>ML778172.1:1485596-1505577 GCA_009831015.1 Picea engelmannii | reverse complement strand
GTTGGAAGGGTGAGGGAACTATACCCTCATCTTCACATAGACTGAGATAGTCTTTTGGAGGTCCAAAATCTTCCCAATGGGGAGGTGTGATCAGGGGATCAAATTTTGCTCAATTTTCAAAGTGCTCGGAATGTGACGAAAACAGTGTCATTGTGTCTGTCTCGTCTTCCTGATTCTGGCGGTATATTTACTTTCTCAAATGGAGTCCGTATGAAGGATATATCGCGATCTGTCCGCCAAGCCAAACAGGCAAAATTTTTGGATGCTGACTGTACCTGTCCGTACAATCCGTACAGTGAAGTGGCATGACCGTATAGGCCGTATGGTGATGACATGGCAGTTGGTTATTGGTTGGTTGCTGGCGTATTGGATGGTGACATGTGTCCGATTGGTGGTGAGTAATATGAGGACACGTGGACCAATCCATGGGCGCCACGTATCCCCTTCATTTTGTTCATTGGTTATATAAAATTATATGGGGAGTCCATGGGGTTTGACCCCCGAACCTCCCCCAACTATAACAACTTCATAACTCTCTGTTAACCATTATGCCTCCACATGAACCTTGTTAGTAATATGGTTTTACTATTATTTAACGTTGATATATGTCGGATGTAAAGGGGGGTCGGGCCGGGGCTAAGCCCCGACCCATGGACACATTGTATTACCCATATATATAAAGGCCAGGTCATTGGTGCGCGCATTACATTGCATTGAATTGCAATGTATTGCAATATTACATTGCATATATATATAAACTATAGTTTGCATATTATATTAACCTGTGCGCGGGGTTTTGAACCGTAACCTTTGGTTAAATGTGCATGCATGTAACCCATGGTTTAACCGGTGGTTTAACTGTGCGGGGGTTACACGGTTGGACAACAAATTAACCACTTTGCCTAGCATTCGGTCACATGCTACCATATGCCCAGGTGCCGAGGCGGTTAGGGGCTGGAGGTGCCTTAACCGTCCTACGGTTTTCACCGTTGGTGCGGTTGCACTCGGTGCTAGGTTTTTATGCTTTAAAGAGCGTGTGAGCCAGGTTCACTCAAGGGGAGTGCGAATTGTAGAACCAGAGACAACAAGCTTGGAGAAGGAGACTTCCAGGAGGCCTATCTTTCTCATTTTTCGACCGTTTCAGGTGTCGAAAGAGCCCAGACAGGGGTTTTGGGACGCTAGGAAGCCATTGGAGCAGTCGGTTTGTTAGTTTGAGCATTGTAAGACATGTTTTTGAGAACTTTTGAGCAAATAATAATAATAATCCATTGGAAGTTTGACCAGGAGATGTAGCCCATAAGAGGGGTGAACTCCTTTATCAATTGATGTGCACATGTGTTTATGTTCAATGTTGATGTTGCTGTCTATGTGTATTTTTCATAAGTAATCCTTAATTTATGTGTAGCAAATTGATCATGTTTCTTTAAACACATAACATTTCACTTGCAATAATTATTCAAGTTTTTCAAGTCTTCTTCATTTTTAGATCAATGAGTCCCTTTAAACATGCAATGGAGTGTGATATAAATATTGTTGTGAATGAAGCATAGTCAACATATCTTTCTTCTCAGAGATATTTCTATAGTATTTTTCTCTCTTGTTCATTAATAGAAGTTGGTTTTTAATATATTTATGTGTTCTTCACATTATCTCTATGTATTTCCTTGTTATATATCGGTTACATTTTTCCCTTCATGTCGTTCTCAAAATAATTTGTATCAGTGGTATCATAGCATGATACTCCTTGTCATTTCTTAGAGCAGGTCCCCCAAGGTCAGTGTTTAGATAGTTCAGTCTCGAGCTATTTTCTCTTAAGGACAACTTCTCTTGCCATCCGAAGCAACCTTCGATGGAGTAAGAAAAGAGAGATGACAAAGCATGATATCCTTTCAAGACATTTCTCAAGGAATCCCTCTTGCGACAAACGAAAGAGATGATGGACAACTTTACTCAAATCCTTTGAAGACTACCGATGGTGGTGACTAAGCCATCCTCGACAAAAAGTCATTTTGAAAGTGAGAAACTCTTCAAGGTACAAGTCACTTTTGATATCCCCTTATTTGAAGGACAGATAGATGCATATTCTTTAGAAAAATGGTTGAACCTCCTAAAAGGTTATTACTCTATCCAAAAATTATTCGAAAGTGAAAAGATCACCTTCACGCTCCTTAAATCCCTTCCACATGTTAGATCCTGGTGAGAAGGTTACTGGGAGAGGTAAACCGTATATGAATCTACACTATTTGGGAGAGAACCCACTTGGGCGGCCTTTGTAGATTCCCTAAAGGAGGAGTTCTACCATGTCGAAAACTATGATGAACAATACATGATATGGACAACTCCACATCAGAAAAGAGAACAGACGGTGTCAGAGTACACCAAAATATTTTATACCTTACGCTCAAAGATGGGTATCAAAGACTCTAAGTGGCCCTGGTTTTGATGTACTATAATAGTCTACATAAGTACATCCAAACAAATATGGATTTCTTGAGCATCTCCTCAATGGGAGATTATTATCTATATGTAGTCAAAATTGAGAAGAAATTCAAACAACAGAGTAAGTGGTAGAAGCATGGAAAAGGAAACTCTAACTCATATAATGACGGACATATAAACGAAGGCCAACCTCAAGAGACCCAGTCCTAGATGAAGGAAAATAAGGGTAACGGGAAGCATAAGAAAGACATCGGAAAGTGGTGTGAGTTCCACAACAACCCTTGGCACAAAATTGATGAATGCCTCTCAATACATTCATTGGTGGTAGAGCTTAAAGACAAATCGTCGAACCCTGACATTGACCTTGAAGCAGAAAATAAGAAAAGAAGAAAGATCATTGATGTAGAACCCACTCCTACTTTTTCAACTGCAACAATCCAACAATAAGATTATCTTGAGGGGGAGTGACTCTTCCATTCAAAAATGTCGATGAAGGGTACTCCACTACATTTAATTGTTGATAGAGGAAGCCAAAAGAGCATCATATTAACAGAGGTTGTCAAGCAGTTGGATTTTGCAGTAGTGTCTCTTGTCCTACGACATCAAGCCCTTCAAGGATGAGGTATTGTGTGATGTGGCCCCACTTGAAGTCTGTGATGTTATATTAGGCTAGCCATATATGTGGAGGCATCATTCTATTTATGTTTCTCAACCCCGTAGAATCATTGTTACTCTGGGGAGTCAGCTATACGAGATACCATAGGGAGTTCTGACTATTGTCCTGCCAAAAAATTTCCACAAAGTAATCTATCACACTACAAAGTTTATCCTCTTCACAATCTAATCAAAAGGTGAACAGAAAGAAAACCACAACCACTTTAGCCTTATCCCAATACCTTTCAATCCAACATAAGTGTTAAATTTAGAGCTACTATTAAGTTGTTTTCAATTTACTAGACAATAATAACATAGATAGGATCAATGAGAGAAACAAAATCACAAGGTACACAAAATGTTATCCTAGGAAACTCTCATGGGGGAGAAAACTCAGAAAATACTTCCTTAATATAGATTGCCAATACAGTTCCAAGATAAAACACCAAACACTAGAGAATATCCGAGACTGAGCAATGTGACTCTCTCTTGTCCTTCATCTAACTACAACTTCCTTCAAACTTGGGCACTAGATGAGTGACTTGAGTGAGTGAGTGAATGAAGTGCTAGCTTCTCTTATTTATACTAGATGAGGAGAGATAGGGTTGTGTCTCTTCACTAGGTAGGGCCGACTTCTTCAACCATTGATTAAAACTATTTTAATTTTTCCTAGGGGTTGAATTTTCAATTAAGATCATATAAACATGGTTTTACCAATCCATAATAGGGTATTTGGTCATACATAAGTCCTGACATGATAAATCCAAAAAATGGGATTGATCTATTGAATCATAACTCAGTTATAATTGGAATATACTTCCCATTTAAAATATTTCAACACTCCCCCTTAGCAGGAAGGGTATTATACAACATCATCAGGAGAGAGAGAGGGAAGAAACATCATCAACATCTGGAACATTGAATGACATATCTATAAATCATTGTAAGTTTTCTTAATCACCAATAACATAATCATTCACAACATGGAGCTGGAATAGAATCATCATCATCGTTAACAACATGGAGCTAGAATCTGAAACATCAACATCAATTAGTATAAAAATATAACAACAACATCAACAGCACTAGGCTGATACAGTATCATCAACAAGACGAGGTTGATACAACAACAACATAAACAACAACACGAGGCTGATACAACAACAACACCATCGACGGAATGAAGTTGGACCAACAACATCATCAACACCAGGAGGCTAGAGAAACAACATAATCAACACGAGGATGAGATAACAACATCATCATCATACGGAAATAGAATGAGGAAGGTGTAACAACAACATTTTTTGGTACTCTAACAGACCCTAGGGATCTTCCCAGGAATCATAATGTTCCCTACGATATCAAATCTTGACTAAGCTACCACATGGTACTCTGACAAACCATCCTTACTGGGCCTTCAGGACCTACCCAGGAATCAAACGATTCCATAGGATAGAAAATCCTAACTGAGCTGCCACTACTGACCACAACTCGAAAGTACATGCATAGGTACTCTGACAGAATGTCCTTACCAAAACTTCGGGATGATCATACCCCTAAGATATAAAATCCCAATTTAGCTACCTGTTATTGGTCAAGATACCATAATATCATCAACATCACTTCCCCTTTTGAGGGAGGTCCTTTCAGACTATACCAAGCTTGTATCAAAACTATTCAAAATTTACACAAGAGAGAGGGTTAGTCAACAAATCTACAACCTCCTCATATGTGCCAACAAATTGGAGCTTTAAAACTCCCCTCTACACCATATCATGAATGTAGTGATAATCGATGTCTTTGTGCTTTGACATGTCATGAAACACAGGGTTCTCCATCATCTTTATGAAACTCTATTTATCACATAGAATTATGGTTTATTCCATCTCTAGATCAAATAGACCTGTCAACAAATTCAGAAGCCATATAGCTTCACAACTAGCGGAACATGCTGCAGTGTATTACACTTCTATCATGCTGAGAGAAATACTAGATTACTTCCTGATCTAAGATGAAGTCATGGATAACCTAGACTGAAACAACATCCTAAATTTCTTTTTCTATTAGGAACAATTCCATCCCAATCTGAATCAGTATAATCAACCAATTTGAAGCCATGATCTCCATTATAACACAAACCAAAGTCCAATGTACCCTTAAGGTATCTCATCACATGTTTTGCAATAACAAGGTGAACACGTCCGAGATCAACCAGATACTGACTCAAGGTGTTCACAAAAAAAAATGTATCTAGCCTGGTATTCGTCAGATACATCAACGATCTAATGATTTATCAGTACAACGTAACATCAACCAATTCTGACGAAGTATCAACTAGGAGCTTCAACTTTTTTTCCATGGGTGTGTTCATGGCTTTACATTCCAACATATCAAACCCCTTTAGTATTTCAACTACATACTTCCCTTGGTTAAGGAAGATCTTCTCTGGGCTCTGAAAAACTACAAGACCTAATAAATAGTGCATCATGCCTAGTTCTTTCATTTAAAATTATGTAGGAAGCTTCTTCTTACAGTCAGTGATAATATTTTCTTCTTCAGTTAAGAATAAGTCATCCACATACAACATAAATATAACTGACTCATCATTCATAACCTTGAAGTAAAGGTTAGAATCAACTATAGTTTTGGTAAATCCCAATCTCGTCAGGAAACTGTCAATTCTTCCATATTAAGATCTAGGAGCTTACTTCAACCCGTATAGAGCCTTCTTCAACCTAGAGACATGGGTTTTTTTATCTTCAAATTCAAACCCTTGATATTGATCTATACACACTTCTTCTTCAATAACACCAATTTGTTGAGGATTATAGGGAGTGGTGAGCTCCTTGTTAATCTCGACATCCTTGTAAAATATTACAATTTCTTTTGAGGTGTATTCTCCTCCATTATATTATTTGAGTATGTTGATTTTTCTTTAAGAGAGGTTGATGGCATTGGGCCACATATATGTGAGTGGATGAGCTCCAAGATTCCTTCTTCTTTGTTGTCTCTCTTCGGGAAAGGATTCTTTATGTTCTTTCCTTGTGCACATCTCTTGCACACACCTTCATTATCAACCTTGAATTTTGGCAGACCTGTAACTAGCTTGCTTAGATATGGTAAGGCTTTATAGTTGATGTGAGCTAGTATTCTATGAAAAATTTCACATGGAATCTTAGCGTATTGAGTCAACGATGCATATGAGTGACCTTTTAATTTATATAGAACACCTTCTTCTATTCCAATAACAATTTCATATTCTATGGTTTTTCCTTTAGTCCACATAAGAAATTCACCATCTATGAATGCAACTATGAATTCTTTATTATCTAAAGCTAAGATAGAAAGAAAATTCTTTGTCAAGCCTGGTACATATAGTGCATCCTTCATTTTCATTGGATTCCCTGAATCAAGTTTGTAGGTGGATTCTCCCACTCCTTTGATAGGGTACTAGTAATCATCTCTGAGTGTAACTTTCTGGAGAAAATATTTTCTATAAGGCTAGAGAGAATGTCTTTCTGACCTGCCATGTGTTTAGAGGAACCACTTTCTATTATCCAAGTATCCTCTCTAGGTGACACAGATCCTAAGAGGGAAGAGAATAAAACATATTATTCAGTCTTTTCTTTAATCATCATTTTGGGTGGCTCATCATCTTCAACTGTATGGGCATGGTGTATTTTGTTATTTATCTTCTTATATTCTTCTCTCTTGGCTGGAAAATTCTTAGAAATATGTCCCATCCTATAACAATGATAAAATTGATAAGAGGAGAAATATTTTTCTCTTCTTTGACCTTTTTGAAACTTTTGTAATCCCCTAGGAGGGTGAGATTCTTTATGGGAGCGGGTGAATCTCTTTCGAGAGTGAGATTCCTTATGTAGGTGGGTCTCCTTATAGAAGTGATAAATTTTCTTTCCTCCTTTAGAATGAGTATATAGCGCTTGATATTCATCCCTTACTATTACTGCTTCTCAATTAGCTACTCTTGCTTCTTCTTGAAAACATTCTTCCCAAAGACTATCAAATTGGAGTTTCTCCTTTCTTGCACAGATAGTTTGGATGAAGGAATCCAAAGGTATTGTGAGATCATTAAGATATTTCATTATAATTTTATATTCATCCATATTTTCTCCAATTTCTTCTAGTTTTTCCTTGGATTGAGAAACCCTAGATAAATAGTCATGACAATTTCTCCTTTCTGCATCTTTGTATTCTTGAGTTGGGTTCTCATATTCATCTTCTGGATGATATTACTTCCTTCATACATTGTGGTTAGGGAATCACACATTTATTTTGGAGTATTATTACAATACACTTGAGGGATCAAGTGGTTTTTAATCAAGTCTGCAATGATTCTTTTGTCCCTAAACATATCCTTCTCGTAATTTTTTTTGGTTGCAGCTTCTGTGGGTTCCAATACATTTTCCTTTATGAATTTTGCAAGCTAATTCTCTTCAAGAATGATTGAAACCCTATACTTCTAGGAATGGAAATTTTCCACACCTTCTAACTTATCAGCAAGCTTAGTGCATGCAGAAATATTGACCTGGAGCTGGGAAAATGACCAAAAAATGAGAGTTCTCAGAAATTGAATCGGAACTTACCAGTAGGTGTGTTTGGCGGAGTTGGGTAGGCTGGTGCAATCTGTTTTCAGAAAATCCAAATTTTACCTATTGAAATTGGACATGCGCAAACCTGGACTAGTACTTTTGGTACTGGTTCTAGTTTCCTAGTTTTCTAGTTTTCTCGTACTAGTGAAAACTAGGGTTTCAATTTTCAGAGGCTCTACCCACTATAAAGTTGCGCTCAAGCTTCCAATGATTTCTCTAGGCTAGGGTGCACTTCCTTAGATGATCGTTTGGCTAAAATTTCCTTCCAACAAAATCCATAATTCTCTTATATGACCAAAATGACGTTTTTGGTTACCCAGTGAAAGGTGATCTAGTCAGTTTAGCTTTCATACCATGTTAAATTTAGAGATTCTATTAAGTTCTTTTCAATTTACTACATAATAACAACATAAACAATATCACTGAGAGAAACACAATTACAAGGTACACAACATTTTATCATGGGAAATCCTCATGGGGAATAAAACCTAGCAAAAACTTCCTTAATATACATTTCCAGTATAATGCCAAGATAAAATACCAAACACTAGACAATATCCAAGACTTAGAAATGTACCTCTCTCTTCTCCTTCCTCTAACTACATCTTCCTTCAAACTTCCATACTAGATGAGTAACTTGAGTGAGTGAGTGAATGACGTGCTAGCCTCTCTTATTTATACTAGTTTAAGAGCACTATGGTTGTGTCTCTTCATTTGGTAGGGCCAACTTCTTGAACTACTAGTTAAAACCACTTTAATTTTCCCTAGGGATGACTTCTCAATTAGCATCATATAAACCTAGTTTGAACAATGGACCACAATAGGGGATTTGGTCATACATGAGTCTTGACATGATCAATCCACAAAAGGGGATTGATATATTGAATAATAACTCAATTATAATTAGAATATACTTTGCAGTTACAATATTTCAACAAGAAGCCGATCGAAAAGGTTGTAGAAGAGTACCAAGATGTTCTTGTTGCACCTATGGGGGTGCCTCCAAACTGCCCAGTAAAGAAAGGTTATAAAATAACCCTTCATACTCTTCATGTTTCATCTTCACAGACATAGTCATCCCAAACTCAGGTAGATTATGCAATTATATTGGTTGAATGGATTCAACCCCTACAACAACAGGTTCATGACAACCTTTAACAAGATAATAAGGACAACTTTTTCACCAAGGAAAGAAGTGCACTAATCTTCAGATTTAGAAGAAGTCTCCATGTATCCCAAGGTAACGTGATGTAATTAGGATCATTTCTTCCTAAGGGGGGAGGAATGATCCACATGGATCTCGGTGGCCATCCACCTTTTCCACCGAATCACCATTTTGAGCCTATGGTTTTGATAAACCATGATATTCACCCTATTGATGGGGAATGGAATGCAATGGCATATTCATTTGTTAATTAAATATATCATGTAATTATTCCCTAGTTGTCTTATGTGCATTCCTACAACATAACATTAATGCACTAGATCGCATTATAAATATGCAGTTAAGAGTGCTCAAGATAGAGTAGTACTGGGATGGGTGACCAACAGGAAGTTATATTGTTTTACATACCTATGGAATTTTATAAAATTACTCCAATTTATCCCACATGCATCATGGGAATTGTACTCCTCTAACACATATATAATTGAGGTGAAGGAGGCCCTTTAAGCAGGCAACGGGGTGTGATGTAAATCTTGTTGCAAATGAGGCATAGCCAACATCTCTTTCTTTTCAGAGATAAGCTACCACATTATGCCAATTTGTGTTCTACAATGTTTTTCTCTCTTGTTCATTAATAGAAGTTGGTTTTCACTATATTTATGTCTTCTCCACATTATCTTTGTGTATTTCCTTGTTATATATTAGTTATACTTTTTTCTTCATGTTGTTCTCAAAATAATCTGGATCATTGGATTGCTTGACAAGGGTAAGCACTAGAGTACCACTCTGAAGCCCCTCATTCTTCTCATTATGAGAATACACATAATTCCCACTCCACTTGGGGTCCTCCAAACTCCTAGAATAAACTTTGAAAAGTGGATATGCATAAATTTGATGGATTTGACCCAGTTGGGTGGGTCTCTGAATTGGAACACTACTTATCCCTTTATGAATTAAGGATGATGAGACCAAAATGCATGTATGTGTTTTGTACTTAGACTAAGAATGTTGGTAATGGTGGCAATGGCATAACAAATGTTATCCAGAACATCCCAATTGGAACATGTTCAACAAAGATGTTTATGCATGTTTTGATACTGAATCTCATTATTGAGGGTGCCTCACCAAGATTAAACAAATAGGTTCGGTTTCCGACTTCATACAAACATTTCAACAGTTAGATATCAGAATTGAGGGCTTATTTGATGAATTCTATCTTGAATGATTCATAAGTGGATTAAAGGAGGAAATTTTGCTCATGTTTACATGTACCATCCTATTAATTGGTTGCAGGCATGAAAATAAGCATTGGAAGATGAGACCATTCTTCAAGCCCAACCCTTTCATTCTTAATTCCCCAAATTTCCTTGTTCTGGGGATACCACTGATCCCACTCAAACATTGAATGTTCAAAAGCTGTCTCTAGCAGAAATGGAAAAACGTAGGAAACAAGGGCTTTGTTATTACTGTGATGACAAATATGTGCTAGGATATAAATGATGTGAACAAAATTTCTTCCAGTTTAATGGGTACGAGGATCGAATTTCAGATGAGACCCCCAAGCTAGACGATACTTAGCTCACTCAACCCCTCTCAGAAGTTGTTGTAACTCTTGAGGAACCAACAAATCCTGTCATCTCTCTCCATGCCCTTGTCTGTAATTCTTCTCCATAGACATTAAATATCAAAGGATGAATCAAACAAAGACTATTCATAGTGTTGATTGATAGCGTAGAAACCCATAATTTTATTCATCACAGGGTCTCCGAGGATGTCAGTTATTTTTATTCGACTAGTTTCAGATTTTCAAATTCTCATAACTAATTGTTGTAAAATGAAATGTGGGGGCCGTTGTGAGAATTTAAAACTCCACATGGGTAATTATACCCTAAAAACTCATTTTTTTTCCATTTCCATGGGACGATGTGATATTGTCTTTGGTGTTCATGAATGGTTGCAGACTTTGGGACTGATTACCATGGATTATCAGGAGTTATATATGAGATTTACTCAAGAGGATCCCACCTATACCCTTCACAGCTTGCATCCTAGGTCCCTCAAAGTTATCAACTCTCACAGAATGGGAAAACACCTAAAGTAAGGTCATTGTGGGGTGATTTCCCAATTTAATTCCATCCATGTACAAGAGCCATCATTTCTCACAATCCATCTTGAACTACAACGCATTTTTTACAAGCACCATCGGGTCTTTGACACACCCATAGAACTATCCCAATCTCTAGGTGAGCATGATCATAGAATCCCTCTCCTTCTTGATAGTCCTCCCCCCAATGTATGCCCCTACAAGTACCCCTTTGCTAAAAAAAATGAAATAGAAAAAATAGTGCATGAATTATTGGAAGCTTGGGTAATTTTCTCAAGTACCAGCCCATACTCCTCCCATGTTTTCAAAGTCCTAAAGAAAGAAGGTTCTTGGCACATGTGTCTAGATTTCCTCACCCTTATTAAATTGATCATTAAGGATAAGTTTCCCATTAATTTAGTTGATGAGCTATTGGATCAACTCTGGGGTGCTTATTTCTTCACCAAATTGGATATTCACTTAGGTTATCACAAGATTGGATGAAGGAAGTAGATATACCAAAGACCTCTTTTAGAACTCATGAAGGCCATTATGGGTTGTTGGTAATTCCTTTTAGACTTTCCAATGCTCCATATACCTTTCAAAGTCTCATGAATAAACTCTTGAAGCCCTACCTTTGGAATTGTTTTTAGGTTTTTGTAGACCATTCTTAGTTACCACCGCACTTTTGATTCCCATATTCAACACGTGGAAAAAATAATGCAACTATTACAGAACCATCAATTGTTCGTAAAAAATTCCAAGTGTTATTTTGGGTAAAGTGAGGTCAAATAATTGGGACACATTGTTGTTTATGACGGATTACACATGGACCCCCACAAGATTCAATCCATGCAGGATTGGTCACATCATAAGAACTTGAAAATCCTTTGGGGTTTCCTTGGCCTCACTTGATATTACAGGGAATTTGTCTACCATTATGGAAAAATATCCCGATCATGGACAAACCTTCTTAATAAGAATGCATTTCAGTGGGCCCGTCTTGCTGAGAAATCCTTCTTAGATTTCAAGTAGGCCATGCGTACTGCCCCTGATTTCAACAAAAATTTTATGGTTGAATCAAATGCTTTAGGTATTGGTATTGGTGTAGTTCGCAGCCTAGACGATTGACCTCTTGATTTCACTAGCCAGGATTTGAGTAGTCACAATTTGGGAAAATATACATATGTAAATGAAATGATGGTCATTATACATGTTGTACACACTTGGAAACCATATCTATTGGATAAATTTTTTATATCAAAACCAATCACCATATTCTGAAGTATTTCCTCGAGTAGAGTTTGTCATCCCAAGAAAAAAATAAGTGGCTAACCAAAATGTTGGGCTATGATTATGACATCATCTATATGAAAGGAAAAGACAATGTCGTTCTAGATGCATTTTCCAGAAAAGGTGAAGATGAAGGTTCCCTCTTTTCTCTCTCATTACCAATCCCTCACTGGATTAATTAAGGTTGGCATGAATAGCTCGCCCATCCCACTATCTCATAGATAATTTAGTGGCTTCAGACAGACACTAGCCCTCCCACTATATATACTAGGAAATCCAATGTACTTAGAAATAATCATCACTTTCTTCTGTCTATGGATTCATCCCTCAAGACTAGGATCTTAAATATGTTGCATTCTTCTTCTCTTGTGGGTCACTCAAGATCCCAAAATACATATGCTCATTCTCTCCTCTCTTTTTTTGGGAAGGTGTGAATAAGGATATCCTCACCTTTGTCACTGAATGTGATATTTTCCTACACCATAAATGGGAAACTATCAATACCCCTAGAGCTCTCCATTTGTTACCCATTCTAGCCTCCATTTGGACTGACATCTCCATGGACATTATAGTGGGCCTTCCCAAAGAGGATAACAAGTCAGTCATTATGGTAGTGGTCCACCTCCTCTCCAGGTATGCACACTTTTATGCCTTACCGAACCATTTTACGCCAACCCTAGTTGCACAAGTTTTCATTGATAAAATTTTCAAGCTGCATGGCATGCCCACATCCATTGTATCTGACCATGACATGGAATTCATCAACACCTTTTAGAAGGAATTGTTCAAATTACAGGGAACACAATTGAACATGAGCACAACATACCACCCATAGATAGATGGGCAAACAAAAGTGGTCAATAATTTTTTGGAAAGTTAATTGCGTTGTTTTGTTTCAAACAAACAACATCATTCAATGCAATGGTCACCATTGGCGGAATGATGATACAAAACTTCCTATCATGCAACCACCAAAACGACACCTTATGAAATGGTGTATGGGAAACAACCTCCTGTAGTAACTTTATATCTTCCAGGAACACTAAAGGTCCATGATATTGATAGGTTGTTGCAAGGTAGGGAAGTTACCCTCACAAATCTAAACGGAAAGCTCCACATGGCCCAAAATCGTATGAAGCAACAAGTTGACCAACAATGGTTCAAAATGATTTTACAAGAGGGTGATCATGTGTTTCTCATACTCCAACCTTACAACAAAACATCACTTAAATACCAAGGCCACCATAAGTTTGCACCCAAATTTTATGCCCCATGTCATATTCTCAAGCGCATTTGTCCAGTTGCATACAAACTTGCACTCCCAATAACCTCAAAATATATCGAGTGTTCCATATTTCTTGTTTGAAGAAAGTGGTGGGTCAGAATTGTTGGTTTCAAACCATCCTACCTGAACTATATGAATAAGGCTCCATTTGGATGTAACCTGAATCAATCCTCAACATGCGAGAGAGTCACCTATAGGGATAAACTATCAAAGAAGTGCTAATTAAATGGAAGGATACATCTCTAGAGGATGCAACTTGGGAACCAACTGCCATCCTACAACAATTTATGCATCTTCAAGCTTGAGGAAAAGGATTATTTTGAAGGATGAGGGCATGTTAGGATTTGTCCCTAACCACTGATAGCTATTCATTGTAATAAGTGGTCAACCCTCATTATTATCGGGACTACAAGTCGTTAAGCTTGGTTAGTATAATTACTTATGTATAACGCATGGTATTGGCCCACAATATTTTTGGTTGTGAACTATATTTAAATAATACATCTCTCCATTGTAGGTTGTTGAGGATTATTGTAATAAATCCCTTCTCATTTGGAGGTTGCCCATAGAAGAGGCAAGTGAACTAAGTTTTATGTGATATCAATAATATATGTATGCTCTATATTTGATGTTCATGTTACTTGCCCAATATATTTTCTCATTCTTTTAATTGTTCCAAGTATATCACACATTGTAAACATACAACTACCTTATAATCCCTCTTTTTCATTTGCTCTTAGGAAGAAATCCGAGGGTATGTACTAAGATAGATAGAAAGTATAAGATTTCATAGATCATGTCTAACAAGTCAATGAATAATCCATTTAGTTATCAAATTACCCATGTAATT
Source organism: Picea engelmannii (assembly GCA_009831015.1). NCBI lineage: Eukaryota > Viridiplantae > Streptophyta > Pinopsida > Pinales > Pinaceae > Picea > Picea engelmannii. Next base: position 1,491,192 of record ML778172.1, on the reverse strand, counting down.
AATATCAATAAATAAAAGTCCTCATATTTGTTTTAAAAACTACATAATTTTCAGATAACTAACACCTCCTTTTTCCTAACACCTTCAAATGTATGCCAAATGTATGCATTGTGATAATTAAAAATTCCTTTAATGAAATAACTATACAATTACATTTGTTTTGAATATAAAAAGATATCCATGCCAAGAATTACAAGTCCATTAATTGATAAAACCACATCTTTGAATGCAATATTAATAAGTCTAAGTATGTCCTCTTCTTTAGTTGGAACACATATGTATCTCCCATATAAGCAACACCATTGAACTTACTTTTTATGGTAATTAAAACCTCATCTACTTTAACACCCCAATCTTACATTGTGGAGATTCCATACCTCCATGCAAAGAACACACATACCTTTGATGGTAATTAAAACATTATCCACCTTGACAACTCAATCTTACATTGTTCTTAATTTTTTCTTTGTTTATTTATATATTTATAATACACTTTAAAGTTTTATATTTTAATTTAGAAATTATATATATAATAATAGGTTCTCTATAATCAAATATGGGAGAGATGTCCATGTAAAATGACACGTTAAAATAATAATAAAACACTAAAGTAATAATATATCTATATACATTATTAATACAAATATTATTGGGTCTAAAGTGGCTATACAACTTTGTATGGGAGAGATGTCCATGTAACATACAACATTAAAATAATTGTAAAAAATCCAACATAGATCCATCTTAACCCCATATCTATTAAGGGTCAAGAGAGATTTATCTCTAGAGGTGAAACCTTTTAACCTTTTTTCAAGGATGGTGATTTAACACACTAATATTCAAGTATTAAAAAATATTAATATTATAAAATATATCTATATATATATATATATATATATATATATATATATATATATATATATATATATATTTGTTTGTTTGTTAATTGGTTCAGACCTTTTTGGCATATTAACCTTATATATATATTTTTTGGTTGGATTTTTTGTCCCCGCAGAGGTGACTTTTCAACACAGAGTGGCTTATCAACACACTCTGACTGTATATCAATATATTAATATATTCAAAAATATTATTAATATTGTTATTTTAATGTGCAAAATAAATTAAAATTTCATTTCTTAAAAATTTTAAATTTAAAATATTTTTTAAAATGATTTATTTTTTGAATTTAAATTTTTTCTTAAAAAGTATATTTATTTTTGTAATCAAAATTATTTTTGTTTTGATTAGCTTAAAAAAGAGAATCAATATCATTCTTGTTTTTCGGTCAAATATACCCATTCTTCTTCTTCATCACATATATATATATATATATATATATATATATATATATATATATATNATTGTTTTCATGCAATTTTTACTTGCTTATATATAAAAAAATATCTAATTTGTATTCTAATATATTTATATTCATTCAATTTTTATTACTTTTGAATTTTAGACACACTAAAAACACAGGTGATAGACTTAGGTGATAGGGGCTCCATTTGGTTATGGTAAATCCAAAATAAATTTTAAAGGGTGGAGACTGTTAAGGTAAGTGAAAGAGTTAAATCAAACGTAATGAAATCCTATAAAAGACTAATGATGGCTTAAGATTTGAGTAGTGAAGGCTCCTCACTTGGGCGGGGGACCGGGTGAAGGCTCATTGGGCAGGAGGCCTGGTGACTCTTCTAGCGAGAAGATTTGCTAGGTGGGTTTGGACAATAATAGATCTAAACTTGGTCTTTTTTGGCCAAAGAAAATAATAGATCTATTATTGATTATTTTTTTCCCTTGCTATATAATTAGGGATTCAATTCAACCTTGGGGGATATGTGATGAATTTGGGAACCCAGAAAAAAAAAAAATATCAAAACTTCAAATTTCCATGGTAATTCAAAATCTCCTCCCTTTCTTTTTGCCATTATTTTTAGATATAGCATATATTTATTGTAATTTTCTTTCTTTTTTCCATTATCTTTAGGTGTACCATATATTTATTGTGTATTTTGGAGGTTATTCTTAATATTTTTGTTGTAGATTTTAAATAAAGCTTCCATTTGTATATTGTTTAACATGATGGAGACATTTTATGTTTACTTTTTATGTTTCCATTAAGAGGTTTTAGAGTTATTTTTAATATAATCAACTAGTATTTATCTATGTAGTTATTATATATATATATATATATATATATATATATATATATATATATATATATCTTATTATATTGAAAATATATAATATATATAAAAATTTAATCTTTTCATTATTATTTTGTTCCATGAAATTTAGATTTGTTCTATGAATTTTAGACATATTTATTGTCTGGATTGGAATTTCCAAAAAAACCACGCCGCTATCCTTTCAATTACCATTGAATAATTTTATCTTTAATCATGCAATTTATTACTTTTTCTATTAAGTTATGCTATGTATTTGGACAACATAAGAATTTAAGGGGTTTTATGGAATGGACAACATAAGAATTTAAGAGTTTTTATCGAAATACAAGACTATCAACTGAGATTTATTTTAATTAAAAAAATTTCTTTCTGCGTGATATGGTATTCGGTATTTTTCTATCTGGCGTCTCGTAATGTGTTGGTTGTTGTACATTCCATGCAAAATGGTATGTGGGAACGAGTCAAATTTACTATTTAGTAATCTAGCATTAAATTTTGTTTATATAATTTGTTTTTCTTTCCAATAATTTCATGGAAACGCTTAGACATGGCCTTGTAAATTGTATTGGGAGTCATCAGGCCAGCCCTACCAACACAATTTATAATCAGCTCCCGTTAATGTCCGTTAATGTATAGCTTTAGTTTCGGTTACATTTAAGAAACCATTTTATCCACAATCCTAAACTATCGAATAATGATAGCATATTATTAGATGGCTAGTAACCCTAGCAATATTATCCATCACGCATCGCAGTCGCCGGTTCCATATCTCATCGGCGGAGTGGCATCCGTGTTAGATCTGGTTGCAGTTGCGCTCATTCTGTATTTCTCTTTCAAGAAACAGTCTGGTCAGTCACAAGAGGAACACCGGACGACATTACAATAATGCCGCTGCTGCTGTCAAATACTTGGAGAAGATGATTGATGTCTGCAGGACTGATATAGAGGCGAAAGTGATGGTTGTTATGGCCGGAGATGAAAAGCCCACTTTCCTTGCAAAGCCTGCAATAATTAGAGCAAGGAAAGTGGGCTTCTCATCTCCGGCGATAATCACGATCACTTTCGCCTCTGTTTCTTCCCTGCAGACTTCAATATTCTTCTCCCCGCATTCGACACTAGCAGCGGTATCATTATAATGTCCTCCAGTGTTGCTCTCTTCAATCTAGCCCGATTGTCTTTTGAAACAGCAGGCCTGAATGATGCAGGCAACTGCAACCGGACCTACCACGGCAGTCACTCCGCCGATGAGATATGGAAAATGCCTGAATCGTAATATTAGTGGAGTTACCGGCCATCGAATAACATACTATCATCATTCCAATGCTTATGATTGTGGATAAAATGATTTCCCAAATGCAACCCAAGCTAAGCCTATACATTAACACACGGAAGCCGATTATAAATTGTACTGGGAACCTTGGCGTGGACAACTGGGACTTCTGAGAAGAAAACGAAAGCCCATGTCAAAATAAAATTAAACAACTAAAATTCACTTGTTCCCAAATACCATTATCATGCATGAATGTAGAAAAATCCATCATTTGCCTAGATCAAATAGAGCATTTGATTAGCTCCCATATACCATCATAAAGAAATATATGTTGATACTCTTCTATTTCAACACAAACTCTTAATTTGTTCTGTGTGCATGTACAGAGAATAACTTAACTGAAAAACTGATAAATTAATTCAGTGCCTGAATGAAAGGATGTCAGCGTGGTTTCGTCTCGTTTGTCAAGAGGAAGAACAGCCTTGATCAAGATTCCATGTGTATTCTTATCATATTTTCCGTGATAACATAAGAAGAAAGTGGTAACATACCGAGGTAATAAAGACTTGGATCGCAGGGTGGCTGGTCAATAATCGTTGTTTGCAGCATGAGTCATTCTTCTATCTGATTGCTAGCTCTTTATGGTCGTGCAGCTCCCGAATGCATTGCACTCATAAAAGATACGTTAGTTATTCTGCTTTGTTGAAAAAGCTATGAATGCAATCATTTGCATTCAGCTCAACTGATTGAAAAGTATAGCGGTTATGCTATGGACAAAATTGTAGAGATGATTAAACATATCCGTAAGTCCTTCAGGATCCTTGAGGAGAGAGATATCTTGATTCGTTCTTCTGTCAATCAAAGATGTACACATGTTATGCAAAACAGGATTGCAAGCAAGACACCTCAATGAAGCTCTAATGTGTGGAATTTTTTTTTAATAGGTACAAAACATAATAATTTAATTTATTTTTAAGTTTACTTAACATTAAATTGAGGTATATATATCCTATCTCTTTTTTAACATATAATTTAATGTTTTTAACCATTAAACCATTATTAGATCCACTTAGACTATTTCTTTTATTAGATCCACTTAGACTATTTCTTTCATTTGTGAAAAATATATTCTTGACATGATTTGGACAGTATTGAAACTTATTGGCCACTGACTTATTTTGTTAAGTAAAATTTACACACATGAAAGTTGTTTCTGTTGAGCTTGATCATAGATTTGTGTTTGATTGTTTTGGTTGGGTTTGGTCATAGATTTGTGTTTATTGAAAAATTTATATTATATAAATTTTACCAAAGGTTAAATTAAAAAAATTTAAATTAATTTTTTTTAATTAAGGTTGTATAACATATTCCTAATTAAGATTGTACAACATTAAATTTTTAAATTAAAATTGTACAACATATTCCTAATTAAGATTGTACAAATTTAAATTAATTTTTTTTAATTAAGATTGTACAACATTAAATTAAGATTGTTCACCATATTCCTAATTAAGATTGTACAACATTAAATTTTGTTTGCCAAATATTAAATTCCAAAATAGATGAATTTTCCTCCAATAGAAAAGACATGATTGGTAAAAATTGGATTACAAAATAGATGTATGATGGCAAACATACTTTTACTAGATTTTGTAAACTAAAACAAATTTAGAAAATTTTAAAATTATTTCTATAAATTAATAAAATGGTTTTAAAAATTATGTTTCTTACTAATGATGGTGGTGATTAGCATCCACTGAGACTTTAATAGGGTAAGTGATTACTTGTGATTCTTTGTAATTTTGTTTCTGTGCTTAAAAAACATTAAGAGAAGCTTTCCAAGATCACCATATTTTTGTTGAGTTAAGAGGTTAGGAAGGTTGGTAGTGTGATCAATATTTTGAAAATGAGATCTAATATGGGTATAGGTTGAACAATCTAAGAGAGTTCTTTTCATCTTCAACCTTCTTAGTGTCACAAGGGTGACACACTCTTTCATCCCATGACATTTTAGGAATTGACCAACGCCCAGTTTCACTATGGAGCTCGTGAGAATTTGTTTTTATCTTAGCAATGCTTATTTTTTTCTTTACACTTGGCAAAACAGATAGATAATTTTGATCTTCTAGATTAG
>ML778172.1:1472352-1485546 GCA_009831015.1 Picea engelmannii | reverse complement strand
TCTTAGCAATGCTTATTTTTTTCTTTACACTTGGCAAAACAGATAGATAATTTTGATCTTCTAGATTAGGGTTGATTACATCTTTATAATACCTTAATTTTCTTTTTTCCTCTAACTCTTTATCACACAACATTTTTTCCTTATATTTTGATTTAACATTTTTTTTAATAGTATCTTTATTCTGCAAAATGGTTTCTTCCATAATTCCCCAATAGTTTAGCCAAGATTGGGTGTCTTTATGCCATCCTCGCTTGAGTCGATGGTGGTTATGACTTGATTTGGAAGCAATTTTAGGTAGCGTCTTGTCTTGCATGTTGTTTAACTTGTTCTTATACATTAGGTATCTAGTCATAGCCATTCTCTCAATAGGGGAGAGGCTAGTTTCTACGAGGAGGATGGGATAGGATGTATTTCCTTTAATTTTGAGATTATATGTTATAAAATTATTTTGTATTTGCTCTATCTTTCTCCAAGATTCACGAGAGACACTACAATCCCAAACTTCACATCCATAAAGAATAAGAGGTGTAACAAGAGTCTCAAAGAGGAGTTTCTTCTTATCCCAACTCCAAAGTTTAGCTAATTTACAATTGTTTTCAAGCCCATATTAAGCTTTCCATCCCCCAATAATCATTTTCTCAATGCTATAATTCCAATTAATCTTGTGGTGAATATCAATTCCAAGATATTTGTATGAATTCACTTCCTCCAAGTTTTTCTTGCCATATACAAAGGTATCAAAAGGGATCTTATTGGATTTAATAGTCATGACCTTAGTCTTATAATTAACAACCATACCCATATTGGAGCAAAAATCCTTGAGGATTCTTAGTTGGTTTTCAATATCATGGGGACTCCTTGCCATAAGAACGATATCATAGGCATATAGAAGAAGATTGATGACTATACTAGTGAGAGTAGGACCGACACAACCTGCTTTTTCCAAGCATTTTTCTAAATTGTATCTACTTGATTTTTTAAATGAAATACAAAATATATCTTTAGATATTAATGTATTATAATATTAAAGCTAAAATTTTACTGGGTTTAATGATTAAACATGTGTAATCACTTGTGGAAATAGGAGTTTCATACAATCTGGTTTATGGTTTGTCTATGACCTTCTTAATGGTTAAGAATATGTGTTTCTTCCTAAGAAATTACAAGTTCAAATCCAAAGGGGGTAGGGTATGTATGCTTCCTTAGCGTTAACTAATCAAATTTCTAGGCAACAAGAAATCCTTCTCTCACAAATAAAAGGATCTCATACACATTATTTTATATATATATAGATATATATAGGTTCTCATACACATTATTTTATATATATAGATATATATTCTTTAATAAAATTCTATTAAATATAATTATTGTTTCTGTTAATAAAACTCTTAAAAAAATGTCACTCTATTTTAAGTCAAATAAGAAAATTTTCTAAAATTCAATCACAGATATTTCTTTTAATTCAACTGAGTTTTAATTCAATTAAGTGGTGTTTCTATAAATACTTTAATTACTAATTAAATCAAATCAACTACGTTGGGTTTCTGAAATTTAAATTTAATAGTAGAATTCAATACAAAATATCTTAAATACTAATTAAAATGAATCTAGAATTTTTTATTTTATTATTATTATTATTATATTTTTTAATTTATAATTATCATTATTATATATATAATTTATTAATTAAAATATTTAATATAATTAATTAATTAATTTAAAAGCTTATTTATAATCACCATAATGAAAAGGGTGTTAAGGTAGATGAGGTTTTAACTAAAAAAAAAAATCAAAGTTATTAATTGCATCGAAGGTAACTAAACTTTCCAACCAAATAGGAGGACGACTTAGTGATATCACACTAAAGGAATGTTTTATAGACTAATACACCTTAAAATCCTTAGTTAAAAATGAGCAACCTAAGCTTCTTCTTAGATTCGAAACCAATGTAATTTTACAAGTCTTTAGACAAAGGAAGTTGTAATTACCACAATATATGTTTAAAGGGTTTTAGGAAAAAGGAGTTGTTTGTTCTCTCAAATGTATGTATTGTTTCTCAACAAATATGAAGATTTTTACTTATTTATATTGACTACATGGGGAAATTTTGTTACCTAAATGGATTCTTCGGTCGTTGTAATTAGAAATAGATTGATATTTCTTCCTAAGAAAGAATAAAAAAGAGGGATTCTAAGGTAGTTGTATGTTTACAATGTTGTTTATAAGGATTGAAAGGATTGAAAGGATTGGCATGATTAGGTGGGAGAGTTTAATTTAATTTTCTTGGATAATGTAACTATTTAATGGATCCAAATATTCATTAGAATAGGTGATATTTATATTCTCGGCCTTTATACCATTGGACCCAATAGAATAAATTTAATATCAAACTATGGTAAACAAGTTGGGATATAAAAATAAAAAAGGTTACATCATCATGGCAGTTCCCCCTCTTCTTCTAAGGAAAAGAGGAAGAAACAATGGATTCTAATAGAGGTAGATGGAAAATGGGTGAATCATCCTAATCCTAATGTATTATTGTCCTTTAGCTCCCATTGAAATTAGAAGTATTTTTTGACCTGATTGTTTTCTAGGGACTATTGTCTAAGGAACATATTTAATTAATGGAACTAACTAATGGTCCATGGATGCATTGTGGATATATTTTGATCCATAAAAAGGGGACTTATATCCCATACATCTCACTAACACAAATACTATTCTGTAAATTTTATTTTTTTCTCCATGCATTTATGAGTGCAAACTTTCTCAGCTCCCAATACTGAATAGGACGGAAGGAAGGACATTGTTTTCTAGATTGGCTCAATGATTTGTTGTCTTTTTTATGATGCTAATGGAAATTGAGCAAACATGGCTCTATTTACACAAATTGTAGCAATGGAAACCCATATTTACGTGTTGATAAAAAAATTAATCACCTTGATTTTCGGGCTTTTGGAATAATAAAAAAAATTGACATCAAGAGAGAAATTTTTAATGATCATAAGTTCCCATTGTATCCATCGGTATCAGCTTCGTCATGCATTTATTGAATTCAAAACCCAACTCCGTATGCTGAAGATATCCAGGTTTTTTTCTAAGCACCCAAAGAGCACTTCTTCCATGTGCAACAACACTAATTCTCCTTGTAACCACAGTTATATTCTTGGAATTCTTGAGAAATTTTTCATTTTCTTGGAACTCGTGTTCATTCTCTTGGAACTAATATACTCTACACTTAGTCATACTCTACCTATTACACCCCTCTCACTTCACTTACCCATATCCTCCTCACTTCACTCTTTCGTACTATGTTTTATTTTCACATTTTTCCTCTACACTCTTGCTCCACCCTACTATTATTTCATGCCTAGTTTCATTTTCATATTTTTCCTACACTCTGTACCACTATACTCCACTACTCTTCCACACTTATAAATTTATTTACATTCCCTCTCTTCTCCTATAACTTCCCCTCACTCTTATCTTTTATACCTAGGAATTAGGAAGTTTTTTTAAGTCTTCCACTTTCCTCTTCTCACTCCTCCAACTCCCCCCTTCTCCCATACTCTCTCAAAATTATACTTTTTCCTACCCTCTCGCTCTTCTTTTCGACACTTAGAAATTTTTCTATTTTTATATCCCGCTCACCCCATACTCCTCTGTCCTCACTTCACCTCAACCCTAGTTTCTCATATGTAGTTTTTCTTACTCTTATTTCTTTTTCCTTCTTCTCTGTGAGTTCACCCTCCTTATGTTTTCTCCCCCGTCACCTCCACGGGTTCACCCTCAACTCCAATCCATAACCTCACCTTCGGTAACATGAAAAAACACCATTACTCCTCCTCTCTCTTATGTCACTCCTACCTTCATCCCTTCACATTCCATTTTCCTACTCATGTTTCTTTAACATATTTCCTGACTCCCTCTCCATTTAATTATTATATAATCACATGACTCCATGTGGAAATGTGACATCTAATCACACAAATACATGTGTCATCCTCACATGCAATGACACATGGAAACCAATCATCTTATGACATGTGGAAACCTATGAAACTATAATAGATGGAAGATAATGATACCAAGACACGTGGCATTGTCTTGGATATGATTCATTTCTTACTCGACTATGAATGGGTGTTTAGTGGATCTTGACTGGGCCATCAAAATATTTATTAATTCATGAATTTTTCTAATCCTCAAATCTTCGTAGTCTCCATATTCTCCTTATGTTCCACTTTAAATGCATGGGAATGATTATAATATATACACTATAAAATTAATCTACACAATACATGCATGGGGGATGGATTATTTTTTTGAAAAGGTGAATTTAAATGGAAGGCTGAGATTAATCTATGAAATTTATGGATGGTGGCTAAGTATCCAACTTCACAAGGTCATATCTTGAGTTCTCGACCTCCATTTTCTGAAAAATACACCGCATTGGAAATGTAATTGGATAGAAAATATGATGGAACAGGTTTTAAGGGTTTAAATTGCCCATAATAATTTCAGGAATTGAAAGAACCTTCAATTATATTTTTATGGTTTCATGATAAATCTGCTTGGAAGCTCGACTTCCCAAGCTTATAACTTGATATCCAAAACTCCAAATCTTGCATATAAGGAATCATTGGAAATGAATATTGAATGTAGAATGGTTTACATGGATAAAAGTACAAATATGTCTCTCAGAAAATTAAAATACAGTCCACATTTAAAAAATAATTCAATTAAAACATTTCAATATAAAAGTTTATTAAAAAATATTTATTAAATATGAAATGGGCCCCACTTTAAGGGATAAATTTAAATGACATAAATTCATTAATGATGATACATTTAATCATTAATTAAATTTTTTATTCCAATAAAAAAATCATGCAAAAGCTCCTAGAAAGAAAAAAACCCTAACTACTTCAAGAAGCATTGGAAGAAGATTTTAAAAGAGACAATTGAAGAAAGGGTTGGAGGACAATCAAAAGATCATAATATAAAATTTTAATCCATCAACATCCAACCAAAGTCTCTAATCAACAAATAGAGACCTACATTCTTTTTCTTCTTCTTATTCTACACCATTTTCTCAAAGGATTTACACTTTAATTTTTAGGCTAACCATAAGGTTGAGTTTTGAGTGTCTTTAATTTATTCTTCCAAGACTCTTTATTTAACAATATCATGGATTTTTTTACAACCATATGTGTGACTGATAGAGGTAATCCATGATTATCTAAATGATTCATGGAGGTTTAGTTCTTTCATTTGGAAAGCTTCATTTCTTAGCACTTAGTCAATTGGTTTGTTGAGATGTTTTGTATTGTTAAATATATTTGATGAATAAAAATCCACAGAGGAATGCTTTGGGGTATTACTTTAGTGATTTATCAAATCTATGGATATCTGATCATGATATTTTTGAAGTATTTCCATCGAATTCTTTTTAGTTTTGAATGTAGAACTTATTGAAAGCTCTCTGAAATGACCAAACCCAGTTCAATTTTTTTCTTGTGAAAATATGGATGTATTGTCTACTTGCATGTGATTTAGAGGCTTGTATAAATGATGTTGAGTATACATTTATTCTAATATTGCATATTTTGTCTAGCATTCTCCCCAAGCCACAAGAACTAATATATATCTTTCATATTATGATAGAGTACCACAATAAAAATGTGGGGGCCCCATATCCTCGTGAGGTTGTTGTTTGGATCTTAATCAATCTAGACATCAACACTTTTTGTGATGATACTAGGGAACAATTTATTTTCAATATGTATGAGGATTTGTTTCAGATATGATTGAGGAACCAGAGTTTCCCTGGCTCAAAGTTCTGAAAAGAAGATCCAAAGAACACTCTTACTTGTTCTTGATGCATGGGGTTTATCAAAATCAAATTCACAAATATTTGAATGGCCTCAAAAAGAGCCAAGAACCATCAAAGATTCGAGAACATGAACTCCCTGGAAATTCCATTGGAAAGATTCAAAAATATCAAGAAGATCTATATTATGACTCTTCTCAAGAGTTTCCTTCATGTCATGATTCTCCTTTTTCTTCTTTACAAATTCCATCAATGGATTTAGAAGAATCAACAAAAGGAAGAAGTTCCCACATTATTTTGGAATACTTCAGAGGATGCAAAGAAATAATTGTTTAGATTCAAAATCACATGTGTCGTTTTCATTCGCGGTCTTACGAGCACATGTTATTGACTTATTCTTTGAGGACACTTTCGTGTAAGTGCTCTGGTTATAGTACATGGTTATGGTTTCCCTTATGTATTGTTTTGATGATGTTGATGGATTATAATATTATTTTATTTGATATATATGTATTGATAGATGTTATTAACAATTTTATCTTGAGTGTGCAGAACACTTGACAGATTGAGATGTCGATGGCATCAATGGACCTCCTTGGACTCCGAATTGATTCAAGGAGTGGATTGTATTGGTTTGAGTATTTCATTCATGCATATGTGACATATGATCGATTATATTATGATGTTGTTTATGGATCATTCATAGTGTTTCATTGATGAATTTAGGATGGCGATTTCTTATTAATTGTACTCACATAAGGAGTAAAGGGGCCATGCACATAGACCAAATATTGAGGGAAAGGTGTAGCAGCATCCGAGTCATAGTCTACTAGCACTCCCTCCATGGATCGAATTGTAGGTTAATGATTACCTAGTTTGAGAGGTGCACGATACCGTGAGGGAAGACTGAGACAATCGTTCATGAAGATTTGTAATTAACACGCAATAAGGTAGGGTCCTTATTTCTTATAAGTCCTTAGTCTCTCACAAGGTCACCGTAATGGAGTGTTGACTCCAGGGGTTGGAAAACTACCAAAACTAGTCAAAAGGAGAGTGACACCCTTGGATGCATGGGAGTGCATCATGAAGGGAACATTGCATGATTAAAAAGGGAACTTGAGTCAACGAATCTAGGTGGCCTAGAAAACCTTGAGAAAATATTTAAACTCTGTAAAATCCTTAAATATGGCCATATTTAAATTAATTAACTAATGAGTAAATTATTAATTATAAATCCCTATAAGATTCTAAGTCGTTGAAAATAAAAATTTAACTAAGCCGAAGTATAAGTTTTGTAAAGATGCTAAACTGAAAGTAATAACTAAAGAAAAACTTGAATGAGGTAAATAATTTCAAGAATTAAGTAAATTAAAATAATCCTAATGATTTGATTTAAGGCACATGGGTGTAAGAAATTACTAAAAGGGATTTTTTAAATTAAGAAATAAACATAGAGGAGAGAATGTGTACGCATAGAAAGAAATCTAGAGTCTAGTGAAAACTAGTCTAACTAAAGAATAATCCTATTTAAGCTCAACTAAGATTTAGTAAGGCGTCATTCATTAATTGGAAATAAAGTGAATAAAGAGACAACAAGGAGTGATTCAAGGAGCTCTTTTATGAAGGGTGAGGGAAATTGAATTTTTATTAAAATAAAATGTGGATTTACTTGTGCAAATTGGGAAAATGGTGGGAAGTGTAAGGGGAAAATAATTCTAAATTATTTAAATTAAAAAGATAACTAATTGTGAAAGTGGGAATGAATTATGGGGAAATTATATAAAACAAATGGTTGAGATGATAAATGGATGACAAGGGTTTTGGGTAAAGTTATGCTGCATGATTTTTAACTGGTTTTACTTGTGAGAGATGGGATACCGAGCTTGAGAGAGAGTGTTGGCTCTTCCTTACGAGGTGATATGGGATCTAGAGGATTTATCGTTGTGTGTGTACCTGTTTCTTTGCGGCTCAGGGGGATAAGGGGGAAGAAGAGTACCGGTACCATTAGCTAGGAGGTACTGGTGAAGTTTAAATGATTAGCGAGTGGAAGAAGAAATGAACTCTATTTTCTTAAGATCATCTTTAGTTTCGTCACCTTCGATTACGATATTATATTAAAGTTGTAATTTCTTTGGTTTTTAAAAATTTTATAATTGATTTCCTAATAATTTAAGATTGAATAATATTACTATGGATTTCCTAATAATTTATGGATTAGTTATGGTTGTGAATGAAATTTATGAGTTCTGTATACAACCAAGAAAAATTAGAAAAGAACAAATGCATGGGATCCATGTACATTTATTTTACTCTAAAATTTCATCCCCACTCATCATCTGGATCTGAATTTTTTTCTCCATGATTCAGATATATATCGCACTTAAACTTATCGAAACATTGAGAACGGTATACCCTTTTTATTTTCCAGAAATATTACTGGCATGCCCATCACCTTTTTATCTTCTTGAACTAACTTTATACACAATAGAAATTATCCTTCCAGACACATTGTACAACCATTCTACATCCCTAACATCTCTCTGCCGCAAGTCTCTTGCCATTTTGTTGCACCTTTGACCTTGTAACCCCTCACATGTGAGCGTAGAGCTTGTTCTTGGCTAAGTTATCCTTTAGCCAAATCTTCATTGACTTCATCCCTTACCAGATTGTTAGACTTTCAATATTGATAAGGAAATCGATTTATATATTTTCCTAGTTTTTTCGTTTTTTTTTTTTTAAATTATATCATTATCAAACAATAATAATGACTTGTGTGATATTGCATAAACTATATTCTATTAAAACTTCCAATATTGATAAGGGAATCGATTTATGGATGTCCCCATTTTTATTTTTTTTTAAATTCTATCATTATCAAACATTAATAATGACTGGTGTGATAATGTGGAAGGTGTCTTCTACATAGACTTCCAACATTGATAAGGAAATCGATTTATAAATGTACGCAGTTTTATCTTCTTTTTTTTAATTCTATCATTATCAAATGTTAGTAATCACTGGTGTGATATTGCAGAAACTGCCTTCTACGCAGAATTCCAATATTGATAAGGAAATCGATTTATAGATGTCCCCATTTTTTGTTTTTTTAAATTCTATCATTATCGAACATTAATAATAACTGGTGTGATATTGCAGAAACAACCTTCTATGCAAACTTCCAATATTTATAAGGAAATCAATATATAAATATTCCAAAGTTTTCATTTTTTTTTTTAAATTCTATCATTATCAACATTAATAATGACTGGCGTGATATTTCATAAACTATCTTCTATGAAAACTTCCTATATTGATAAGAAAATTAGATTTATAGATGTTCCAAAGTTTTTCAATTTTTTTTAATTCTATCATTATCAACATTAATAATGATATTGAGATCAACAAATATGTAACCTCAAAAGATCAAGGAAATGTCAACTTGAAAAAGTATATGAATAAGAAATTATATCTCCCCAAGTTGTAGAACCCATAAAATAAGTTGTAGTTACCCTTGATGATGAGATTCCATAAGATTGTGATATGATAGAATCTCATGAACATCCCCATATGAAGATCTCTCACAAGATAAATCCGTCTTGGGTGAAAGAAATTATTCAAGATGCAGAGAAGTAGGGTGACCCAGAAGGAATCATAAGACAAAGAAAGAAACCTAATCCATTCTCCAACTATATGGCCTTGATGTGTGGTCTCATAGAAAATGAACCTACCTTCTTTGAAGAAGCCATACAAAAGAAAAAATTGACAGACACTATGACAAAAGAATATCAATCCATTATAAAGAATGATGTATGGGAAGTATTTCCTAGACCAAAGGACAAATATGTGGTATATTCCAAGTGGATATACAAAACAAACATGCAACAAATGAAATTAATGAAAAACATAAGTAAATATTTATGGCTCGTGGATTTTCTCAAAAGGACCGTATTGACTATGAAGAAACATTTTCTCTTGTAGTCAGATACACTTCTATCAGAACCATCATAACTCTTACTGTAACATCCTACTCTGGCGCACTGAGAAAACTTAATCTTTGAGGACACTTGCTCGCAAGTGATCTGGAATTTTATGTTATTAAAATATTTATCCTTGATTATGATATGTTATGATAGATGACATGATGTTTTACCGCTTGACATAGACAGGTGTTATTGACTCAGTTTTATTGAGTGTGTAGGGTTTTGGACCTTGAGGATGTAGAGGCATCAATGCAACCCCTTGGACTCTAGATTGAGTCAGGGAGTGTGTTATTTGGGTTGATTTATTCACTGTGATATTTCATTGATTTGATGATATGATGTGGACATGTTCTGACACGATTGTTGATGATGCAGGATGACGATAGCTTGCCAACCAGACTCACATATGGAGTAAAGGGGCCACACACAATTACCAGAGAGGTTGAGGGAGAGGTGTGGACAACAGCTCTGCCACAGCCTACTAGCACTCCCGCCGTGGCTCGAACTGTAGGTTAACGATTACCTAGTTCGAGAGGATCCACGATGCCGTTAGGGAAGACTGTGACAGTCACTCACGATGATTCTAAGGGGCGCGTAATAAGGCGGGGGCCTTATTTATTAGAAACCCTTAATCTCCCACAAGTTCACCTGGCGGAGTGTTGAATCCAGGGGTTATTGATGTCTACCAATTAGTCAAGTTGGCGACTGGCACCCTTGGAGCACGTGGTGCATTCTGAAGGGCACGTCGTGCAAAAGAAACACAAGTTGGCGAGTGGCACGCTTGGAGCACATGGTGCATCCTGAAGGGCACATTGTGCAAAAGAAACGAACGAGGCGAGTGGCACCCTTGGAGCACGTGGTGCGTCTTGAAGGGAACGTCGCATTGATGTTCATGAGGGAACAAACCTAGATGGCCCTAAGACTTTTAACACATTAAAAAATTCTTAAAACGACTTCCCTAAATATTTGTCACCCAGTTCAAAATCTAAGTCCTAAGTCTAAAACTTCTCTAGGGTAAAATTTTGTTTAACCTTAATAAAAGACCCTATAAAAATAAAAATAAAAATTTAAACTAAAAACCACTTAAGTTATAGTTTTAGCCTTCATAATTTTTTGGGTAAAATGAAGAGAGTAATAATTTAATCAATCTGTGGTTTTAAATTGTAAAGAAGAAATAAATTACTTGACTTGTGGAAGTATAAAAAGATTTTTATAAAAGGAAGGAGTAAATAGTGCAACTACCATTTTGGCTCTAATAAAAAGGGGAAAGAAGCGGGTAATAAAAATTAGGAAACTTAGGAATGGGGGAAACATAATAAGGAAAAGAGTTGAACTTATGGTAAAAAAAAGGTCAACATAGTAAGGAATCTGCAATTAAAGAACCTTCTAAAATGAACTAAATTAGCAACTTCATTTTAGGGTGAACATTTAAACCTGAAAAGGAATCTAGGAACACCTAGGAGTAAATTTAGGAGCAACTCTAGGTGGATGAGGGAAATGAGTCAATTAATAATTTAAAGAAAATAATTATTGGAGGAAAGAGGGGGATGGACGACACTTGTGCGAAGGAGAATATTTATAATATTTTTATTAAAACTTAATTAAAATGTGATTTAGGGAAAGTTGGAGGTTATAAAAACTCTATAAAAGAAAGGGAAGATGAGGAAGAAAGGATAGGCTATTAGCATAACGTTACGCTTCCAGATTTGTAACTTGACTGATTACTTGTGGGGAGCTGGGATTTTCCAGCTCGGATAAGAGTGGTAGCTCAGCCTTGCGAGGCGAGCTCGAAGCTAGACTTACCATCTGGATCATGTGAGGCCCCTTTTCGGCTCGGGGGGCTAAGGAGGAAGCAGAGTACCCCTATAAATTGGCTGGGAGGTACCAGTGAGGTCTTGACGGTCAGCGAGCGGAAGGCACAGGGAGCGTGAAACATCATCGAAGCAGGCGATAAGGCAACGATATGCACTTGTATTTGTGGAGTAGAATGCTTTAGGCCATATGCTTGGATCTGTATACTGATTGTAAATGAATTCAACAGGTTAGTAAATAGTGTTATCTCGTTTTACTTCCTTTTTATATTTAGCTGAACATTCATGTGTATTGCTTTCCAGAATGCGTTATATGTTGTTTATGGGTTCTGCCTTTAGAAAGTTCGAAGGAAGTTCTGGCCCGCCGCCTAACCTTTGGTTGTTCCTAATAGTGGCCCTTGCACGCTTCGGTGCTAAGTGTTTTTCCCTGATTAGCACTCCCATCCCCAAATTATAACTATACCTTTTTATGCTTCTAGTCAGTGGTAGTATCTAATTCTCAGCGCACATACCTTGATCGAGTCTGACTGAATTATAGTGCCTCAGTAATTTAATCAGTACCAGAACTCACTCCATCCTTTCCTAATGGTTTGTTGACTACTGCTTGATTGATCATAGAGTTTTCGCCCAACAGACTCACCCAAGTTTTATTTTTAAAATCGAAGTTATCTCCCAACTTGCGTAGAGTTTGCATCCGACGATGCAAGCATGGTAGTGACTGTTTTTAGATCCACAACGATATCATTTTAATTCCAGAGTGTATGTAGTGACTTATTTTTTGTTGGGGTTATCTCTTAGTGGGAAAAATGTTTTCATTTTATCTCTGAACGTGCCCACTGTGTGATTTGTTAACTACTATTAACCTATTAATTCCACAGGCTGAGCATTCTCTTAAGATTGTGTTGATGTTTTTGGAAGAAGGGCCGCACACCGCGCGCACTGTTAAACCTTATAAGATCACAACCTCACCCCACCTACGATTGACTAGATCATTTCCCACTGTGGCTAAAGGGGAGACCACCACTTTTCGCGTATGACTCGCCTTAAGACCACCTTTGGAACATGTTGAATGTTGCGAAACCTTGACTTGCCTCAATGTTCCAAACCTTAACGTAGAATCCAAGGTCATCCATCTCGTCAAAGGATTTAAAAAGAAAATAAGTTATCCCCAGAGCGCAGGGTCCAGTGTGTTGAAGAGGCATTGCTTACGCTTCTGTGGTGTATCCAAGCAGCTTCACTCTGTTTATTTAAGGGTTGAATTTGTTCTTGGAATCAATAACTCTTACCCCTGGCAACCATCACTCAATTGGATGGTAGACGCCCTTGTCTCTTATATTTTTTTTTGAAGTTGTTAAACTACGACATTTGAAACAAAGGGCTGCAGTCATTGAAGCCTCATCCGATATTAGTTAAACTCCGAGCAATCCACCCCTGCAATCGGTGTTCGACCCTTACATTTTCCCCTGCCGGCCGTGTCAAGATCCATGCCTTTTTGTCCTGTACCGTGATCATCCTTTTTACTCCTTTTCCTACCTCTATGAGTCGCGCGAGGTACGATAGCGACAGG
>ML778172.1:1442982-1472332 GCA_009831015.1 Picea engelmannii | reverse complement strand
CCCCCCCCCACCGCCTCTAGTTTGTTGACTCTGCGTAAAAATCATTAGTAACGTGTAAGGTAACCATTAGGGTAATCTTGGTTTAATAACACATAAGGAGTTGTCAGTAATTTCATGTTAATGAACTGTAGCAATTGTTAGATTCATAAGTAAATGAATGCCACTGTATTGTAGATTATCGACATTCTGTTGCAATTTATTATAATATTAATTGTAATGATAATTCTGTTTGAGGGACTGTTAATGCAACATAGAGCAATGAAATGTTAGCGTAGGTACAGGAATGCAATTATTTAACATTCTGTTGGCAATTTATTATAATATTAAATGATTGATGATTACTGTTGGAAGTAATGCACGGTTGATGATGGCATGGTGTTTCTATTGATAATGGGTTAAAATTGATTGGTTATATTAAAGCTGTTTGGTTTCCTATTGTTGTGAATGGAATTGATCTCTTTTTCTTCCCTTAGAATCTTGATGTTTTAGATATTCTTATTAACGGTGAGTGGTGTGGTAACAATTGTTATTTGGAGATAAAAGTGCTTCTTGAGATCTTCTCTATTATGGCCTTAGTTTTAAGTTAGTGTCAATAATTATCTTGTAATGATTGCGTCAATTGATTTTAGGATATCTCTTCATTTATGGATTTAAAATCGTTGGGATTTTGCGTAAAATATGGTTCACCATTACTGGCTACGGAATTATAAATTGGGTTCAGTGAGTTAAGCTTAAGGTTAAATTATATGCTTACAATAAAAGAACCTTATTTACAATGTGGTTACAATTTGATTTCAGTATGACTTGACTCCTTACGTTCATCATCTTTATTTGTTTGCAATGATATTGTAATGTTAGTTCATTTCACTTTATAGATTGAAGCACGTAAAGGTAATTCTTTTACAATATGAAAAATGCTATATTAGTATTGATAACAGGTGCAGGTAAGATTATGGTTATTTTCTTTACAAAGTTATTATAGTATGAAAAGTAATGAAATGGTTAGTTCATTGGGCTAATTAAAATTATTTTTAACATCATGTAAATGTTGTTCCTGCATACTTTTTATAACTTAAATGTAATGGGGTTACCCTTTTAGGGAAGTGATTTGTAGTTGGGTTGTTGGGATAACACATGAAACGTAAGGTGATTGTTTTTGTGGAAAAGTTAATAGGATATAAATATAATATGTTTATTATGTCATGGAAGCATCATCGTAATTTTAGTTGTATTGATAAACCTATGGTGTAATGTCCTGGGATTAAGTACAACAAATTATTCTTAGTTAGTAGATAAGGGTTGTTGTTCATTTAATTAATGCAGTACTTGGGTGATGAACCTTTTGTGTGCTTGGTCTGTTGGTGTTGGGCAGGATGTAGACACCTCCATGTTCCTTAGAACAGTCGCCAGCCCTGAGACCATAAATGGTTAAAATCGATGGGAAACTGGGCTTGAGCATTGATTATGTGTCTTGGAGGTCCTAACCATTGCAGATTAGGACAGGCGGGAAGTCAGTGCTTTTATGGTCCATTGATGGTCGTTTAATGCTTGCAGTTAATTGTTGTGTGCATTATGTCTTCTTGTTGTGTTCATCGTGGTTGCGTCTTGTTAGTCGTCGGGTGGTGACGTAGAGTCAAATGTGTTGTTTCCCTTGTACACGCACGCACACACTTTAAAAAAATAAAAATAAAAATTCACTTGTTATAAGAGGTTGTCTTCATAATGAGGAGGTTCGCTACATATGGTATCAGAGCTGGTTCGACCAGTGACTTGGGATTTGCTACGACTTTCGTGACATAATTTGATTTGATTATACTGTTACTGATCGAGTTGATTGTGCGTGTCCAGGTAATCATGGTTAGAGGATGTCGCAGAGGCAGACGACGAGGTTCTAGGGGGGGAGGCATGACACCTCCAGTAGCACCCACGCCTAAGGGGTCTAACCCCTAGGGAGGCGAGGAGGTTCTCGGACAGGAGAAGATAGCATTTGGCGACGTGGTCGGGATGATGAGGTCTTTTCAGTGCATGTCCGAGGCACTGATTAGCTGATTGGACAGGGACGAGGCCAGGGCGTCGACACCCGCCGAGGTTCCGCCGTGCGCATGGCCGTTATAGGTAGCATTCACCAGGAACTCGAGAAGGTCAAATTTCTCGAGTTCTTTGGTGGCCCGGACGGCGCAGCCGCCGAGGCATCGTTGGAGAACATGGAGATTTGATTCTCACTTTGCGATTATACCTCCAACATGAAGGTCCGCATGGCGATCTTTCAACTGAAGGGGAGCTCTCTTCTATGGTGGAAAACGCTCCTGTCGTAGCTGAACATGGTCATTGAAGACGTGTTAGGGGAACTGTTCGAGGAACAGTTTCGAGAGAGGTATATTTCAGAGGAATTCATTGAGCATCAGCTTAATGAGTTCAATGCATTACAACAAGGATGTCGTACGGTGCCCGAGTACGAGGCACGTTTTATGGAGCTGCTCCGGTATGCTCCGCACCTTAACACAGAGAAACGTAAGGTCAATCGGTTCATGTTTGGCCTTAACGACAACATGCGTGAAAAGGTTAGGATTTTGGTGCCTCAAACCTTGCACGATGTCCTCCAGAAGGCCCTCATAGCAGAAGAGGAGCTTATCAGTGAGGGTCAGACCAGGACTCCAGCAAGACCAGCAGGGCAGGGTTCCTCTGGGACACTGCAGCACTAGACACCAGTGAGACATACGTCGGGATATCATGGCTTCCAGAGGGGATCCACTTTCACTACACCCCGGCAACCACCACCTCAGCAATAGACACCTTATCGGGGACCACAACACCAGCAGCAGCGTCGCCCGCAATAGCAGCAGTTTAGGCCTATTCAGTAGAACATACCAGGGTTCCAGGCCAGTGTGCAGTCATCTTCTACTTTGGGTACCAGGACTACTGGGACAAAGAAGGGGTGTTGGATGTGTGGGGAGCCACACTACCAGTGCATCTTTCCTGTGGAGAGGAGCAGAGTGTTCGGATCAGCCGGACCCACTATAGTGGGTGATATGGGCAAGGCCCATCAGATTCATGTAGTGGTGAATAATCGTGAGGCAGAGCATCAGTCAATTGTGCTTGAGACGACAGGTACTGTCACTGACCAGACCCTTAGTATTTTGATAGACCCAGGTGCTACTGAGAGTTTAATTTCTAGTGCAGCGCTAAAAAGGATTAAGGTAAAGGCAATCGAACAGGATGAGTTTAGCTTCATGGAGATGGCTTCGAGAGCCAAACAGAAAGTTGGAGGAAAGGTTATGGGATGTGCCCTTAACCTGGGAGAGTTTGTCACAAGGTTCAACTTGTACGTCACGACCTTAGGATCTTAAGACATCATGATTAGCATGGATTGGTTGGAATCGCATGAGCAAATAATCAACTGTAAGACGAAATGGTTGAGCTTGGTTGATGACGAGGGACAGAGACGTGTGATTGTAGGACGGAACCAGGGAGTATCCCTGAGGTTCATCACTTCCTTACAGTTACGAAAGAGTATGCGCAAGGGGTGAAATCTTTATGCGATCCTTGTGTTAAACGAGAAGGGAGTAGCAGAAGGTCTAGAGCACCTCCCGGTGGTGAAGGAGTTTGCGGACGTATTTCCATAGGAGTTACCTGGGATGCCGTCGGAAAGGGAATTGGATTTTACCATAGACCTAAAGCTGGGGACTAAACCGATAGCAAGAACGCCTTATCGGATGTCGACCCCGGATTTGCAAGAGTTGAAAATGAAACTGAAGGAGTTGCTAGACTTGGGAATGATACGTCCTAGTGTGTCACTGTGGGGTGCACCTATTATTTTCATTCAGAAGAAGGACGAATCGTGGAGGCTTTGCATTGACTAATTTCAACTGAACAAGGCTACGATCAAGAATCAGTATCCCTTGCCGAGAATTGATGATTTGTTCGATCAAATGAAGGGTGTGACGGTGTTCTCCAAGATCGATTTGCGATCAGGGTATCACCAGTTGCAGATCAAGGACGATGACATCCTTAAGGCACCATTTAAGACGAGCTTTGGACATTACGAGTTTACTGTTTTACCATTTGGATTGACAAACGCCCCAGGGGTATTCATGAGTTTAATGAATGGGGTGTTCTACAAATACTTGGACAAGTTCGTCCAAGTATTCATTGACGATATTTGATTTACTCTTGCACGACATAGGAGCATGATGAGCACTTGTGCTTGGTACTACAGTGTCTACGAGAGCACAAATTGAATGGGAAGTTGTCCAAATGCTCTTTTTATCAATCGAGGATTCACTACTTAGGGCATGTCATCTCCGGTGAAGGTATCGCCGTGGATCCAACAAAGGTGGAGGCTATTATGGAATGGCCTACGCTGACGAATGTCACAGAAGTGCATAGATTTATGGGTTTAGCAGGATACTATCGATGGTTTGTCGATGGATTTTCGAAGATAGAAAATCCAATCATAGAATTGCAGAAGAAAAACAAGAAGTTTGTTTGGACCGAGAAATGTGCAGAAGCATTTCGGAGGCTTAAGGAGCTATTGACCACAGTGCCAATACTAAAGGTCCATGACATGGACGCAGACTTCTTGGTATGCACTGACGCATCCAAGGAAGGTTTAGGTGGAGTCTTTATGCAAGACAGACAAGTGATTGCTTACATTTCAAGGAAACTGAGAAGGCATGAGGAGAACTACGCGATGCATGATTTGGAGTTATTAGCCATCATATATGCCTTGAAGGTTTGGAGACACTACCTTGTTGGATGAAAATTTGAATTAAAGACTGATCATTGTGGACTACAACACATTTTTACGCAAAGCGACCTGAACGCACGACAATGACGTTGGTAGGAATTTCTTAGCGAGTATGACTTTGAGATTACTTATATAAAGGGAACGATGAACTGAGTGGAGGATGCTTTGAGTCGGAGGCCACGCATCTTTTCGGTGTTACCTCTTCAGACGAATCTGTGTGAGAAGATTCTCACTTTACAACGTGACGATGATTGGTACAAGGAGGTCGAGTGTTTTATCGGACAAAACACAATGATGGTACCACGATATGAGGGATATTCATTTGATAGCGATGGGTTATTGAGGTTTAGAGGTCGGATTTATGTACTGCCAAATGACGAGTTGAGGATGTTGATCTTGAGCGAGGATCATAGAGTAGTTTACATGGCTCACCCGAGAGTCACGAAGATGAGGGCAGACCTAAAACCCTTATTCTTCTAGAAGGGAATGAAGGCCGACATAGTCAACTATGTGGCCATATGTCTAGAGTGTCAGCAGGTAAAGGCTGAACATAGACACCCAACAAGATTACTTCAACCACATGCCATTCTGGAATTGAAATGGGAGGTCATTTCGATGGATTTTTTTTGTTGGATTGCCACTGACGGCAAGGAGACATGACTCAATTTTTGTAGTAGTAGACACTCTGACAAAGAGTGCTCACTTTATTCCTGTGCATACGACTTATCAGGCACCTGACATAGCGAGATTTTTCATCAGTGAGATTGTGAGGCTGCATGGCATGCCTAAGAAGATCATATCCGATCGAGGATCGGTGTTTACTGTACGATTTTGGACAGGTTTCTAAGAGGCCTTGGGAAACCAACTTAACTTTAGTACTGTGTATCACCCAGAGACTGACAGACAGACCAAATGAACAAACCAAACCTTGGAAGACATGTTGTGCATGCACATGATGGACCAATAAAATCGTTGGGAGGAATTCTTGCCTCTAGTAGAGTTCGCTTACAATAACAGTTACCAGAGCACCATTGAGATGGAGCCTTTTGAGTTTCTTTATAGGTGACCATGTCGGACGCACTTGAGTTGGGATCGGCTTGAGGATAGGGCCCTGGTGGGACTAGAAGCGATCCAAGAAATGGAAGAGAAAATGCAAACCATAAGGCAAAGGATTAAAGAAGTGCAGGATCGACAGAAGAGTTATGTCGATGCGCACCAAGTCAACCATAGTTATGAGGTCGGCGATCGAGTCTTCTTGTGGGTTAAGCCGCATAAGAGTTCGATCAAGTTTGGAAAGGGAGCTAAACTCTCTCCTAGGTTCGTAGGACCTATCAAGATTGTGGAGAGAAAAGGGCCTGTGGCCTATCGACTAGCATTGCCTGATTCTTTGAGGTGTATGCACGATGTTTTTCATGTATCTGTTTTGAGAAATTATATTAGTGATCCTACACATGTGATTGACATGAGTTCCTTGCAAGTATTGGATGAGCGAGCACTCACGACTAAGCCGGTCTGCATATTAGATCATCGCGTTCGACAATTACGATGTCGAATGGTAGATCAGGTCAAGGTCCAGTGGGACAGTTATAGTCCACACTCAACGACCTGGGAGGACGCATATGATATGCGCCAATAGTTTCAATTTTTGTTTCATAGATAGACTTATGATATTGGGATACATTTCTTTCGGCATTTATACTATGAAACTTCGGGACAAAGTTTATACCAAGAGGGTGTGTATGTAACATCCTGCTCTGGCGCACTGAGAAAACTTATTCTTTGAGGACACTTGCTCGCAAGTGATCTGAACTTTTATGATATTAAAACATTTATCCTTGATTATGATACATTATGATAGATGACATAATGTTTTACTACTTGACATAGACAAGTCCTATTGACTCAGTTTTATTGAGTGTGCAGGGTTTTGGACCTTGAGGATGCAGAGGCATCGATGGAACCCCTTGGTCTCTGGATTGAGTTAGGGAGTGTGCTATTTGGGTTGATTTATTTACTATGATATTTCATTGATTTGATGATATGATGTGGACATGTTCTGACATGATTGTTGATGATGCAGGTTAACGATCGCTTGCCGACCAGACTCACATATAGAGTAAAGGGGCCAGACACAATTACTAGAGAGGTTGAGGGAGAGGTGTGGACAACAACCCTGCCACAGCCTACTAGCACTCCCGCCATGGCTCGAACTGTAGGTTAATGATTACCTAGTTCCAGAGGATCCACGATGCCATGAGGGCAAACTGCGACAATCTCTCACGATGATTCTAAGGGGCATGCAATAAGGTGGGGGCCTTATTCCTTAGAAACCCTTAGTCTCCCAAAAGTTCACCTAGCGGAGTGTTGACTCCAGGGGTTATTGATGTCTACCAATCAGTCAATTTGGCGAGTGGCATCTTTGAAGCATGTGGTGCATCCTGAAGGGCACGTCGCACAAAAGAAACACAAGTTGACGAGTGGCACCCTTGGAGCACGTGGTGCATCCTGAAGGGCACGTCGCGCAAAAGAAACAATCGAGGCGAGTGGCACCCTTGGAGCACGTGGTGCATCCTGAAGGGCACGTCGCATTGATGTTGATGAGGGAACAAACCTACATGGCCCTAAGACTTTTAACACATTAAGAAACTCTTAAAACGACTTCCCTAAATAGTTGTCGCCCAGTTCAAAATCTAAGTCCTAAGTCTAAAACTTCTCTAAGGTAAAATTTTGATTAACCTTAAGAAAAGACCCTATAAAAATAACAATAAAAATTTAAACTAAAAACCACTTAAGTTATAGTTTTAGTCTTCATAATTTTGGGGGTAAAATGAAGAGAGCAATAATTTAATCAATCTGTGGTTTTAAATTGTAAAGAAGAAATAAATTATTTGACTTGTTGAAGTATAAAAAGATTTTTATAAAAGGAAGGAGTAAATAGCGCCACTGCCATTTTGGTTCTAATAAAAAGGGGAAAGAAGGGGGTAATAAAAATTAGGAAACTTAGGAATGGGGGAAACATAATAAGGAAAAGAGTTGAACTTATGGTAAAAAGCGAGGTCAACATAGTAAGGAATCTGCAATTAAAGAACCTTCTAAAATGAACTAAATTAACAGCTTCATTTTAGGGAGAGCATTTAAACCTGAAAAGGAATCTAGGAACACCTAGGAGTAAATTTAGGAGCAACTCTAGGTGGGTGAGGGAAATGAGTCAATTAATAATTTAAAGAAAATAATTATTGGAAGAAAGAGGGGGATGGACGACACTTGTGCGAAGGAGAATATTTAGAATATTTTTATTAAAACTTAATTAAAATGTAATTTAGGGAAAGTTGGAGGTTCTAAAAACTCTGTAAAAGAAAGGGAGGATGAGGAAGAAGGGATCGACTGTTAGTGTAACGTTATGCTGCCAGATTTGTGACTTGATTGATTACTTGTGGGGAGCTGGGATTTTCCAGCTCGGAAAGGAGTGGTAGCTCAGCCTTGCGAGGCGAGCTGGAAGCTAGACTTATCATCTGGATCGTGTGAGGCCCCTTTGTGGCTCAGGGGGCTAAGGGGGGAGAAGAGTACCCCTAGCGATTCGTTGGGAGGTACCAGTGAGGTCTCAACGGTCGGCGAGCGGGAGGCACAGGGAGCACGGAACATCATCGAAGTGGGTGATAAGGCAACAATATGCACTTGTATTTGTGGAGTAGAATGATTTAGGCCATATGCTTCGATCTTTATACTGATTGTAAATAAATTCAGTAGGTTAGTACCTAGTGTTATCTCGTTTTACTTCCTTGTTTGTGGGTTCTGCCTTTAGAAAGTTTGAAGGAAGATTTGGCCTGTCGCCTAACCTTTGGTTGTTCCTAACAATGGCCCTTGCACCCTTGGGTGCTGAGTGTTTCGCCCTAGTTAGAACTCCCATCCCCAAATTACAACTCTACCTTTTTATGCTTCTAGTCAGTGGTAGTATCTAATTCTCATCGAACCTGCCTTGATCAAGTGCGACTGAATTATAGTGCCTCAGTAATTTAATCGGTACCATAACTCACTCCATCCTTCCCTAATGGTCTGTCGACTACTGCTTGATTGATCACAGAGTTTTCGCCCAACAAACTCACCCTAGTTTTATTTTTAAAATCAAAGTTATCTCCCAACTTGCGTAGAGTTTGCATCCGGTGATGCAAGTAGGGTAGTGACTATTTTCAGATCCACAATGATATCATTTTCATTCCAGAGTGTATGCAACGACTTCTTTTTTGTTGGGGTTATCTCTTAGTGGGAACAACATTTTCATGTTATCTCTGAGCGTGCCCACTGTGTGATTTGTTAACTACTATTAACCTATTAATTCCACAGGCTGAGCATTCTCTTAAGATTGTTTTGATGGTTCTGGTAGAAGGGGTGCACACCATGGGCACTATTAAACCTTATAATATTAGGACCTCACCCCACCTCCGATTGACTAGATCAGTTCCCACTGTGGAAAAAGGGGTGACCGCCACTTTTCGCGTATGACTCGCCTTAAGACCACCATTGGAATGTGGTGAATGCTGTGAAACCTTGACTTGCCCCGAGGTTCCAAACCTTAACGTAGAATCTGAGGTCATCCATCTCCTCAAAAGATTTAAAAAGAAAATAAGTTATCCCCGGAGCGCAGGGTCCAGTGTGTCAAAGAGGTGTTGCTTACGCTTCTGTGGTGTAGCCAAGGAGCTTCACTCTGTTTATTTAAGGGTTTAATTTGTTCTTGGAATCGATAACTCTTACCCCTGGGAACCATCGCTCAATTGGATGGTAGATGCCCTTGTCTCTTATATGTTTTTTTGAAGTTGTTAAACTCTAGCATTTGAAGCGAAGGGCTGCAGTTGTTGAAGCCTCATCCGATATCAGTTAAAATCTGAGCAATCCACCCCTGCAATCGGTGTTCTGCCCATATGTTTTCCCCCGCCAGCCGCATCAAGATCCACGCCTTTTCGTCTTGTACCGTGATCAACCTTTTTACTCCTTTTCCTACCTCTGTGAGTCGCGTGAGGTACGATGGCGACAACGATTCCCTAACCGCTGCCAGGAATGGCTGCTAGTGGAGGCACGATTCCTTGCATGTGAAACAAGTTCCCTTTCTGTCTGGTACGCACCCCCCCCCCACTGCCTCTAGTTTGTTGCCTCTGCGTAAAAAGCATTAGTAACATGTAAGGTAACCGTTAGGGTAATCTTGGTTTAATAGCACATAACGAGTTGTTAGTAATTTCATGTTAATGAACTATAGTAATTGTTAAATTCATAAGTAAACGAATGCCACTGTATTGGAGATTATCGACATTCTGTTGCAATTTATTATAATATTAATTGTAATGATAATTCCGTTTCAGGGACTATTAATGTAATATAGAGCAATGAAATGCTAGCGTAGGTACAGGAATGTAATTATTTAACATTTTGTTGGCAATTTATTATAATATTAAATGATTGATGATAACTGTTGGAAGTAATGCGTGGTTGATGATGGCATAGTGTTTCTATTGATAATGGGTTAAAATTGTTTAGTTATATTAAAGCTGTCTGGTTTCCTATTGTTGTGAATGGAATTGCTCCCTTTTTCTTCCCTTAGAATCTTGATGTTTTAGATATTCTAATTAACAGTGAGTGGTATGGTAACAATTGTTATTTCGAGATAAAAGTGCTTCTTGAGATCTTCTCTATTATGGCCTTAGTTTTAAGTTAATGTCAATAATTATCTTGCAATGATTGCGTCAATTGATTTTAGGATATCGCATCATTTATGGATTTAAAATCATTGGGATGTTGCATAAAATATGGTTCACCATTACTGGCTATGGAATTATAAATTGGGTTCAGTGAGTTAAGGTTAAGGTTAAATTATATGCTTACAATAAAAGAACCTTATTTACAATGTGGTTACAATGTGATTTCAGTATGACTTCACTCCTTACGTTCATCATCTTTATTTGTTTGCAATGATATTGTAATGTCAGTTCATTTCACTTTATAGATTGAAGCATGTAAAGGTAATGCTTTTACAATATGAAAAATGCTATATTAGTATTGATATCAGGTGCAGGTAAGATTATGGTTATTTTCTTTACGAAGTTATTATAGTATGAAAAGTAATGAAATGGTTAGTTCATTGCAGGGATAATTAAAATTATTTTTAACATCATGTAAATGTTGTTCCTGCATACTTTTTATAACTTATGTGTAATGGGGTTACCCTTTGAGGGCAGTGATTTGTAGTTGGTTTGTTGCGATAACACATGAAACGTAAGGTCATTGTTTTTGTGCAAAAGTTAATGGGATATAAATATAATATGTTTATTATGTCATGGCAGCTTCATCGTAATTTTAGTTGTTATTGATAAACCTATGGTGTAATGTCCTGGGATTAAGTACAACAAATTATTCTTAATTAGTAGATAAGGGTTGTTGTTCATTTAATTAATGCAATACTTGGGTGATGAACCTTCTGTGTGCTTGGTCTGTTGGTGTCGGGCGGGATGTAGACACCTCCATGTTCCTCAGAACAGTCGCTAGCCCTGAGACCTTAAATGGTTAAAATCGATGGGAACCTGGGCTTGAGTGTTGATTATGTGTCTTGGAGGTCCTAACCATTACAAAGTAGGACGAGCAGGAAGTCAGTCTTTTTATGGTTGATTGATGGTCGTTTAATGCTTGCAGTTACTTGTTGTGCGCCTTATGTCTTCTTGTTGTGTTCATCGTGGTTGCGTCTTGTTAGTCATCGCGTGGCGACGTAGAGTCGAATGTGTTGTTTCCCTTGTACACGCGCACACACACTTAAAAAAATAAAAAATCACTTGTTATAAGAGGTTGTCTTCGTAATGAGGAGGTTCGCTACACTTACAGCCAAAATGAAGTGGAAGTTACATCATATCGATGTGAAAAAAACTTTCTTAAATGGTTTTATTGAAGAAGAAGTGAATATAGATGATCCAAAATGATCTTTTAAATGAGTTGGTTAAGTATGTTGTATGCATAATTTTACCAGCCAAAAATTAATAATAAAGAGAAGAAGATTAAGAATATAATTTTCATCACATAAGAAGTAAAAACAACAATCCATAAGCATATTCAATACACCAGAAGTTGATAATGGAGTTTTGAAAGTCTTCCTATGTCTTTTGGCCTTTGTCTCAGTGAAGAAGGCTTATTTATTAATCCTCAATGCTCAAAATATTCATGAAAATTATATCAATTTCTTATCTTAATGACACAAGAATGTCTTTCTATGTTTCAGAAACTCAACGCAACAAACGACACTAAAAAAGATGGAGTAGAACTCCCAAAAATGGACTCAAAAACTCAACTACTCTCATAGCTTCCTTGAATAAAATTACATGGAATTCACAAATTATTTATAATTATTCTATTATGAACTTTTTTTTCAATGAAAAAAAAGATGGATTTAATAATATTTGAATGGGGGTGACATCCCAACTTCCTCCCAAAATTTGGCCTTGATTTGGACTCCATATCCACCAAAAATGGCAAAAATCCGATTCACACAAGCCTAAATAATTACAAAAAAATCCAATTATATAGTTAAAAACCCATTTTTTTGGGTCAAATTTGGATGCGCACCCCCTAGTATTTCACTCTCGGTACCATGGTACCCATGTGGCCAGCGCCTAGGGCTAAACAACTAGGCCCGCGCCCCCTTTTCTCCAACCCTCGGTCAAATAGAAAGCCATTTGGTCGGGTGCCAAGGCCAAATGGCACCCGCGCCCATAGTTCTTAGCCCCCATTCCTCTGCTCCAATTCATGTGGAAGGTGCGCTAGTCGACAGGTAGCCCTTGGCGACTGACGTTATTATGGGAATTGATTTAGGACTTTTTTTATGTTTACTTTTTATGTTTCCATTAATAAGTTTTAAAGTTATTTTTAATGTAATCAACTAGTATTTATCCATATATGTAGTTATCACATTTATCCTGGATTAATATTGAGCATCTTCTATATATATATATGATATTTTATTATATTGAATATATATAAAAGTTATAATAATTTATTTTTATTATTATTATTTTATTCTATGAAATGTAGAATCATTTAATGTTTTTATGTTTCCATTAATAAGTTTTAAAGTTATTTTTAATGTAATCAACTAGTATTTATCCATATATGTAGTTATCACATTTATCGTGGATTAATATTGAGCATCTTCTATATATATATATGATATTTTATCATATTGAATATATATAAAAGTTATAATAATTTATTTTTATTATTATTATTTTATTTTATGAAATGTAGAATCATTTAATGTCTAAGTTAGAATTTAAAAAAAAAAACACCCCGCCATCCTTTGAATCACCATTGAATTAATTTATATTTATTCATGCAATTTAGTACGTTTTCTATTAAGTTATACTATGTATATGGACAGCATAACAAATTAAGTGGTTTTATGGAATGGACAACATAAGAAATTAAGAGTTTTTATCGAAATACAAAACTATCAACATAAATTTATTTTAATTAAAAATTATGCTTTCTACATGATTTGGTATTTGGAAACTACATGCTTTTTAAAAATGTAGCTAAAATTGTAATTGTTAAAGAGGAATGTGGATTTAGTAGGGATCAAGTAGCCTACCACCTACTAAAGTATATTACTTATGAGGGAAGTTTGAATATGATAAGGTTCTTGCATTAGCTCTAGAATTTGTTTAACCATAGACTTGACAAAAAATAATTGAGAATTCCTTATTTCCTACTATATTCTTTAATACAAATGAGTTCAAAAGTTAAGAAAGGGAAAGAGGAGGCCTTGGGCCACCATAGCAATTGAGAATTCCTTATTTCCTACTATATTCTTTAATACAGATGAGTTCAAAAGTTAAGAAAGGGAAAGAGGAGGCCTTGGGCCACCATAGCTTCATAAAATTTCTAGTATTTGATATGTAATCATTTTTCATAGTTTTGGACCTCATAAATGAATTTTGTCACTTGTGTTTGAGTTGATATGCTTAAAACATGTTAACATATTCACTTTTAACATTTGAAGTTAAATTTGAAAGACCACAAAAAATGTGTGCATGTACTTGTTTTAATTATAGATGATGATCATGTTATAATAATCATCTTGTTATTTTATATATATTGGATGTTGTAGAATCTATTTTGATGGAGATTTAATAAATATAATGATGTTGTTAATATGTATGGATGTATGTTTCCTTAAAAAATTCTTTATAAATGTTATCCTATAAAATATTTCAAATGAATTTATATGATTTATTGTATAATCATAAAAGTTATTTAAGAGACATGATATATTTCACTGATTAAATTAAAATAAAACGTATTATTTATTAATAACTATAAGAAAAACAAGAATCATTGTTGGAAGCAAGAAAGGAAGCAACAATGGAAGCCGCACCAGAAGAAAAACTGGAAGCACAAGTAGAAGAAAAAATAGATGTAAAATTGGAAGCCAAACTAGAAGCAAAATTGGAAGCCATAAGAGAAGAAAAACTGGAAGCGAAATTCAAAAAAAATTGGAAGCCATATCAAAAGAAAAATTGGAAGCCATATCAAAAGAAAAACAATAAGCCAAACCAAAAGCTAAAATGGAAGAAAAATTGGAAGGCATATTAGAAGAAAAAATAGAAGTAAGACCTGGTGCTAAACCTGGTGCTATTCCTCGCACCAAACTAGAAGGGAAATTTGAATCCATATTAGAAGCAAAATTGGACGTAAAACGGGACGCCAAAATAGGCACCAAAATGGAAGAAAAATTGG
Organism: Picea engelmannii; assembly: GCA_009831015.1. NCBI lineage: Eukaryota > Viridiplantae > Streptophyta > Pinopsida > Pinales > Pinaceae > Picea > Picea engelmannii. Next base: position 1,457,820 of record ML778172.1, on the reverse strand, counting down.
AACGCATATCAGAAGCCAAGTTGGAAGAAACACTTAACACTAAACATGGTTCTATTCCTGGTGCTAAACCTAGGGCTATTTCAGGCACTATTCCTGTCACTAAACCTGGTGCTATTCCTAATGCTATTCCTGACGCTATTCTTGGCACTAAATCTAGCGCTATTCCTGGTGTTATTTTTTTGACGCTAAATCTGGTGCTAATTCTAGTGCTAAATATGGTGCAATTATAAAAAGTTCATATTGTGCCCCGTTTTGCCCCATAAAAGGTGTCCTATTCATGGAGTAGAATACACTAAATTCAGGCTCCCTATTTTATCTCTCATTACCAATTTCTCATTGGATTGCTGAAGTTCGACGTGAATGGCTCCTCCATCCCACTATCTCATAGATAATTCGATGACTTCAAACTGACACTGGGCCTCTCACTGGCTATAGTTGGGAATCCAATGTACTCAGATATAAGGATCACGTGGTCCTGCCTCTGGATTCATCCCTCAAGACCAGGATCTTGAATGAGTTGCTTTCTTCTTCTCTTGTGGGTCACTCAAGATCCCAAAATACATATGCTCATGCTCACTGCTCTTTTTTGGTAAAGTATGAAGAAGGATATCCTCATCTTTGTCACCGGATAGGATATTTTCCTACGCAGTAAAGGGGAAATTTTGAAGATCCCCAGAGCTCTTTAGCCATTATCCATTCCAGCTTCTATTTGGAATGACATATCCATGGAATTTATATTAGGACTTCCCAAAGCGGGCAACAATTCAATCATAATGGTAGTGGTCGACCACCTCTCCAAGTATGCACACTTTTATGTTGTACCACAGCCTTTTATGCCAACCCTAGTTTCACAACTTTTCGTTGATCAAATTTTCAGGCTACATGGCATGCCCACATCCATTGTATCTGACTGTGATCTAACCTTCACCAACACCTTTTGGTAGGAATTGTTCAAATTACAAGGTAAACAATTGAACATGAGCACAACATACCACCCATAGACAGATGGCCAAACATAAGTGGTCAATAAGTGTTTGGAAACTTACTTGTGTTGTTTTGTTTTGGAGAAACAACATCATTGGGTACAATTTTTACCAATGGAAGAATGATGGTACAACACTTCTTATCATGCAACCGCCAAAATGACACCCTATGAAATGGTGTATAGGAAACAACCCCATGTAGTAAATTCCTATCTTCCAGGCACATCAAAGGTCTAGGCTATTGACAGGTTGCTGCAAGTTAGGGAAGTTACCCTTGCAGATCTAAATGAAAACCTCCCCATGGCCCAAAATCGTATGAAGCAACAAGCTAACCAAGAACTCTTTGAAACGGTTTTCCAAGAGGGCGATCATGTGTTTTTGAGAATCCAACCTTACAACGAAACATCACTCAAATATCAAGGCCACCACAAGTTGGAACCCAAAATTTATTGCCCCGATCATATTCTCAAACACATGCATCTAGTTGTGTACAAACTTGCACTTCCAACTAACTCCAAAATACATTCAGTGCTCCATAATTCAAGTTTGAAGAAAGTGGTGGGTCACAATTGTTGGGTTCAAACCATCATACCTGAACTAGATGAAGAATGATCCATTTGGTTGCATCTTGAATCAATCCTCAACATGCGAGAGCATCACCTGTGGGGTTGAACTATCAAAGAAGTGTTAATCAAATGGAAGGATATATCTCTACATGATGCAACTTGGGAACTGACTTCCATCCTGCAACAATTTATGCATCTTCAACCTTGAGGAAAAGGCTTCTTTTGAAGGAGGAGGGCATGTCAGGATTTGTCCCTAACCCCTTGTAGTTATTCATTGAAATAAGTGGTCAACCCTCATTACTATTAGGACCACAATTAATTAAGGCTTGTTAGTATAATTAGTTATGTATAACCCATGGTATCGGCCCTTGGTATTGGCCCATGGTATTTTTGTTTGTGAACTGTATTTAAAGAATACATCTCTCCATTGTAGGTTGTTGAGGATTATTGTAAGAGATCCCTTCTCATTTGGAGGTTGTCCCATCGAAGAGGCACATGAACTAAGTTTTATGTGATATCAATAATATATTTTTGATCTATATTTGATGGTCTTGTTACTTGCGCAATATATTTTCTTGGTCTTTTAACTATTCCAAGTATATCACACATTCTAAACATACAACTACCTTATAATCCCTCTTTTTTATTCTCTCTTAGGAAGATGTCCCAGGGTATGTACTAAGATAGATAGTAAGTAGAAGCTTTCATAACTCATGTCTAACAAGTGATTGAATAATCCATTTAGTTGATAAAAGTTTCCCATATAATTAATATCAATATGTAAAGGTGCTCATCTTTGTTTTAAAAAACTACATAACTTTCAAGTAACTAACGCCTCCTTTTTCCTAACACTTTCAAATGTATGCATAGTGATAATTAAAACTTCCTTTAATGAAACACCTATACAATTACATTTTTTTTTAATCTAAAAAGCATCCATGACAAGGATTAAAAGTCCATTAATTGATAAAACCACCTCTTTCAATGCAATACTAATAAGTCTAAATCAGTCCTCTTATTTAGTTGGAAAGCATATGTACCTCCCATACAACCAACACCACTAAATGTACCTTTTGTGGTAATTAAACCTCATCTAAGTTAACACCCAATCTTACATTGTGGTGATTACATACCTCCATACAAGGAACACATACATACCTTTGATGGTAATTAAAACATCATCCACGTTGACAACCCATCTTACATTGTGCTAAAAAAAATTGTTTATTTATATATTTATATTTTTTTTAAATAAAAAAGTTGGAGCCTGTTATATTACCATAAACCAAATACAAAAGCTGTCGGTAGTGCCAACTGTCCCGCCTGAACAGGAAACCGGGATAGCTGGACATCCCATGCCATTTGTCACCCAATTCACAAAACTAACAAAATTTACAGTGTCACTGCCTGCCCGAAGGAAACCAAGATTATTAGTCTTGAGCATGAAACTAGTTACCCTGACTAGTACTAAGAAAAGCTGATAGCTAGCTGGCCCAAGGCCTAAATTATAACAAGAAAAACAAAGTCTGGTTCTGAGCATTATGTAACCTTTGAGCCTGTGCACTTGTCCTCATCCTTGTGCTCCCGCCATCCTACTGGGAGCGCATAGGCCTGCGCACAAGTCGGACATTGTTTCTTTGGAAGAGTTCTGGAGTGAGCTGCAAAGAGAATGTCGAGTCTCTGATTCATTCTCGCCAGGCGGAAGAGCTGGTCATCCAGCAGAGTCCTCATCTCAAAGATGAGATTGAAGTATCCCCAGTCCACTAAAGGTGGTTGCTCCGAGCGATGGCTGTCAATTAACCCCTCGAGGTTGGTCGGTTCTGCTTCCTGATTCGTGTGCACCTCCGCTTCCCTGGTAGGCTCGGGGGGAACCTCCTCTTCTACATAGCAGGGGGAGTAAGGCATCTCTGAGCTGGTTGCATGGGGGTCGAGCAGATTGCTTGCAGGCGGTGGCTTGCTGTCCGGACCAAAATTCGATCTCAGATTCCAGTTGTACGGCACTATAAACAAGGTGTGCTCAAGGGGGCTCTTCGGGCCTCCTTCCGGTATGACTTCCTCCATGTACGCCATTGGAGGCATGCGTGGTCTATTTCTTCTTCTCTTAGCTGCCATTGCTATGGAAATCTCAAAGTTCTTCTTTCTCTTTCACCGTGACTCCGCCATGTACTAGGAAGCTCCCCTTCGCGGCTTCCCTCTCGCTCGGGGCATGGTGGTGGTTCGGCGAATTGCTTGGGTGCTCTCTCGAGAGGTCATTCTACTCTTGAAGGTTGGCGAGATCGCAGGGGAGGCTGCAAGGAGAAACAATGAGAACTGGACAATGAGAACTGGTGTTATAATGCCCACTATAGCCATTAAAATCTCTTGGTTAGTGCGCTAAAGGCTTGTACCCTTCCCTTGCGTGAGGGGCCTCATCGTATGAATGCACCTGCTCATGTTCATGGTGAGTTAAGGTCATAGGTGATGTGGGCCGATGGATGCATTAATGTTGTGTCCCGACTCGATCCTGTGTGGCACAATTGTGCCTCGTGTCACCCCATCCAGGGAATGAAGGTCGTTAGTGGCTAAGGTTTGACACCGAGTGAGGATATCTAGAGCTGGTGAGATGTGTTCTTCCTAGTAGAAGTGTTCCTCGCTTGTTTCAACTGCTTCATTTGCTAGGCAATCTGCCACTTTGTTTGCACCCCATTTCACGTGGGAGGTGGTGATGCTGAGATGAGGTTGTAGGAGGTGGCTGAAGTCTGCGAGTAGACCATAAAGTCTCCATCTTGGCGAGATTTTGGCAGGGTCGCATCCATAGAGAATTTTGGTGGTTAGCCTTATGATAATTTGCGAATCTCCTTCTAAGATTATCCTTTGGTAGCCTTTGTCCATGGATGTTTGGAGGCCTTGCAGGAGTCCTGTTAGGTTAGCTACATTGTTGGTGGGGTCTCCTAGGAATCCCGCTTCCAGACCAAGGATTTCACCACTGGAGTTTTTGAGCACTGCCCTGTATCCTGCTGTTCCCGGGTTACCTTTGGAGGCTCCATCAAAATTTTCTTTGATGAAGTGTGCTAGGGGTGGAGTCCAGTTGGTGGGATTGATTGGTTGACACTTATTTCTCCTTGTGCTCAGTTGGTTTCTTAGTATGGGCTGCCAGTTTTGAAGAGTGCTTTGTTCTTTTGGGCTGCACTGCAGATCTTCCTATGTCCAAGTATTGCTCCTGATTGTTTCTTTGATTAGGGATCTGATTTTCTCCCATGTGATCTCTGGGAGGAAGGACTGGGAGTGGAATATTCTCTTATTTCGCTCCTTTCAAATTTTCCAGAGGGTGAATCCTGGCAAAAGTTTCCAAATGAGATTTAGAATGGGGTTGTTATAGGAACTGTAATCCCAATTATCGATTGTGTCATTAATGCTGCGCCAATTTTGGTTGGACTTGTGCATTAGTTGCGCAACATAGTCCCAAATTTGTTGGTTGTAGTGGCATCCATTGAAGAGGTGTTCTTTAGTTTTCTTCTGTTGATAGCAGAGAACACAGAGTGAGGGTCCGATGAAGCCTCTCTTTCTTAGGTTGTCCCACGTTAAGGCTCTGTTGTGCGCTACTAGCCACAAAAAGGTGGAGACCTTAGGCCAGAGAGCGAAGTTCCAGACTTTGCTCCAAATATGCTCCTTTTTCAGTTCTTGTTGGTTCCCTTGCACTAAGTAAGCTTCTTTGGTGGTGAAGATGCTGGCTGTGGAGTATCCCCACCTCAGGATGTCTGGTCCCTCTCGATAAGGTATTTTCCTACGGATGGATTGAGATTGCCAGCTCTGCAAATTGATATGTGTTGGGGTCCCGAGCTCTTGATTTGAGATCTTCCATTGGCGCCACCTTTGCTGCTAAGTATGTGGTTTCTAGAAATCCTTAACCTTTAAGGAGGTGTTCTGGTGGATGGCTCTTTTGAGATCAAATAGCTCTTCCATTGCGTCCAGTGGTTTAAGTTGCTGCCAAGAGTCTTGCCAGAACAGGGCGCTTCCTCCGTCTCTTAACTCCTAGAAGGCATGATTCTGAACCAATGTGCGATTTTGCCAAGCTGTGTTCCAGATGTTGGAGCCTTGTATGCGGTTGTTGTGTCGGATCAACTGGTCTTCCGGTGTGAGGGGGCATATTTTCTTTTCCACAGTTGTGCCCAGGCGACTGTTGGATTTTTCAGCCATCTCCACCAGATTTTGGCTCCCATTACTTGATTAAGTTTCCCTGGATCTAGGAGTCCCAGTCCGCCTTGACTTTTTGGCATGCAGAGTCGATCCCAGTTGACTAATGCCCATTTCTTGTTTCGTTGATGACCATGCCAGAGAAAGTTTCGCTGCAGATTTCTGATGGCTCTGATGACTTTCTTGAGAGCTGCCAGAGTTGTGAAGAGATAGGTGGGTAGATCTTGCAAAACTGATTTGAGGAGAACCAGTCGGGAGGCAATATTGAGGGGTCTGAAGGTCCAGTTGCGTAGCCTATTGGAAATGGAGAGGAGAAGGCTTTCCCAGGAGATGGAGGTGGTCGGCACTCCAGTGAGTGGAACTTCGAGATAGTTGGATGAAAGGGAGCTCCTAGGTATCCCTAGAAGTCTGGAAACATGACGTTGGATAGAGGGCGGGGTATTGAAGAAGAAAAGTTTGGACTTTTCCAAGTTGAGTGACATGCCTGAGGCTTTAGTGAAGTCAGAAAGGATGGAGTTGATCTTGATAGCCTCCTGGGTTGTGGGAGAGTTCAGGAGGAGGGTGTCATCAACGAATTGGCTATGTGAGGGTGCTAGTTGTATGTTGTGCAGGGGTAGGCCTTTGAGGGAGCCTTCATTTATTGCTTCTTTGATATAGCGTCCCAGGCCTTCCGCCAAGTGTACAAACAGAAAAGGGGAGAGGGGGTCCCCCTGTCGGATTCCTTTGGATGGAGAAAAAGGTTTGGATGACATGCCATTGACGAGAATGGAGAAGAAGGTGGAGGAGGTGAGATTCATGACCCAATTTACCCAACCTTGATCGAAGCCGAAAAAGTCTAGGACAGCCATAAGATACTGCCAATTGGCCCGGTCAAAAGCTTTTGAAAGGTCGAGTTTGATTAGCATACCTGGAGTTCTTGAATTCTTAAGGGAGTGTATGATCTCATGGGCTAGGATGACGCTATCCATGATTTGTCTTCCTTCTACATACCCTTACTGCTCCTTGGAGATGACGAATGGCAGGATGGGCTTGAGTCGATTGGCTATGACCTTCATTATAATTTTGCATAGGACATTACAGAGGGATATAGGCCTGAATTGTTTGGGGTTGGTGACTATTTCTTCTTTCGAAATGAGGGTAAGGAAGGTGGCGTTGAGAGCTGGTAGGATCAGACCTGAAGCTCTTGATTCCTCTACCACTTCCCACACTTCTTGCCTCACCAGATCCCAGCAGTGATGGAAAAAATCCATGGTGAATCTATCCTGGTCGGGGGCTTTTCCCAGGGGCATGGTTTTTACTGCTTGGTCGACCTCTTCTTGGGTAATAGGTTGAGTTAAAGCTGCATTTTTCTCTGGAGTAACCATCGATGGTATGTTCCCTGTTACTCTTCTTATTGCTTTCGTTCTGTCCATCTGCGGTTCCGTTAGGACGTTTTGGTAATAATTGAGCAACTCATCCTCGATTTTGGAGTGTTCCCTGGTTAAGTTTCCCTGTCTGTCCTCTAGGTGAGTGATCCTATTGATATGTCTTCTATGCATCATGGCCCGATGGAAAAATTTTGTGTTCTTTTCCCCTTCTTTGAGCCATTGCACTCTGGATTTTTTCTTCCATAAGATTTCCTCTTGCTTCCTTCGTTCTTCCAGTTGTCCCTAGAGATGCTCCTCCTCCTTCATTAGTTCTTTGGTTCTAGATCCATAAATGAAAATTTTTTGTATCGCCCCCAGCCTGCTCTCTATGGTCCGTATACTTTGAAGTATGTTGCCGAAGCTGTTTTTGTTCCATTGTTTTAGCATTTGCTTGAAATTTTTAAGGTGCTGCTGAAACTTGTACATGATGGAGCCATGATCTATTTCTACTTGCTCCCACCAGATTTTAGCTAGCCGTTGAAAGTCCGGGTGCGATAGCCAAAATTTCTCAAAGAGAAAAGGCTTATATCTGGTAGGCTCTCCCATGTCTAGATGAAAAGCCAGAGGCCAATGGTCGAAGCCTGCTTTTGGTAGAATGAGGCTTTCCAGATGAGAGATTGATTCCATAATTTCTTCGGTTACCAAGAAGCGGTCTAGACGACAGGCAATGTGTTGATTAACTGATCTGGGATTGGACCAAGTGAAAGTGCCATTGCTATTTTCTATATCTACTAATTTTCGATGATCAATTAGAGCTTTGAACTTACCACTGCCTTGCTCAAGTTTTTTGGTTCCTCCAGTTTTCTCTTCCAGTGTCAGGATCATGTTGAATTCGCCTCCTAAGATCCAGTTTGGGGTTGTTGCCAGGGTCTTGATCAGCTCGAGCCGCTCCATAAATTTGTCTTTTTCCTAGTTACTATGAGGCCCGTAGACATTGGTGATGACTCCTTCCTGATTCGAACCAATGACCTCGAAGTGAGTGGTTTTTGTGCCTATCGTGGTAAAAGGTTTGCTGATAGTAATGTTGGATGGGTTCCATAGGATGGCAAGGCCGCCTGAGGCCCCTGTGGAATCTGTTGTTATGGAAGTACATTCTCACCATATGCGCTGAAAGATTGTTTCATCCTCTGCCCCTCGACATTTAGTCTCCTGAAGCATCAGAATATCTGGTTTCTCTTCTATGATGCGGTCTCGGAAGATCCTTTGTTTGGATCTACCATTCAGTCCTCTGATATTCCAGGTGATGATCTTCATCATTAAGAGGGAGGTGTTAAGTGGAGGTATCCCTCCGAGAGCTTGTGGATCTAACATGAGTTTATCATAAGATTGTCTGCTTCCTTGATCAGTTGGTGTGCAGTTTTCCATCCCCTTCTTTTGTTTTTCCGAAGGACTCTCTTCGAGCCAGAGCTCGAGTCCGTTTCTATGCCCAGGTGTGCTATGGATCTTGCTGAGGAGTTGAGAAATACCTTGTGTACTTTGCGTAGTTGTTCTTCAGGGAGGGTCTGCAGGTCCTTTTGGTTCAGAGCTTCCTCCATCTTTTCCAAATCTATCCCTACTAGATCTCGGTCGTCCAGCATCATTGGGGTATCCCCATCTCCTTCTCCTCTTTCGTCCTTGTGAGTTTCACAGGTTTGGGGAGGAGGGTTGAGATTTGGGCATTCTGTTTGCGGCCGTTGAGAATCCTTGTGCGGGTCCTGGATTTCCTCATCTTATGGTAGCTGATCCAAAATCTCATAGGAGTTTTTGGTGGCGATTTTTTGTCTGGAGTCCGAGGTTTTCTTCTTTGGTGGGTTTCTCCTTTTCGATGCAACCATGGTGAAGCCATCTTTCTACATGGTTTCGCTTGCCTTTGTAGCTTGTTTGATGAGAGGGCAATCCCAGTATAAATGGTCATGCTCATGGCATCTTCTGCATCTAAATGGTATATGTTCGTAGTCCAGAGTTTGCAGCCAGTCCTCATCCTGGTACTCAAGGGTTACCGCTCCAGGGAGAGCTTTGTAGATGTTCATATAAACACAGGTCCTGGATACGAGGTATATTTCCATTGTCTTGTGGCCTCTGAAGCTTTGACATATTGTCCTAGGGTGTTTCCTATGCCCATTAGAATCTCTTCCAACCAGAACTCTTGTGGAAAAAAGTACAGGCGTATCCATACCGGGGACATGGTGAAATCGTCTTTGTCCAGGCTAAATCTTTCAGTCCAGAAGCGTAGAAACAGTCCTGCCGAGTTGAAGAAGTACGACCCGTTTTCAAAGATCTTGTCCTTGTCCTCTAGATTGTATAAAATGATTGTAAAGAAACCCTTGGAATTGAGTTGAAACTCATAATCCCCCTTGGGATTCCACCAGTTCTTTATCCATTTGTTGAGGTCCCTTTCTGCTGGCCAAAGACCCAGAAATTTTCCTATGAGGGCGTGCTCTCTCATAAATTGTGTATGCTCACCAACCCGGGTTGAGATGATGAGGTATCTTGGCGGTTTCTCCATTTGTGGGATGCATTTGCCTGGTTCCCAGCTCCGTGGTGGCTTTGGTTGAGAGGTTCCTGCTTTTGTTTCCATTTCTGTTCTGAGTCTTTGTTCCTTGGCTAGGAGCTTCTCTTGTACCTGCGGTGGCGGCTCAAAGGTAGGTCTCGTTGCTCTGGTGCCTGATCTGTCATTGGCCGCAACCTTGTGGTATGAGGGGGGTTTCCCCCCCTCCTCTGCTCCCATATCGGTGTAGCAGTGGGAGCTGAATGGTCAAGATTGGCGTTGGTTAATCTCTGCATTGGGGTTCTTTGTCTGGTCGTTGTCAATCTACACTACGGAGGGGTTAGGGTTTGTAACATCCTCCCTATTTATATATTTATATTAAACACTTTAACTTTTTCTATTTTTATTTAGAATTTTTTTATATAATAATTGGGACCAGAGGGAGTGATGTTCATGTCTAAAATAACATATGTCTATGTAAAATAATACATTAAAACAATAATATATATATATATATATATATATTATTAATAAAAATATTATAGTGTTTAAAGAGGCTTTACAACTTATTATGGGAGAGATGTCCATGTAACATAATGCATTAAAATAATAGTAAAAAATCTATAAAATAATAAATTAATATTAAATTAATAATCAAATAATAATCAGAAACACTTATATAGCATAGATACATATTAACCCGAGATCTATTAAGAGGCAAGATAAATTTATTGGGGCATGATAAAATATATTAATATATGAAAAATAAATTAAATTTCATTTCTTAAAAATTTAAAAATTAAAATAATTTTTAAAATATTTAATTTTTTTAATTTATAAAATTTTCTCTTTCTGTTTTGATTGAGTTAAAAAAGAGAATCAATATCTTAAAAATAAGAACTAATTCTAGTACAGTGAAAAAAACAATCCAAGTAATCTCTTGTTTTTCTTAAGTTCAAATAAAACAATTCTTCTTCTTCAGTATCTTATATATATATAAAATACTCTACTATATTTACTTTATCCTTTTAATCCAACTTTTACTAGTTTATATATTAAAAAAAATCTAATTTTTACTCTAATATATTTATATTGTTGAATTTTAGACATAGTAAAAGCTTGGGTCATAGACATAAGTGATACGAGCTGAGCATACGAGATTCCTAGATAGTCCCCAAGTAAATTTTAAAGGCTGGGGACTTGATTCAGTGAAAGAGTCAATGTTCACCTAAGAACATTGGTGGTTTATGGCACATGGTAATGATGACCTAGGGTATTGAGCCCATTGATTTCATGAAGGTATTGAGCCCATTCATTACATGTAATGAAATCATATAAAAGATTAGTGATATTTCAAGAGTTGAGTAGTGGAGGCTCACTTCTCAGGTGTGGAGGGGTTCATTTGGGGTGAAAGCTCACTTAGGGATATAATAAATCTAAATTTGGTAGCTTTTGTCTAAGGAAAATAATAGATATATTACTGATTAGTTTTTTCCCTTGGTATAGAGGCTCACTTCCGGGGGTCTTGGGGTGAAGGTTCACTTCTGGAAATAATATATTTAAACTTGGTAGTTTTTGGCCAAGGGAAATAATAGATATATTATTGATTAGTTTTTTCCCCTTGCTATAGAATTGAGGATCAAATTCAGTCTTGGGGGATCTGTGATGAATTCAGTAACTCATAAAAGGAAAGTATCAAAACTTCAAATGTCCAAGGTAATTCAAAATCTTCTCCCTTTCTTTCTGCAATTACTTTTAGGTGTACCATATATTTATTGTATTTTTCTTTCTGTTTTTCATTATTTTTAAGTGTACAATATATTTATTGTATTTTGTAGGTTATTAGTAATATTTTTGTCATAAATTTTCAATTAAGCTTCCATTTTTATCTTGTTTAACATGATAGCTATACTTATATCTTTTTAGCATTCTTATTTTTGTTTATGAAGAGCTAAATAAGTTATGAGAATTAATTTGGTACATGAGATTTTAGAGTTATTTTTAATATAATCAACTAGTATTTATCTGTATTGTTGTCACATAGTGTTGAGCCTCTTCTCATTATTATATATATATATAACAGATATAAAAAAAAAATCATTATTATTTTGTTCTATAAAATATAGACTTATTTACTGTCTCTATTATATTTAAAAAAAACAACGCTGCTATTCTTTCAATCACCATTGAATAAATTTATCTTTAATTATACAATTATCTTTAATTATGCAATTTATTACTTTTTTTCTATTAAGTTATGCTATGTATATGGACAACATAAGAATTTGAGTGGTTTTATGAAATGGACAACATGAGAAATTAAGAGTTTTTATCAAAATACAAGACTATCAACACAGATTTTTTTTATTTAAAAATTTTGCTTTCTGCGTGATATGGTATTTGGGAACTAGTCCACTGGTATCTGGCCTCTCGTAAAATGTGGTTGTTGTACATTCATGCAAAATGGTATTGGTATTTTGGCAACGAGTCAAATTTACTATTTATTAATTTAATATTAAATTTAATATTTATTTAATTTATTTTTTTCAAATAATTTTTTGGTATGTTTTTCATGGTTTTTAAAAAACTAGATTATTAAAATTCGTCAAAGAATTTTATATTTTAAAATAAATTTCTATCTTTAAAATAATCCCTGTTTCTTGAAAACGTTTTGTAAATTAAATAATTATATCGGGAATAATCAAGCCAGCCCACCAACACAATTTATAATCAGCTCCCGTTAATGTCCGCTTTAGTTTCGGCTACATTTGAGAAACCATTTTATCCACAATGTCCGCCAGTATCGCCAGCAATATTATCCATCAGGCATCGCAGTCGCCGGTTCTATATATCATCGGCGGAGTGGCATCCGTGTTAGATCTGGTTGCAGTTGCGCTCATTCTGTCTTGCTCTTTCAAGAAACAGTCTGCTCAGTCGGAAGAGAGGAACAGCGGAGGACATTACAATAATGCCGCTGCTGCTGTCAAATGCTTGGAGAAGATGACTGACGTCTGCAGGACAGACACAGAGGCGAAAGTGATGGTCGTTATGACCGGAGATGAAAATCCACTTTCCTCGCAAAGCCTGCAATAACTAGCGCAATGAAAGTGGCCTTTTCATCTCCGGCAATAATCACCATCACTTTCGCCTCTGTTTCTTCCCTGCAGAGTTCAATATTCTTCTCCCCGCATTCGACAGCAGCAGGGTAATCATTATAATGTCATCCAGTGTTGCTCTCTTCAATCTAACCCGATTGTTTTCTGAAACAGCAAGCCAGAAGGACGCAGACAACTGCAACCAGACCTACCACGGCAGTCACTCCGCCGATGAGATATGGGAAATGCCTGAATGGTAATATTAGTGGGGTTACCGGCCATCGAATAACATACTATCATCATTCCAATGCTTATGATTGTGGATAAAATGATTTCTCAGATACAACCCAAACTAAGCCTATACATTAACACACGGAAGCGGATTATAAATTGTACTGGGAAGCTTGGCGTGGACGACTGGGACTTCTGAGACGAAAACGAGAGCCCATGTCAAAATAAAATTTACTCGTTCCCAAATACCATTATCATGCATGAATGTAGAAAAATCGATCAGGTGTATGCTTTAATTCGATTCTAAAATATGCGGAATAAAACTCTTTGAAAGAATCGAAATTTAGATGTCAAATGGATCATACTTCCGGTCATTGATCCTGTTTTCGTTTGACTAATTGCTATAGAAGTTTTCCCAGTTCCACACTAATTTTGCTTTCCGTATGGCACTTCCAAGCTCTGCTCACTCTAATTGATGGTGTAAGACTGAAGGAAATTGATTGAATTAAGCAAGCTTGGGGACCAAACAAAAGTCTTTATAGCCAAGCTTCCATCAAGCTTCTATTGGCTATGTGCTAATTGTTCCACATTAATTTAGTTAGAGAACCATAGATGGAGTAATGGACCATTCCAGAAGCTCCCAACAAGAAAACAGTTACATCCTGTTGGTTTCCGAATGAGCTATGGTAGTTGAATTGAGCTATGGTAGTTGAATACAGTTCGGCTGTTCAATACAGTTAAGAGGAATACGGTTCCGGTTGCTTGAATGAGCTCACGGCTATTAAGGGAGCTTACATTCTCCCACTTGGTCCATACTTCCAATTTTAATGCCTCATCTTAAAACCTATTGATAATCTATATTAAGTAATAGATACATGAATCATGGCGATAAGTCCTCTTATGACGAGTATTATCTTTCATGTATTACTATGTATTTATTTCTTTTATAATTCATGTGGCAACAATTTCTTAATGAATAAACCTTATGTTTATTCTTGGTCCTACACAAATGAATTCTCTCAAATCAAATTAAGGTGCACATAAATATGAGGAAAACATCATAATAATTAAAAATTTCATTAAAATAACATTGTCCATACAATGAGAAACTACATAATGGAACCAAGTCCCATATTCATTACACGCTCCTTGAATTTAAACAGTGGCATGCCCTTAGTCAAAGGATCAACGATCATTAACTCAGTGTTGACGTGCTCAATGACCACTTTATTTTCTTTAACACGTTCCCTTATGGCTAAATACTTAATGTCGATGTGTTTATTTTGACTCCCACTTTTGTTGTTTTTAGCCATAAAAACAACAACTGAATTGTCACAATACATTCTCAATGGCTTGGAGATAGAATCCATAATTCTAAGCCCAGAAATGAAACTCTTAAGCCATACACCATGTAAAGTAGCCTCAAAACAGGAGACAAACTCGGCTTCCATCGTGGAAGTGGTAATCAAGGTCTGCTTGGCACTCCTCCATGATACAACTCCACTGACCATCATAAAAGTGTATCCCGATGTTGATTTGCGTGAATCAACACATCCAACAAAGTCAAAATCCGAGTAGCCAATTACTTCTGAATTGTTCGTTCGTCTATACATAAGCATGTAGTTTTTGGTTCCTTGATGGTACCTCATTACTTTCTTTGCAGCTCTCCAGTGGTCTATACCTGGATTACTCTCATATCGTCCCAACATTCCCACAACAAATGCAATGCCGGGTCTTGTGCAGACCTGACCATACAATAGGCTTCCAACAACAGAAGCATATGGAATGTTCTTCATTTGTTCCCTTTCAAAATCGTTCTTCGAGCATTGGTTCAAATTGAACCTATCACCCTTCACAATGGGAGCTATACTTGGTGAACAATCCTTCATCCGAAATCTCTCTAAAATTTTATTAATA
>ML778172.1:1417177-1442731 GCA_009831015.1 Picea engelmannii | reverse complement strand
ACCGTATAAGGATTTCTTGAGTTTGCAAACCAATTTCTCACCATCACTAGAGGGGAATCCTTCAAGTTGTTTCATGTAAACCTCCTCCTCTAGATCTCCATTGAGAAATGTCGTTTTCACATCCATTTGTTGCAACTCCAAGTTGAAATGGGCTACTAATTCCATAATTACACACAAGGAATATTTCTTAGATACAGGAGAGAAAGTCTCTGTGTAGTCGATTCCTTCTTTCTGAGTGAATCATTTAGCAACAAGTCATGCCTTGTATCAATCAATGTTGCCCAATGAGCCTTTCTTTGTCTTAAAGACCCATTTACATCCAATGGATTTTGCACCATTAGGTAACTCAACAAGATCCCTGAATTCATTACTCTTTATAGAATTCATCTCTTCCTTCATGGCATTGTACCATAATTCTAATTCTTTGCAACTCATAGCTTGTGAAAAAGACTCGGGATCATTTTCGGCTCCAATGTTATAGTCAGATTCTTGCAGATACACAACATAATCATCAAGAATTGTTGATCTCTTTGGTCTAGTAGATCTTCTTAATGTTGTACCACCTTCTTCCTGCGAAGTATGTGGTTCAACTCGTTGTTCAAAAGTTCTTGGAAACTCTTGAACTACCTGATCTATTGGAATTCCGTCAACAGCTTGTGGAACTTCAACAATTGGTTGTTCAACACTAGTTCATACTTGAGGGGTGCTGTGAACAATAACCAATCTATCACTTGGGGAGGAAAGTTGAGATTCTGAATGATCCTTCTCGGAAACTATGTTCCTGGCTTGATCGCTCCCACTGTTCAAGTCATTTTCAAGAAACTTTGCATTTCTTGATTCCACAATCCTAGTGCTATGAGATGGACAATAAAATCTGTAACCTTTAGACCTTTCAGCATATCCAATGAAATACCCACTAATGGTCCTTGGGTCCATCTTCTTCTCTTGTGGATTATAGATTCTCACTTTAGACGAGCATCCCCAAATGCGCATATGTTGCAAACTCGGTTTCCAACCTTTCCATAATTCAAATGGCATTTTAGGAACAACCTTGGTTGGAACTAGGTTTAATATATACACTGTTGTCTTAAGTTCTTCAATCCACAAGGATTTAGGAAGATTGGAGCTGCTAAGAATACTCTGCACCATGTCCAATAATGTTTGGTTTCTTCTTTCTCCTACACCATTTTGGTGGGGTGAACCAGACATGGTGTATTGGGCAACAATCCCATGCTCTTGAAAAATTTTTGCGAATGGCCCAGGTGCTTGTCCATATTCTGTGTATCTACCATAATATTATCCACCTCTATCTGACCTCACAATCTTAATTTGCTTGCCGCATTGTTTCTCTACTTCAGCCTTAAAGATTTTCAAGGCATCTAATGCTTCATTCTTATTATGAAGCATGTAGAGATACATATATCGTGAGTAATCATCTATAAAAGAGATGAAGTATCTCTGACCATGTGAGTCCATGTCTGGACAACATATATGAGTATGTATGATCTCTAATATGCCCAAACTCCTATTGGCATATTTATTTGACTTCTTGGTCCGCTTTCCTTTTATGCAATCCACACAAGTCTCAAAATCAGTAAAATCCAAAGTATTAAGTACCCCTTCATTTACCAATCTTTTAATTATTTCTATGGAGATATGACCTAGTCTCTCGTGCCATAATTTAGAGGAATCATCATTAATAACACATATTTTAGTGCCAGTGTTAACATGCATTGAATCATAAATGACATTGTTTTGTAAATTAATGCAGTAAAGACCATCAAACAAAATATCATTCCCAACACAATCAGATTTATAAAATAAACTGAAATATATTTCTGAAAATTTGAAGGAATATCCAAAAGGTACAAGCCTTGAAACTGAAATCAAGTTTCTAGAAAATCTTGGAACATAAAAGGTCTTTTCTAATTCTAAAACAAAACCACTACTTAAAGTTAAATAGCATGTTCCTATAGCTTACACATGCGAGCCCATCTTGTTTCCTAATAAGATGCTTTGCTCACTTCCCACTGGCTTCCTTAGATTTTGCAAACCCTTCAAGGAATTCAAAATGTGAATTGTTGATCCAGAATCAATCCACCAGGTGTTAATATTGGCATTGAGCATATTAAATTCATAACAAACGAATGAGATTGCATTACCTTTGTCCGCAAGCCATTTCTGAAATTTGGCGCATTCCTTTTTCATGTGTTCCTTCTTTTTACAGAAGAAACACTTGGAATTCTTCTTGATATCAGCTTGGGAAGGTACTTTACCTTTCCATTTCTTATTGGCTTGAGATTTTCCCTTTCCATGCATTGCCAGCATTGTACTTTCTCCTAGTTCCATCACCAGTCTCTCTTCCTCTTGAACACACATGGTCATGAGTTCATTAATTGACCATTTATCCTTATGTGTTTTGTATGAGATTTTGAAGGGTCGGTATTGGTACGGAAGGGTGTTCAGGATGTAGTGCACCAGGAAAGACTCTGATATTTCAACCTCGAGTTTCTTCAGTTGAGCCACAATGTCCCTCATTTGCATGATGTGCTCGCGCACACCTTTCACACTGGTGAGCCTTAGGGATGAGAACTTCATGATTAGGGTGCTTTCTAGTGCCTTGTCTGAAGTGACGAATTGATCATCAATGGCTTTCAGCAAGTCTCAGACCTTTTCATGTTGATCAACGGAACCATGAATACCAGCTGAAACTTTAGTCTTAATGAACATCATGCTTAGGTGATTAGATCGCTCCCATCACTCATAAAGTGTGATGTTCGTTGTAGTGCTGGTATTAGTGAGTGTTGGTGGTTCATCTTTCCTAATAGCATAATCTATGTCCATCCACCCCAAATGAAGGAAAACTCTCTCCTTACAGACCTTATATTTATCTCCCTTAAGTTCAGGGATATCAATACGAATTTCAGAGAAATTTGCAAGTTGTACAACTGCATAAAATTAAAGATCACATGCTTATGTTAAAATTGAGGCCAACAAAAAATAAAATAAAATTTCATGCTTTACCAATGTAAATTCATGCTTAAATTTGAATCTAATGACATAAAAATTGCCTGTGGACTAAATTTTCAATTCAAGCTGATTCAATTTGAACTTTATGATAAAACTATTAATTCATAAGTCCTGTGGGTAAGTTATGAATAATTTGATGTTTTATCCTAATTAATTATATATAAATATAATAAAAATTCCTGTGGGATAAAATTTACTATATTTAGTATAATTAATTACAATTAATGTCTAAATATTCTTTACGTGATCTTAATCAATCATAATATATAATATTATTTAATTAGAGATGTTGTGTCTATTCTCTAGTAAAAAAAAATTATATGGATCACTAGACATTATTTCTTTTATGCATAAAATTAAGTTGATATGAGAATAATTATAAATTGCATAAATAAAACTACATGGACAGATTATGCATCACCAATTGATCCCAAAACTATGATTTAAGCAGTATCCATGAAAGTTTCTAGTTGAGCATTTCAGAAGTATTAGATGTAATGGAAAGGTTTGCAAACATTGGTATTGTAATGTGTCTGTTGGCTTTATTGCCACTGAATGCTGCACAGACTAACCCTATAAAACCCATGGTGTTCGCTTCCTACATATTTGGAGACTCCACTGCAGATCCCGGCAACAATGACGGACTTGCAACGATTTTCAAAACCAACTTTCCTCCATATGGAAGAGATCTTGCAGATCAAAAACCTACTGGTCGATTTACTAATGGGAAATTAGTAACATATATATTATGTATGATTCGAAGGAATAACTGTAGCAATTTGTAGAATAAAAGCATATGATAGCTTTGTCGTAATGTTAAACATAGAATGGGATAGTAATATGAATTCTGGTACAGTTTCTATTAAATCAACAGTATAGCAATGAAGCATTAGTCTGACGATGTTGCTCAACAATGCAATGAAACTTCTCGAGACAGAATAAACCTGTCTTTCTCCAAAATACCAAGGCAGAGATAGAAATGCTCTGATACCAAATGTAATCTTTAATTCGATTCTAAAATATGCGGAATAAAATTGTTTGAAAGAATCGAAATTTAGATTCCAAATGGATCATACCTCCGGCCATTGATGTTGCTTTCGTTTGACTAATTTTTGTAGAAGTTTTCCCAGTTTCACACTAATTTTTCTTTCCATATGGCACTTCCAAGCTCTGCTCACTCTGATTGATGGTGTAAGACTGAAGGAAATTGATTGAATTAAGCAAGCTTGGGGACAAAACATAAGACTTTATAGCCAAGATTCCATCAAGCTTTTGTTGGCTATGTTTTAATTGTTCCAGATTAATTTAGTTAGAGAACCATAGATGGAGTAATGGACCATTCTAGAAGCTCCCAATAAGAAAACAGTTACATCCTGTTGGTTTCCAAATGAGCTGTGGCAGTTGAATACAGTTCCAATTGGTTTCAACGATTCAATACGGTTAAGGGGAATACAGTTCCAATTGGTTGAATGAGCTGGCGACGGTTAAGGGAGCTTACATCAGTTGCCTAGATTAAATAGAGAATTTGATTAGCTCCCATATACCATCATAAAGAAATATATGTTGATACTCTTCTATTTCAACACAAACTCTTAATTTGTTATGTTGTGCATGTACAAAGCACAACTTAATTGAAAAACTGAGAGATTAATTAAGCGCTTAATGAAAGGATGTTAGGGTGGTTTCATCTCGTTTTTCAAGAGGAAGAACAACCTTGATCAAGATTCCATGTGTATGCTTATCATATTTTCTGTGATAATAGAAGAAGAATGTGGCAACATATCTAGGTAATAAAGACTTGGATCGTAAGGTGGTTGGTCTATAATGGTTGTTTGCAGCATGATTCATTCTTCTATCTGATATCTAACTCTTTATGGTCGTGCGGCTCTCAAATACATTGCACTCATAAAAGATAAGTTAGTTATTCTTCTTCGTCGAAAAAGATGTGAATGCAATCATTTGCATTCAGTTCAACCCATTGAAAAGTATACCGGTTATGCTATGGACAAAATTTTACAGATGTTTAAACATATCTGTAACTCCTTCAGGATCCTTGAGGGGAGAGATATCTTGATTCATTCTTCTTTCAATCAAAGATGTACACATGTTATGCAAAACAGGAATGCAGGCAAGACACCTCAGTGAAGCTTTACTGTGTGAAACTTTTTTTAATAATTACAAAATATAATAATCTATTTTTAAGGTTATCATCAAGTCACATTAAATTGGGAGGGGGGGCATTATTAGAGAATTTATATTATAAATTCTCTAATAATGCCCCCCTTTCCACCTATAATAAATTTTATCTAATAATTCCCCCCAGAGGGTGGGAGGGGGGCACATTATTAGATAAAATTTATTATAAATTTTATCTAATAATGCCCTCCCCTCCCACCCTCTATACATTAAATTGAGGTATACATACTATAGCTCCTTTTGTATTTGAATATATGATTTTTTAGGAGGAAACAAATGTTCTTAATCATTAGGTCCACTTATACTATTTCTTTCAATTATAGAAAATATATTCTTGATATGATTTGGACAGTATTGAAATGTATTGGCCAGTGAATTATTTTGTTAAGTAAACTTTACACACATGAAAGTTGTTTTGGTTGGGCTTGATCATAGATTTGTGTTTGATTGTTTTGGTCATAGATTTGTGTTTAATAGAAATTTATGTTATATAAATTTTACCAACCATTAAATTAAAAAAATTTAAATGAAATTTTTTTAATCTTCACCATATTCCTAATTAAGATTGTACAACAACAAGATTGTATAACAACAGTTAAATTAAATATATATATATATATATTATTTTTTAATCTTCATCATATTCCTAATTAAAATTGTACAACATTAAATTTTGTTGTACCAAATATTAAATTCCAAATTCCAAAATAGTGAAAATTGGATGAATTTTCCCTCCTATAGAAAAGACATGATTGGTAAAAATTGGATTACAAAATAGATGTACGATGGAAAACATACTTTTACTTGTTTGCTTAATGTTTCTAAAGTAGATTTTGTAAACCAAAACAAATTTAGAATATTTTAAAATTATTTCTATAAATTAATAATAAGGTTTTAAAAATTATGTTTCTTATTAAATTGTATCTAGTTGATTTTTTAAATGAAATATAAAATATATTTTTAGATTTGATTTATGGTTTGTTTATGACCTTGGTAATGGTTAAGAATATGTGTTTTTTCCTAAAAAATTACAAGTTCAAATCCAAAAGAGGTAGGGTGTATATATCTCCTTAAACTTTACTAATCAAATTGCTAAGCTAAAAAAATTGCACTGTCTCACAAATAAGAAGATCTCATACACATTATTATATATATATATTCTTTAATAAAATTCTATTAAATAAAATTATTTGTTTTTATTAATAAAACTCTTTAAAATAAAATAAAAGTGTTACTCTATTTTAAGTCAAATAAGGAAAGTTTCTAAAATTCAATAGCAAATATTTCTTTTAATTCAAGTAAGTGGTGTTTATATAAATACTTTAAATACTAATTAAATCAAATCAACTAAGGTGGGTTTCTAAAATTTAATATTAGAATTCAATAAAAAATATTTTAAGTACTAATTAAAATGGAACTAGTGGTGTTTATATAAATACTTTAAATACTAATTAAATCAAATCAACTAAGGTGGGTTTCTAAAATTTAATATTAGAATTCAATAAAAAATATTTTAAATACTAATTAAAATAGAATAGTTTATTTTATTTTATCATTATTATTATTATTATAAGTTTAATAATTTTTAATTTATAATTATCATTATTTTATATAATTTATGAATTAAAATATTTAATATAATTAAATAATTAATTTAAAAAATTATTTATAATCATCATAATGAAAAATCAGACACCAATCAGACATACACCAGGATATCGTGGCTTCTAGAGGGGATGCACTTTCACTACACCTCGACGACCAGTGCCTCAGCAGCGAACACCTTATCGGGGACCACAACATCAGTAGCAATGTCGACCGCATCAGCAACAATTTAGGCTTGTTCAGCAGAACAAACTAGGATTCCAGGCCGGTGGGTTGTCATCTTCTACTTTTGGTACCAGGAATACTGGACCGAAGAAGGGGTGTTGGATGTGTGGGGAGCCACACTACCAACACCACTACCCAGTGGAGAGGACTAGAGCGTTTGGATCAGTCGGACCCACTACCATGGGAGATTTGGGCAAGGCCCATCGAATTCATGTAGTGATGAATAACTGTGAAGCAGAGCACCAGCCGAGTTTTCTCAAGACATTAGGTACCATTGCTAACTAGACCCATAGTATTTTGATAGATCCTGGTGCTACAAAGAGTTTCATTTCTGGTGCAACGCTAAAAATGATCAAGGTAAAGCCAATCAAACAGGATGAGTTTATCTTTGTAGAGATGGCTTCGGGAGCCAAACATAAGGTTGGAGGAAAGGTTACGGGCTATACCCTCAACCTGGGAGAGTTTGTCACCAGGGCCAACCTATACGTCACAATCTTAGGATCTTATGACATCGTGATCGGTATGGACTAGTTGGAATCACATGAGGCGATACTCAACTGTAATATGAAACAATTGAGCTTGATCGATGATGAGGGACATAGATGCATGATTGTAGGATGGAAGAAAGGAGTTTCCCCAAGGTTCATGTCTTCCTTGCAGCTCCAGAAGAGCATGTGAAAGGGATGTAATTTTTATGCAATCCTTGCGTTCAATGAAAAGGGAGTAGTGGAAGGTCTAGAACACATTCTGGTGTTGAGAGAGCTTGCAGACGTCTTTCTGGAGGAGTTACCTGGAATGTCGTTGTAGTGGTAAATTTCGTTTACCATAGACCTAAAACCAGGGACCGAACCGATAGCAAGAACACATTATAGGATGTCGACCCCAAAGTTACAAGAGTTGAGAATGCAACTGAAGGAGTTGCTGGACTTCTGACCGATACGTCCAAGTGTGTCACCATGGGGTTCGCCTATTATTTTCATACGAAAGAAGGATGGGTCGTGGAGCATATGCATTAACTACCATCAATTGAACAAGGCAACGATCAAGAATCAATATCTGCTGCCGAGGATTGATGATCTGTTCAATCATATCAAGCAGGAGATGGTGTTCTCAAAGATCGATTTGCGATCAGGGTATCACTAGTTACGGATCAAGGAGGATGATGTCCCTAAGACCACCTTTAAGATGAGGTTTGAGAATTACGAGTTTATTATTTTACTGTTTGGACGGACAAATGCCCTAGGGGTATTTATGAGTTTGATTAACGGGGTGTTCCATGAGTACTTGAACAAATTATTCCAATTATTCATTGACGATATTTTGATTTACTCTTGGATGATGGAGGAGCATGATGATCAGTTGCGCTTGGTACTACAGTGTCTGCGAGAGAACAAATTATTTTGGAAGTTGTCCAAATGCTCTTTCTATCAATCGAGGATTCACTACTTAGGGCATGTCATCTCCGGTGAAGGTATCGTCATGGATCCAGCGAAGGTCGAGGATATTATGGAATGGTCTGCACCAACGAATGTCCCAAAAGTGCGTAGCTTCATGGGTTTAGCAGGATACTATCAACGGTTCGTCGAGGGATTTTTGAAGATAGCAAATCTGATCATGGAGTTGCAGAAGAAGAGAAAGACTTTTGTTTGGACTAAGATATGTGCGGAATCTTTTCAGAGGCTCAAAGAGATGTTGACAATGACACCGATACTAAAGGCCCCTGACATGGACGCAGACTTCTTGGTATGCACTGATGCATCCAAGGAAGGCTTAGGTGGAGTCTTGATGAAAGACGGTCAAGTAATGGCTTACATCTTGAGGAAACATAGAAGGCATGAGGAGAACTATGCGACGAATGATTTGGAGTTGTTAGCCATTGCTTATGCCTTGAAGGTTTGGAGACACTACCTAGTTGGACGAAAATTTGAACTAAAGATGGACCACTGTGGACTACAATACATCTTTACGCAAAGATGGACCACCGTGTACTATGACCTGAATGCACAACAATGACATTGGTCGGAATTGCTTAGTAAGTACGATTTTGAGATTTTTTACATAAAAAGAGCAATGAACCAAGTGGCAGATGCATTGAGTCAGAGGCCATGTATCTTTTCATTGTTGCCTCTTCAGACGAATCTACATGAAAATATTCTAACCTTATAGAATGACGATGATTGGTACAAAGAGGTCGAGGATTTTATTGGACAAAATTGGATTTACCAAGAGGTACCAAGATTTGAAGGATTTACATTTGACGACGCTGGATTATTGAGGTTTAAAAATTGTATTTACGTACAACCGAACGACGAGTTGAGGAGCTTGATCCTAAACAAGGCTCATAGAGCGGTATATATGGCTCACCCAAGAGTCACGAAGATAAGGGCGGACCTTAAGCCCTTATTCTTTTGGGAAGGAATGAAGGCAGACGTAGTCCACTATGTGGCTATATGTCTAGAATGTCAGTAGGTAAAGGCTAAACATAGACATCTAGTAGCATTACTACAACCACACAATATTCCAGAGTCAAAGTGGGAGGTCATTTCAATGGATTTTATTATTGGATTGCCACTGACGACAGGGATACATGACTCGATTTTCGTAGTAGTCAACACTCTAACGAAGAGTGCTCATTTTATTCCTTTGTGTACGACGTATCTAGCACATGACATAGCTAGAGTTTTCATCAGTGAGATTGTAAGGCTGCATGGCATGCCTAAGAGGATTATATCCGATCAAGGATCAGTGTTTAATGGACAATTTTCAAGAGGCCTTGGGAAACCAACTTAAATTTAGTACTGTGTATCACCTAGATACTAACGGGCAGACTGAATGAAATAACATACCTTGGAGGACATGTTGCGGATGTATATGATGGACCAACAAAAGAGTTGGGAAGAATTATTTCCATTGGTAGAGTTCGCTTATAACAATAGTTACCAAAGCACCATTAAGATGGCGCCTTTCGAGTTCCTATATGGGTGACCATGTCAGACGCCTTTGAGTTGGGATCATCTTGAGGATAGGTTCCTGGTGGGACAAGAAGCGATCCAAGAAATGGAAATGAAAATGAAAATGATAAGACAAAGGATTAAAGAAGTGCAGGATCGACAAAAGACTTATGCCGATGTGCACCGTGTTGACCATAGTTACGAAGTTGGCGATCAAGTCTTCTTATGCATAAAACCGCACAAGAGTTCAATCAAGTTGGGAAAGAGAACTAAACTCTCACCTATGTTCATGGGACCTTTCAAGATCATGGAAAGAAAGGGGCCCATAGCCTATCGACTAGCCTTGCCTCATTCTTTGAGGCATATGCATGATGTTTTTCACGTATCTATATTGAGGCATTATATTAGTGATCCTACACATGTCATTGACATGAGTTCATTGCAGGTATCGGAAAAGGGGGAGCTCATGGCTAAGCTGATTTGCATCATGGATCATTGCGTTTGATAGCTACAACGTCGAACAGTAGATCAGTTCAAGGTCTAGTGGGACCACTATTGTCCGCACTTGGTGACCTAGGAGGATGCATATGATATGCACCAGTAGTTTCCATTTTTGTTTGATAGATAGACTTATGATATTGTGATACAAATTATTTTGGCCCTTATATACTGTGAATCTTCGAGATGAAGTTTAGACCAAGAGGGGGTGTATGTAACATCCCTCTCTTGCACACACTGAGCAAACTTATTCTTTGAGGACACTTGCTCACAAGTGATCCAGATTATTATATTTTTGGGCATTTGATTTATGATTATGAGGCGTCATGGATTGATGGCTTCTTATTTTTTTGTATTGACATAGACAGGTGCTATTGACTTGGTTTTCCTAAGTGTGCAGGATTTTGGACCTCGAGGATGCAGAGGCATCGATGATACCCCTTGGACTCTGGATCGAGTCACATAGTGGTCTATTGGGGGTTTGATTGTTGTATATATGACATTTGTGCATTTGATTAGATGATATGATTATGGATACTATATTTGACATGATTTATTGATGATGCAGGCTGACGATAGCTTGCTGACCAGACTCACATGTGGAGTAGAGGGATCACGCACGACTACCAGAGACATTGAGGGAGAGGTGTGGACAACAACCCTGCCACAACCTACTAGCTCTCTCATCGTGACTCAAATTGTAGGTTAACGATTACCTAGTTCAAGAAGACCCACAATGCCGTGAGGGCTGACTGTGACAGTGACTCACGATTATTCTAAGGGGTGCACAATAAGGCAGTGTCATTATTCCTTAGAGGCCCTTAGTCTCCCACAATATCACCTTGCAGAGTATTCACTCTAGGGGTTTGTTATGTCTACCATGTCATTCAAGAGGCGAGTGGCACCCTTGGAGCACGTAGTGCGTCTTGAAGGGCACATCATGAAAGAGAAATGGAAAGAGATGAGTGGCACCCTTGGAGCACGTAGTGCATCCTGAAGGGAACGTTGCATAAGAGGCGAGTGGCACCCTTGGAGCATGTAGTGCGTCCTGAAGGGCGCATCGTGCAAGGGAAACGAAATGAGGCAAGTGGCACCCTTGGAGCACCTAGTGCGTCCTGAAGGGCACGTCATGTTGTTAATTAATAAATGGATAAACCTAGATGGCCTTAGGCTGAATAACATGATAAGAAATATTTAAAACATTTCCCCTAATAAAATGTCGCCCAGCCTAGGAAAATAAAGTCTAGGTATAAGTGATACTTGTGATAATTTTTTTTATCTATTTATATAAGAATAAAAATAAATAAATAATAAGGATAATCATATTTAATCATGTGTCGAGAAGGGGGCAAGTAATTATTATAATTTATAAAAAAAAATCTTTTAGGGATAAAAATTTAAAAGGGGGAAAAAGGGAAATGATTGTTTTGTCACTATGCCAATTAAAAATTTATTAATTAAAAAGGGAAAGGGGGAAAAGTTAACTTTCTACACCTTATATTTTGAGTTTTAAATAAAAGGGAAATAAGGAAATCTAAAAGAATTAAGAAACTAGGAAAAAGCAGGAAACATAAAAAGAAAGGGGAAACACAAGGGAAAAAAAGTAGAAAGTCTAACGTAGTAAGGGAATATGGGGGCACCTAGGAGGGATTATAGGAGTTCCTTTAGGTGGGTGAGGGAAATAGGAGTAATTAATTAATTAACAAAATTAATTTATGCTGCAATTAAGGGTATGGGTGACATATGTACGGGGAGGATTTTGTGAATTAAATTGTTGAAAAACAAATTAAATGGGAATTTGGGAAAGTAAAGGACTTGGGAACTCTATATAATGGAGGGAGGAGAAGGATGATAGATCTCTTATGTTATGTGTAACCATATGCTGCAGAATTTTAGACTTGACCGACTTAGCTTGTGGGAGTTGGTATACCCAGCTTCGTGAGGAGTGGTTGCTCGGCCTTGCAGGGCAAGCTGAGAGCTAGTTGATTCTTTGGTTTAGTGTGCATGGCCCCTTTGTGGCTCGGGGGGCTAAGGAGGAAGAAGAGTACCCCTAGCATTGGTTGGGAGGTATCGTTGAAGTCTCATCGGTCAGGAAGCGGGAGTTTCACGAAGCGCGCGGGACAACAACTCAGAGCGGGCGACTGGGGATACGGTATGCTTCCTTTATTTTTGCAGGGTAGTCGATTAGTATACTTTATGATTTTAGTTATGTATTTTAATTGAGTAAATAAAATGATTGAACCAACATTTTAATTGATAACTGAATCTCCCCCACATCCTTAAGCTCGTTGTTGATTGATTCCCTTGGATTTTGATTCCCTACATGTTGTGACCATGCTATGGTTTTATTTCTTTGTGATGAGTTTGTGCTTTTCCTTCGCCTTCGTCCCTATATCATCAGTCCACACTTGAGAAGTTGGCGAAGATCCGCATCAACGGTCGTCACTTCAGTGTTAATAGACCTATAGATCCAAACGCCCTGCTTTTTTGTGCGTGGATGATGAGTGAAGGATGTTTCTGCCCAGCCTTCTAACCCTCTTGATTGTTCCTGGTTGAGTAATTGTCTTATGCCTATGGTGGTTTTTCTTCCCACAACGAACCACTTATGACCCTTGCGTTGATCCCTGCATTTAATACCCTCCCTGGTAATCATTCAAGGCTGAGTTCTAATGCCTCTCCTGGCGATTTATTGTGCATTTTTCCTTACTTTTGGTCTACCTTGCTCTATGAATTAACTCTGCGTTTTTTTTAAATGTTGCTGAAAAATTTATCTCTACATTTTTATATAATGCTGGATGAATTTATTTCTGCATTTTTACATAATTTTTGGTTAACTTACATCTGCGTTGTGATACCTCCTAAAACTAGAATCTGTGTTTCTTTAATGATAACATTATTCTCTGCATTGTTTTTATCTCTGCACTTTAACATTGAAGACAATTGAGACTGCATTGTCCTTTTGTTGATGGCACTTACCTTCGTTTGAACTGTGATTTCCTTTTTCTTTTTATGCATTTCAATTATTGGAAGGAAATTTTCCATTATTAAGAATGAATTCATGCATTTTAAGATTGCAATCCATTTCTTTTGGGTGGGGGTGAATTTTTTCTCTGCGAATTGTATATCTGGCATGCTTTTTTTTTTCCTCCAAGAATTTCCCACGCCCTATTGGTTAATGGGGGCGTTTGGGTGGGCGTTATATTTACCTTTATGAATGTGATTTTCCACCACTAGTCAAGATGACGATTTTCCATTGCCAGACTGCCTTCGATGTTTGATTGAGACTACATTTCATTTTTGTTGCCTGGCGATTTTGCCACCTCTTAGGATTGCATTTCGTTTTATTTTAGTGGCGATTTTTCCCCTTGATGAAGACTTATTTTTTCATTAAAAAAAGATTTATATTTGATAATATTGTTTCCTAACCATTTTCCCTTGATGGAGACTATGTTTTTCATTTAAAAAAAACTGTTATTTGATACCTTTGTTGCCTGGCTATATGCCCTTGATGAAGATTGTGTTTTACCCCCTTTGACTTTGATTTTGCATTAATTATGCGTCTGGGTGACCTGTTGCTTGGGGTATGTGTGTAGCCTTCTTTTCAGTTTTCAGCTCCTAGCACATCGAAGTTACCTAGATTCCTTAGTCCAGATAGAATGTGTGGCGCCAAGGTTATTGACACATCTATCACCTGTGGAAGACGTGATTCCCTATGAGGGGATCATGGCACGTCCTATTGGATAGCAACGATTGATAACTTGGCCGTAGTTGGTACCTTTCGTGTGAGTGTTGTTGAGCATTGTAAGTTGGCTTTTGGTGCATGGGTTGAACGCCTCAATGTGTTTGGTTCACACACCTTGAGGTTCTAGTCTTGTTCATCATGTCCATTGTGTTAGGATGGGGATGTTGCCCCTTAGTTTGTAGGCATGGTAATGTTTGCGTCGGGTGGGTAGTCTTTTGTTTCCCTCGTTGCTCTACACACGTTTCGCCCAGTTTCTCTTGCGCCAGTGCGTGGAGTCTTAGTTGCCTATTTCCTGGACTGTATGCTTGTGTTCGTCGTTAGTGGTGTGGTTAAACTATTTTCATCATTGCCTTTTTGGCTAAAAAAAGAATATGCACTTTTGCTTCACTTGTAGTCGTAATGAAGGGGTCGTTACACATGGTATCAGAGTGGGTTCAACCCATGACTTGGGATGACTACGTCTTTCATTGATATGGTATTTGATTATAATGTTGCTAATTAAGTTGACTTGTATTCATGTAGGTAATAATGGTTAGAGGACGGCGCAGAGGCAGATGACAGGGTGCTAGGGGAGGAGGTGCATAGCCTCCAGCAGAATCCACGCCTAAGGGTTCCAACCCCCAGGGAGATGAACAAGTTGTCGAGGAGGAGAAGATAGCGTTGGGTGACGTGGTTGGGCTGATGAGGTATTTTCAGCAGATGTTTGAGGCACTGATCAGTCGTTTCGACAGAGATGAGGCCAGGGCGCAAGCACCCCCTGAGGGTCCACTGCGTGCTCTGGTTGGTACTTGTAGCATTCACCGCGAACTTGAGAAGGTCAATTTCCTGAGTTATTTGGTGCCTCGAATGGCATAGCTGCTGAGGCATGGTTGGAGAATATCGCAGTTTGCTTTGCACTTTGCGACTATACCTGCAACATGAAGGTCCGCATGGCGATCTTTCAACTGAAGGGGAGCACTCTTCTATGGTGGAAGACGCTACTGCCGCAACTGAACATGGTCGTTGAAGACATGTCATGGGAACTATTCGAGGAACAGTTTCGAGAGAGGTACCTATCAGAGGAATTCATTGAGCGTCAACTCAATGAGTTCAGTGCCTTACGACAGGGCAACAGTACGGTGCCCGAGTACGCAAACCATTTTATGGAGTTGATTCAGTATGCTCTACATTTTAATACAAAGAAACTTAAGGTCAACAGGTTCGTTTTTAGACTTAAAGGGAGGATATGTGCAAAGGTTAGGATTCATATGCCTCATACCTTGCATGACGCCATCTAGAAGGCCCTCACAGTAGAGGAGGAGCTTGCTAGTGGGGGTTAGCGAAAGACTCCAGTGAGACCAAAAGGGCAGGTGTTATCTAGTGCACAAAAGCATCAGACACCAGCCAGACATATGCCAGGATATCATGGCTTCCATAGGGGATCCACTTTCACTACACCTTGGCAATCGGTGCCTCAGCAGCGGGCACCTTATTGCAGACCACAGGATCAACAACAACGTTGACTGCAACAACAACAGTTTAGGTCTGTTCAGCAGAACCGACCAGGATTCTAGGCCGGTGGGCCGTCATATTGTACTTTAGGTACCAGGAATATTGGACCTAAGAAGGGAATAGAACGTCTCTATCAACCAGACCCACTACTGTGGGAGATTTGGGAAAGACCCATTGGATTCATGAATCTGTGAATAACCACCAAGAAGAGCACCATTCAACTTTGCTAGAGAAGTCAAGTATTGTCGTTGACCAAACCCTTAGTATTTTGATAGATCCGGGTGCTACCGAGAGTTTCATTTTTGGTGCATCCCTAAAAGGGATTAAGGTAAAGGAAATCGAACATGATGAGTTTATCTTCATAGAGATGGATTTGGGAACCAAATAGAAGGTTGGAGGAAAGGTTACGGTCTGTACCCTCAACCTGGGAGCGTTTATCACCAGGGACAACCTGTATATCATGATCTTATGATTTTATGACGTCGTGATCAGTATGGACTGGTTGGAATTGCATGAGGCAATACTCAACTACAATAAGAAACAATTGATCGTGATCGTTAATGAGGGACACAGATGCATGATTTTAGGAGAAAACCAGGGAGTTTCCCTGAGGTTCATCTCTTCCCTGCAGCTACAGAAGAGCATGCGCAAGGGATGTAATATTTATGCCATCCTTGTGTTAAATGAAAAGGAAGTAGCATAAGTTCTAGAACACATTCCAGTGGTGAGAGAGTTTGCAGATGTGTTTCTGGAGGAGTTACCTAGAATGCCACCAGAGAGGGAATTGGAGTTTACCATAGACCTGAAACCAGGGACTGAACTAATAGCAAGAATGCCTTATAGGAAGTTGACCCTAGAGTTATAATAGTTGAGAATGCAACTGAAGGAGTTGTTGGACTTGGGACTGATACATCCATGTGTGTCACCATGGGGTGCACCTGTTATTTTCATACGAAAGAAGGATGGGTCATGGAGGATCTGCATTGACTACCATCAAGTGAATAAGGAAATGGTCAAGAATCAATATATGTTTCCAAGGATTGACGATTTGTTCGATCAGATGAAGGGGACGACTGTGCTCTCAAATATCAATTTGCGATCAGGGTATCACCATTTATGGATCAAGGAGGATGACATCCCTAAGACCGCCTTTAAGATGAGGTTTGGGCAGTATGAGTTTACTATTTTACCATTTGGACTGACAAACTCCATAGCGGTATTTATGAGCTTGATGAACGAGGTGTTCCGTGAGTACTTGGACAAGTTCTTCCAAGTATTCATTGACGATATTTTAATTTCCTCTCAGACGACAGAGGAGCATGAAGATCACTTACGCTTGGTACTACAATGTCTGCGAGAGCACAAATTATATGGGAAGTTGTCCAAATGCTCGTTCTATCAATCAAGGATTCACTACTTAGGGCATGTCATTTTCAGCAAAGGTGTCATTGTGGATCCAGTGAAGGTCGAGGCTATTATGGAATGTCCTGCACCGACGAATGTCTCAGAAGTGCGCAAATTCATGGGTTTAGTAGGATACTATCGACGGTTTGTCGAGGTATTTTCGAAGACAACAAATCTGATCACAGAGTTGTAGAAGAAGAACAAGAAGTTTGTTTGGACCCATAAATGCATGGAAGATTTTTGGAGGCTCAAATAGATATTGACAAAAACATCAATACTAAAGGTCCCTGACATGGACATAGACTTCTTGGTATGCACTGACGCATCCAAGGAAGGATTAGGTGGAGTCTTGATGAACGACGGTCGAGTAATTGCTTACATCTTGAGGAAACTGAGAAGGCATGAGGAGAACTATGCCATGCATGATTTGGATTTGTTATCCATTGTTTATGACTTGAAGTTCTGGAGACACTACCTAGTTGGATGAAAATTTGAACTAAATACAGACCACCGTGGACTACAACACATCTTTATGCAAAGAGACCTGAAGGCATGACAACGACATTGGTTGGAATTGATTATTGAGTATGATTTTGAGATTTCTTACATAAAAGGAACAATGAACCGAGTGGTATATGCGTTGAGTTATAGACCGCACATATTTTCTGTATTTCCTCTTCAGACGAATCTACGTGAAAATTTTTTAACCTTACAGCGTGATGATGACTGGTACAAAGAGGTCGAGGATTTTATCGAAAAAAATACAATGATGGTACCAAGATTTGAAGGATTTACATTTGACGAGGATGGATTATTGAGGTTTAAAAATAGGATTTGTGTACCACCGAACGACGAGTTGAGTAGCTTGATCTGAAATGAGGCTCATAGAGAGGTATACATGGATCACTCGGGAGTCACAAAGATGAGGGTAGACTTTAAACCCTTTTTCTTCTGGAAAGGAATGAAGGCAGACACAGTCAACTATGTGGCCAGATGTCTAAAATGTCAGCAGGTAAAGGATGAACATAGACATCCAATAGGATTACTACAGCCAGACACTATTCTAGAATCGAAATGGGAGGTCATTTCGATGGATTTTTTTGTTGGATTGCCACTGACGACAAGAAGACAAGACTCAATTTTCGTAGTAATCAACACTCTGATGAAGAGTGCTCATTTTGTTCCTGTGCATACGATGTATCAGGCACATGACATAACTAGAGTTTTCATAAGTGATATTGTAAGGCTGCATGGCATTGCTAAGAGGATTATATCCGATTGAGGATCAGTGTTTACTGGACGATTTTGGACTACTTTCCAAGAGGCCTTGGGAACCCAACTTAACTTTAGTACTACATATCACCCGAAGATTGACGAGAAGATTGAACAAATGAACCAGACCTTGGAGTACATGTTTCATATGTACGTGATGGACCAATAGAAGCATTGGGAAGAATTCTTGCCACTAGTAGAATTCACTTATAACAACAGTTACCAAAGCACCATTAAGATGGCGCCTTTCGAGTTCCTGTATGGGCGACCATGTTGAATGCCTTTGAGCTGGGATGGACTTGAGGATAGGGTCCTAGTGGGACCATAAGTGATCCAAGAAATTCAAAATAAAATGAAAATGATAATACAAAGGATTAAAGAAGTGTAGGATCGATAGAAGAGTTACAAATTTGGCTATCGAGTCTTCTTGCACGTAAAACCGCACAAGAGTTCAATCAAGTTGGGAAAGGGAGATAAAATCTCACCCAGGTTCATGGGAATTTTCTTAATCGTGGAAATAAAGGGGCCCATGGCCTATCGACTAGCCTTTCCTGATTCTTTGAGGTGTATGCACGATGGTTTTCACGTATCTATTTTGAGACATTATATTAGTGATCCTACACATGTTATTGACATGAGTTCATTGTAGGTATCGGACGAGGGGGAAATCATGAATGATCTGATCCGCATCCTGGATCATCGTGTTCGATAGCTACGGCGTCGAACAATAGATCAGGTCAAGTTCCATTGGGACCACTATAGTCTGCACTCAGTGACCTGGGAGGACGCATATGATATGCGCCAACAATTTCCATTTTTGTTTGATAGATAGACTTATGATACTGTGATACACATCATTTTGGCCCTTATATACTGTGAAACTTCGGGATGAAGTTTAGACAAAGAGGGTGTGTATGTAACATTCTTCTCTTGCGTGCACTGAGAAAACTTATTCCTTGTGTACACTTGCTCGCAAGTGATCCATATTATTATACTTTTGCGCATTTGATTTATGATTATGAGGTGTCATGGATTGATGGCTTCGTATTTTGATGTATTGACATAGACAGGTGCTATTGAATTGGTTTTCTTGAGTGTGCAACATTTTAAACCTCAAGGATTCAGAGGCATCGATGAAACCCCTGGACTTCAGATCGAGTCAGGGAGTGGTCTATTGGGCGTTTGATTGTTGTATATATGACATTTGTGCAGTTTATTAGATGATATGATTATGGATACTATATCTGACATGATTTGTTGATGATGCAGGCTAACGATAGCTTGTTGACTAGACTCACATGTTGTGTAGAGGGGTCATGCATGACTACCATAGAAATGTAAGGAGACATGTGACAACATCCCCGCCACAACCTACTAGAACTCTCGTCGTGGCTCGAACTGTAGGTTAATGATTACCTAGTTCGAGACGATGCATGATGTCTTGAGGGATGACTGCGATAGTCACTCACGATGATTCTAAGGGGTGCGCAATAAGGCATGGGCCTTATTCCTTAGAGGCCCTTACTCTCCCACAAGATCACCTGGCGAAGCATTGACTCTAGGTATTTTTTATGTCTACCAAGTCAGTGAAGAGGTGAGTGGCACCCTTGGAGCATGTAGTGCATCCTTAAGGGCTCCTTAGGAAAGAAAAATGGAAAGAGGGGAGTGGAACCCTTGGATCACATAGTGCATCCTGAAGGGCATGTTGCGCAAGAAAAATGGAAAGAAGTGAGTGGCACCCTTGGAGCACGTAGTGCATCCTGAAGGGCACGTCGCGCAAGGGAAACAAAATGAGGCGAGTGGCACCCTTGAAGCACCTAGTACGTCCTAAAGGGCACGTTGTGTTGTTAATTAATAAATGGATAAACCTAGATGGACTTAGGATGAATAACATTATAAGAAGTATTTCAAACATTTCCCCTAATCAAATGTTGCCCAACCTAGAAAAATAAAGTCTAGGTCTAAGTGATACTTGTGATAATTTTATTTATCTATTTATATAAGAATAAAAATAAAAATAAATAAATAATAAGGATAATCATATTTAATCATGTGTCAAGAAGGGGGTAAGTAATTCTTTTAATTTATAAAAAAAATCTTTTAGGGATAAAAATTTAAAAGGGGGAAAAAGGGAAATGTTTGTTTTGTCACTATGCAAATTAAAAATTTATTAATTAAAAAGGGACAGGGGAAAAAGTAAATTTTCTACACCTGCCATTTTTAGTTTTAAATAAAATGGAAAGAGGGAAATCTAAAATAATTAGGAAACTAGGAAAAAGCGAGAAACATAAAAAGAAAGGGGACACAGAAGGAAAAAAAAGCAGAAAATCTAACATAGTAAGGTATCTAGCATTTAAGAACTTTATCAATTAAAGTCAACTAGTAAATTAGTAAAGGGGTAAGTCAGTAAAACTTGTAAGGGAATATGGGAACACCTAGGAGCGATTCTAGGAGTGCCTTTAGGTGGGTGAGGGAAATAGGAGTAATCAATTAATTAATGAAATTAATTTATGGTGCAATGAAGGGGATGGGTGACACATGTACGCAGAGGTTTTATGAATTAAATTGTTGAAAAATAAATTAAATGGGAATTTGGGAAATTAAAAGACTTGGGAACTCTATATAATGGAAGAAGGAGAAGGATGATGGATCTCTTATGTTATGCATAATGTTATGATGAAAAAGTTTAGACTTGACTGACTTAGCTTGTGGGAGTTGGAATACCCAACTCAATGAGGAGTGGTAGCTCGGCTTTGCGAGGTGATCTGGGAGATAGTTGATTCTCTGGTTTAGTTTGTGTGGCCCCTTTGTGGCTCGGGGATCTAAGGGGGAATAAGAGTACCCCTAGCATTGGCTGGGAGGTACCGGTGAAGTCTCATTGGTCGGCACGTGGGAGCTGCATGGAGCTTGCGGGACAACAACTCAGAGCAAGCGACAGGGGCTATGGTATGCTTCCTTTATTTCTGCAGGGTAGACTATTAGTATACTTTACGTTTTTAGTTATGTATTTTAATTGAGTAAAGAAAATGATTGATCCATCATTGTAATTGATAACTGAATCTCCCCCACAGACTTAATCTTGTTGTTGATTGATTTCCTTGGATTTCGATTCCCTGCATGTTGTGATCGTCCTATGGTTTTATTGCTTTGTGACGAGTTTGAACTTTTTCTTCCCCTTCGGCCCTAGCTCATCAGTCCATGCCTAGGAAGTCAGCCATGAGTCAAATCAACGGTCATCACATTAGTGTTAATAGACCTATAGATCCAAACATCCTACTTTTATGTGCATGGATGATGAGCGAAGGATGTTTCTGCCCAGCCTTCTAACCCTGTTGATTGTTCCTCGTTGAGTAATTGTCTTGTACCTATGGTGGTTTTTCTTCCCCCAGTGAACCACTTATGAACCTTGCATTGATACCTACGTTTAATACCCTCCCTGGTAATCATTCAAGGCTGAGTTCTAAGGCTTCTCCTGGTGATTTATTGTGCATTTTTCCTTACTGTTGGTTTGCCTTGCTCTACGACTTAACTCTGCATGTTTTTTAAATGTTGTTGAAAAATTTAACTCTGCATTTTTATATAATGATGGATGAATTTATTTCTACATTTTTAAATATCGTTGGTTAACTTACATCTGCATTGCGATACCTCCCTGCAAATAGTCTCTGTGTTTCTTTAATGATAGCATTATTCTCTACATTTTTTTACCTCTACACTTTAACCTTAAAGACGATTGAGACTATGTTGTCCTTTTGTTGACGACACTTACCTTAGTTTGAACTGTGATTTCCTTTTTCTTCTTATGCATTTCAATTATTGGAAGGCGATTTATTAAGACTGAATTCATGCATTTTAAGACTGCAATTCGTTTCTGGCATGTTTTTGTTTTCCTCCAAGAATTGTCTGCGCCTTACTAGTTAATGGGGGTGTTTGGGTCGACGTTTTGTTTAACTGTGTGACTGTGATTTTCCACCACTAGTCAAGACGATGATTTTCCATTGCCAGACTGCCTTCGATGCTTGATTAAGACTCCATTTCATTTTTGTTGATTGGATATTTCGCCACCTCTCAGGATTGGATTTCATTTTTATTTTTGGGGCAATTTTTCCCCTTGATGAAGAATGTGTTTTGCATTAAAAAAAATTACTATTTGATACCTTTGTTTCCTGGTGATTTTCCCTTGATGAAGACTGTGTTTTACATTTAAAAAAAATTGCTATTTGATACCTTTGTTGCCTCACGATTTTCCCTTGATGAACACTACGTTTTACCCCCTTTGACTGCGATTTTTCATTACTTATGCTTGAAATTTGACATTTGGCAATGGGTTTTAAGTTGCATTTTCCTTTAAAGGGGAACCCAACTTAATTACATTCTGGATATTAATTACCTCTGTGTTTTGAGAACATGTATGGATGTAACTGCTAATAGCATTGGATAGCGATTGGGTTTTAGGTAGCGTTGTTTGTGGGTAGCAAATTGTGGCATGGGAAGTAATCCTGATTTCACAATAGCTAACCACATGATAGCAGTTAGCTATACTTTATATTTCATTAAATCATTAATTAGATAGTGAATGGTGTCAATTTTCTAGTTAAAATCTTGTTTATGTTTTCACTTGACAACCATGTCTTTTCAGACAGTGATATCTTCCCTTTATGTTAGACAACCCACTAATTGATTATGCGTTCATGAAAACAAATTTAGAAATTTTACTAGACAACTAACTAATTGCTTGAACATTCTTACCCCTGATTTTTTCTTTACTTTTTCCTGACAGCATTAATAATTGGCATTATGGTTCTGGATAGATTCCCTCTATTTTTAATTAGCAATGATAATTATGGTTGTAGGATATAGTTTAACAATGGCATCAAGTGCATTGAACGGCTCTGAATGACATTAAATATGATCAGGCATATAGCAATTAAATCTCTTTAGATGAATTGGGTATTAAATATCATTGAATGCATATGGCAGTAAATATCATTGAATGTAAATGGCATTGATTCTCATTGAATGTATAGTGAATTTTCTGGTAATGTGTAGCTTGAATTATATGGCATTTATAGCTTTTAATGTACAACTTGTCTTGTTGTTAATATGTTATACAATTGTTAATTGTTGAGTTAGATTGTATTAATGGTAGATTGATTTGTAATTGTTGTCTAAATTGCCATTTAGACTTGCTAATTTAGATATGTGATTAATTTAATTTGATATTTAGTTATTGTTTAATTTGGTAAATTAGACTCTCTAAATTGGATTTGTATTTCATGTTAAATTAGGGTTGTAAATCACTAACTATTTTTATTTTAGTCTGGTTGAATTAGATCTGTATTTAACGCTAATTTAGATCGTAAGTATTGACCAGTTTAGACTTGAAAAAGGGGTTGGGTTGTCGATGAGGTCATGTTTAAGCTCACTCCTTTCCTTGATTGTAGTCATCTTGCATCTGGGCGACCCATTGCTTGGGGTATGTGTGTATCCTTCTTGTCAGTTTTCAGCTCCTAGCACGTTAGAGTTACCTAGTGTCCTTAGTATAGATAGGATGTATGGAACCAAGATTATTGACGCATCTATCACCTAGGGACGACATGATTCTTGATGAGGGGATCATGGCGCGCCCTATTGGATAACGATGATTGATAACTTGGTCGGACTTGGTGGCTTTCGTGTGAGTGTTGTTGAGGGTTGTAAGTTGACTTTTGGCACATTGGTGGAATGCCTCCATGTGTTTGGTTCACGCGCCTTGAGGTTCTATTCTTATTCGTCAAGGTCGTTGTGTCGGGATGGGGATGTTCTCCCTTAGGTTGTAGGCATGGTCATGTTTGCATCGGGTGGGTAGTCTCTTGTTTCCCTTGTTTCTATATGCACGTTTCACCCAGTTTCACTTGCGCTAGTGTGTGGATTCTTAGTTTCTTTTTGACTAGACTGCGTGCTTGCGTTCGTTGTCAGTGGTGTGGTTAAACTGTTTTCGTCGTCGCCTTCTTTCCTAATAGAAAAAGAAAAAATAAAATTACACTTCTACTTCACTTGTAGTCATAACGAAGTGGTCGTTACATCTTCTAAGGAAAAGAAAAATAAACGATGGATTCTAACAGAGGTAGAGGGAAAATGGGTGAATCAGCCTAATGTAGTATGGTCGTTTATCTCCCATTGAAATTAGAAGTATTTTTTGACCTTCTTGTTTTTTAAGGACTATTATCTAAGGAGCATCTTTAATTAATGGGACTAAATAATGGTCCATGGATGCGTTGTGGATATATTTTGATCCATAAAAAGGGCACTTATATCCCATACATCTCACCAACAAAAATACTATTGTGTAAATTTTATTTTTTTCTCTATGCATTTATGAGTGTAAATTTTCTTAGCTCCCAATACTCAATAGGATGGAAGGAAGGACATTGTTTTTTAGATTGGCTCAATGATTTGTTGTCTTGTTTATGGTGCTAATGAAAATTGAACAAAAATGGCTCTATTTACACAAATTGTAGCAATGGAAAACCATATTTATGTGTTGATCAAACATTTTGTGATGGTCGGATTTACCGTTTACATCAATTTATTTTGATAACTAAGACATAAATTCAATAACACAAAAATTTGATAATAGTAACTTCCGTAACTCAATTTTTACTATGAATAATAAATCTTTTTTTTTTAACATAATACAACAATCCAAAATTTGAGAGAAATACCTTAACTCTCATGCTAATTTCCGTTGCCAGCTGCCTTGTTGTTGCTCTCCTGCTACCTGCTACACTGTCCAGTCCTGTTGCAAACACAGAAAAATAATTGCCCAAAACTATTGTCCACCCTGCCAACTAGGAAAACAATCTAGCTCCAGAATATCTACGGATATCCTGGCCCTCCGAGCCCAAAACCTCTAGCAACTCGGTGCCTGCCTGATCAATAGATCACAACCAACAAATCATGTGCCTCAATCTGAGCACACCAATCTCACAGCCCCTCTCGGCTCTCTGCCCATAGCAAGAAAACATTCTCCCGTAGAATCCCCCCTCCAACTCCTTCCTTCCTTCCTTATCCCCCCCCCTTCACCGACACTCCATATTGCATTAAATTCCTTATCCCTCCATTTAATTACCCTTGTCCATTCATTAATTCTCTTATCTT
>ML778172.1:1394646-1417127 GCA_009831015.1 Picea engelmannii | reverse complement strand
ATTATAGTTTAGCTAATCTTTTAGGATTACATTATTCAATTAATTATAATTTATAATCAAGGGTCGTTACATACACCCACCCTTCAGGAAACTTCATCCCGAAGTTAAGGTATCTTATGGTACAAAGAACAAGAACATGGTTCGCACATTCATAACAAGTAACTGACATTATTAGTCAGTAAATCAAGAAAACTCATACATACTAGTGTACATGTACAAGAAATGTATGTGTAACTAGTACATACAATTCTCGTACATGTACTAATAATCAACTGTCATCCTTTAGTATTTTATGTATGCATCCAATCCAGTCAGCAAGACTAGTCTTTTATAAAAGACAACAACCAATCAATTGTTTGAGAAATTCTTAATTTACAATTATTTGGTTCAATTTTTTTTTATTTTAATCAACTGTGGTTTAGTTACATAATAATGAATATTCATATATACACATTTTTCTTCATCAAAATCCACCACATGACAGATCTCCATATAGTCTCAGCTATTCTACTCATCCTTCCTCCCTAACCTACTTCCAACTCCATTCCTATCCGTCCTCTGTTAGACTATCTTGGAGCATCATCTATACTGACCTAACTCCAAATAGAACCCGTAAGTGGAAGTGTCGCTATCTTGACCAAGATTCCCTAGAAGGAAATTGAAAGTCCTCATCACACGTCTTGGGGAGCGTGAACCAACACCGTCCTCCCAGGACTTCAGGTTTCAGAGGATACACGGTGGGAAATGCCTCCACCCCTCCTAATCAGATCTAGGGTCCACCCCTACGATGGCCCACCCTACAATGGAGGATACTCGGTGGGAAATGCCTCCACCCCTCCTAATAGAACCAGGGTCAACACCCTATAATGGAGGATACATGGTGGGAAAAGCCTCCACCCCTCCTAACAGAACCAGGGTCAACACCCTATAATGGAACACACAGGGGCACCGTGTTGGTAGAGGTTTTGTCATCGTTTATTTGGTTTCGGGCAGTGTTAGTACTGAAACCATGCAATAGTCCATGTATCGTAGAAAATGCATTCAAATCAATATAATTTCCATATACAATATTCATACCATAATGTTTCTCGGTCAGTGGTCCTGATATACACTTTCATCATCACTATCCCTTGGCTATTTCATAGCCCATAACCTGCAGATTAGTCTGTAACACAAACTCATAATTTTCTATGCATTATCATCATGTAATTTCATACTAGCATCAGTTCACTTTGGTATCCATGTACTGATATGTTAACATCAAAGTTCTCCAATTAGAAATAGATCTCGTAATATCCCATAATTCAAATTCGGCACCCATTCAAAAGATTATCATTTACTCAAACTAGACTGCATCATATCTAGCATCATCCTAATAGAATTTAAACATTCATTTAATTCACATTATCACAATGTGTCGCATCATATACATCATCATCAGTAACATTTAATCATTCGTAAAGTTTACATTCACATAATAGATCGCATTAGATACATCATCATCATTAACATTTAATCATTCATAAAGTTTACATTCACATAATAACTCGTATTACATACATCATCGTCAATAACATTTAATCATTCATAAAATTCGCATGCATGCAGTAGATCACATCATGTACATCATCATCATTAACATTTAAACATTCATAAAAGTTCATAAATTTTAAAGTTTAAGTGTATCACTCAATAGTTTCATGGTGACTAGAAAATAAAGTATATAGTTCTCAGGTAATCCTGGTTGTCTAAGTCAAAAAGTGGTGTTACATACACCCCTCCTTCAAGAAACATGTTCTCAAGGTGGTCAAAATAGTGAGGGATAATCTCGCCGTAGTGTCTCAGCATCTTCCCAAGTAGCAGATCCTGGACTATACTTGTCCCACTGGACTTATCTGCGTTGCTGGCAATCATCGAGGTGTTGCACTTGCTGCCATTGAAATCCCTGCAGCTTCTGTCCTTGGTGCAAATATATTACCATATGGCGGTGGCCTTGAGCCCCCTCCCTTAGGAAATGTCCTCGGGGCCTTTCCTACGAATCCAGGGCGATGCGAAAATGTCAATCTTGCACCCCCAGTTAAGTTCATACGTTCTTCCACGTAACGCGCATTTTCCACCACCTCCGCTACTGAAGACGGCTTCCACATCCTCACCATAGCTCTTATCCTAGGGTTCAATCCATAGATGAAGTGCTCTGCCTATCGTTGGTCGCTATCCATATATGACACATATTTGACTAGTTCCATAAACCTGATCTCATATTCTTCTACCGTTTTGTTTCCCTGTATTAAGGCATGAAATGCCCCAAACTGTTGTTCCTCGTAGTACGCCAATAGATATTTCCTCCTGAACCTTTCCTCGAAAAGTTCCCAAGATACTGTGTCTAGGGTAAGGTGCAGTTGTCTTTCCAGGTTGCCCCACCAGTTCAAGGCACTGTCCCTTAACTGAAAAATGGTGATCTTCGCCTTTGAGTTGGACGCATAGTCCCTTAGAGAAAAACACCTGGT
The DNA here is from genome assembly GCA_009831015.1 of Picea engelmannii. Taxonomy (NCBI): domain Eukaryota; kingdom Viridiplantae; phylum Streptophyta; class Pinopsida; order Pinales; family Pinaceae; genus Picea; species Picea engelmannii. The sequence goes on along the minus strand of ML778172.1, from coordinate 1,414,620 downwards.
CATGCCTTCCAACCATGCTTCCGCGCGTTCAGTGGCACGAACTCCGGAAAACTCTGGAAGTTTGATCTTTTGCAACTCTCGCGTGATGTATTCAGGTGGAGGTCCTCCCCCTGAATCCCTTGACACTTCTGGATTACCCGATCCAGGCGGTGGGGGTTCCACTTTAGTTCCTGCCATTTGTCACCCCTTTAAAGTCTTGTTGATGGCTTCCAACGAGCGCAGTATAAGGGCTAGCTCGGGCGATGGTGGTGGTGGCACTGGTGGTGTTGGAGGTGGTTGCGACGACGCTCCCCTGCCTCGACTCCCTTGAGTCCTGACCATCCTGTGTGCTTTGATCAACATCACCCAAAGTTGTCAGGGTGAGTTCCAGGATGTTTTAAATTGGTGCTACTAAACTTTAGAAATGGGGTTAGGCGTAAGTTTTCTTTACTTGTCTGTAAACAGACGTTACTCCATTAGGGGATTGGCTAGGTTAGGGTTAGGTTTAAGCATATAAGCTTCGTTTCTTCGCCCCTACGAAATAACTATTGGTTCCTTTGCCCTGTGGCTACGCTAGCTTTGCGCCTTATTAGCCACTTCCTAGGCTTACGCTCCTAATGAATATGCCGCCTCCTTCCCGCTTGTCCTAGTCTAAGCCCTTTTAATTTGCACTTACAACTTGATTAAAAATGAACCCCGTCCTTATGTTTATTAATTTACGTTGATATGCGTACACTCGCGTTATGTACCTTTCGGCGTTAGTGTTCGTCTTAAGGCGCCGCGTTGAGCACATACGTCCCTTTGTGGGCTCCTCCATTTACGTCTTTGGCGCTTGATATCTTGGCATGTGACATGTATGGCTCAAAAGGCGCTTAATAGCTTGGGCTTTGGAGTTTGGTGTTGGCGCTGGCTTGTATGTTTGTTGTTGGTGCATAAAATGACGCTTATCATTGGCATGTGGTCTCGGGCATGACAATTAAAATATTTAAATGTGAAATTATTTGTAAAAGGAACAACGCATGGCGCGTTGGTAGGGCGGAATTTGTAAAGACTTTCACGGTGGAGGGAGGTTTGGGGTTCAATTCCCACGGAATCTAATTTTTTTTTTTTTTTTTTTANAATTAAACACATTTTAATTAAGTTAAATTTAATTAATTTAGCTTAGTTTAATTTATAATTGAAATAAATAAAATTTCTTTTTGAAACCCCCCCCTCTGTTTTTTTATAATTATAATTAAAAGTAAAATAAAAAAAAAATTAAAACAATTATTTTATTATAATTTAAATAATGATCAGAAAAATAAACTACAACAAAATAAAAAAAATAAAAAATAATATAAAATAAACTACTCCTGAAATACTACACGTACAGGAATAGGAATCGTGGGTCCTCGCATGAGTCCCACGTGCCCGACCTCGGTTCTCGGCACCAAACACTTGTCTCAAACACTCGTCTCTTTCCTCGGCTCGACGTTCCACTTCCTTTGCCCCTTTCGTTTTCCTAGTCTGCCATTATTCCAGAGCTGAAATCACAAGGGTTTTTGCTATATATTGCTTCAGCGTTGAGGTGAACCTATTTTGTTCGAAAAGAATGAAGATCGTTCCAGTACCATGCTTGGAAGATAATTATGCATATCTGATAATTGATGAAGATACAGGAGAATCTGCAGTGGTTGATCCCGTGGAACCTCAGACGTTTTACAGGCGGTAGAAGTACATGGGGTAATCATTAAATTTGTTCTTACTACCCATCATCTTCAGGCAGTAAAGAAGAAACCACGAAGCCCGCAGAAAGTGTTAAATTGCAGCTTACAAAAAACTAATGAAGAAATGTGAGGTCAAGCAGTATTGATGGTGGGTCAATAGATCATCTCAATGACATAAACTTATCTTTAGATTTCAAAGATGATGAAACAAGCCAAGTCTCTGATGAAGGGAACCTTTCGTCAAGAAGTAGTACTCAGCTTAAATCAGATGTCGGTTTAGTGAAGACAGACTCCGAGGATTTGTCAAATTCCCTCCGCTTCGGCTCCCAATTTATGGCAATACAATGGTGTAATGGGTCCATTTTCAGGCCACCAAAACCATGCTCTGGGGCTTCTGAATTCTCCCGGGATTCGCAGCTTCGACAGATCGAATGATGGAATGAATTCCCAGTGCCGCCTTCTTCGTTCCACCTGGGCTGGTTGTACTCGGAAATGCCAGGATTCAGCGCCAGGGCTTTGGCTGTGGTGATTCCAGATCTCAATTGTTGGGCATGGTGAGCATGCAGCAACAAGCCGAACATCATCACCATCGATCATTGTGGGTGCTTCACATCTAGCGTGGATAGATACTTTGGCGTTTCTCGTCAGTGGTGCAACTTCTGAGTTCTTGGTTGTGTTATGTGAGAACTTCATTGTTTTGTTTGGTGGCCAAGACCCACCTTCTTGTTGTGAATACCATCATTCCCACGATGCAGCATCAGCGGATACTTTGAAAATCTGGGATACCGAGTTTGTGAAACCTCTCGTCGATGATCCACCCAAACAATGGTTGCCCACTACCTTGATATCTACGCCTTACTAGACCTGACATGTAATACTACTGTTGACATGATTAACAGGAAAACCCTTGAAGAGATTCACCTGATTTTCAACATACATATTTTCATCATGACGCTGAGAACTGTTTCGGGGCCATGACATGCCTGGCATAAATGTAATGGCTGGATTTTACACATGGTTGCGAAGACACAATGATAAATGTAATGGCTAAATTTTAGTTCATTAAATAATGTATGTTTGGTGATTTTTGTTTATGTGTTTTCCTCGGCGAAGGAGGATGACGGCCTGGAGATATTTACCCGGGGAAATACAGAAGGTTATACGACCACCTGGTAAGTCCACGACACACTTATATTATTTGTAGCGTAGTGTAATTTCTGAAAGTTTTAGTGTCTCTGTAATTACATTGCTTTACAGATAAATTCACTAATTGATTCCATGCACACAGATTCACGGCCTTTCCCACTACGACCACGTTCATCATTCCCTTGTTTTTGCTCTTGCCATTTTCATTGGCACTACCCTTGCCGTTTCCATACTCAATCATTTTGGCCCACACACAAATATTTCTTCAACTGAGTAACCACACAAGCGTCAAATCCTCCTCCTGAAGGCAAAACTGTGAGTAGAGAACCCCAGAATATCAGACTTATCCCTATCTTAAGAAAAACCTTCGTTGTGCATCTCTCTGTGCCTACCATCGGTCTTTCTTTCCCTAACCCTAAATCCTTTATAGAAATTAGAAGGAAAGCCATCCATTCACACCTATCTTCGAATCAACGGGATTGTTCTGTGACTAAGTATGGGTGGTATGGGTGGTTATGACTCCTAAACCTTCTCAGAACATGAACATTAACTCAACGTAGCTATGATGTAAGATATGATTAAACAAAGCTAGGTCCAGGTTCAGCACAATCAAGGAAGGAATAAGACATTACTCTTTTATTATCAAAAAAGTAGCAACCATGTGTGAATTATATTTGGTTTCATTTGATGGTTATCCTTGCAGTTCAAAACGACTTGAAGATTCTGGAAATAACTCAGACCAGCAACCCATATGAGGATTATTTGTTGATGTTGGCATTTCAAAACACCCCAATTACTTACAGAACTCCCTCTGTTGCTGCAATAGAAATACACGCCAGAAGCAGAAATGACACCTCCACTCGACTTCTCCAGCCTAAACCTATATCCATAGCCCTCTTCCTATTTGGCGTAGCGAAACCCCGGGTGGTGCACAATAGGAATTCGTGAGGTCACTTCACCCATTGGCGTAGTTTGGCTATTTGCGCTCTTCAAGGTGATTAATATTTGGAGGAAAGGTATCTTTTTTTTCTTTTGCCATTTTTTTTTTTTATTATTATTTTTTTTTTTTACCTGTAGTGTTTAATTTTCATATAATGGGTCCAATAAAATCGACAGTCCGTTTATCAAATGGATACAATGCTTGAATAGGGTGCAAGGGTAACTCATCCCTCCATGAAGGTCTACCTACTCTCTGACAGACTTCGCAGGCTTGAAGCTAAGTTTAGCAGAATATTGGAATGCTTACTCATAGATCTAGAAATTGTGTAATTTGAATTTTTTTTTTTTTTTGATAATATTTGGTTTTGGAATGTTTATTCTCTATTAATATTATTTGTTTGAATAACATTACTGGAGAGGTTTCCACGGATTTCCTACTTTCCCTATTACAAATACAAATTCTTGTGTGTTGCATTTAATTTCTAGAATGATTATGCTTAGAAATTTAACCAAATATTGGAACTCCACATAAATTTAGTGGAACGGTCTGACATCGAATCAACAGGGAACAAGTTTGCATTTTTATATTCTATTTCTTTTGCAAAACCCTTAGAGTAGCAAATGTTTCCATGCTTCATCTTATCATAACATGATCAACTTTTTTATCTAAATAACATTGATGGAGATTGTTTCCATTGATTGCTTATTTTACTTCAGTAATTTGTTTTGCATTATTTATTTTATTTTTATTTTTATTAATGTTTCTATGTTTTATGTGTAGGTTAAGCGTTATTTAGGCCCTCGGTTCCAGATTTGAACCATGGCTCTGATACCAAATGTGATGGCCGGATTTACCGTTTACATCAATTTATTTTGATAACTAAGACATAAATTCAATAACACAAAAAATTGATAATAGTAACTTCCGTAACTCAATTTTTACTATGAATAATAAATCTTTTTTTTTTAACATAATACAACAATGCAAAATTTGAGAGAAATACCTTAACTCTGATGCTAATTTCCGTTGTCAGATGCCTTGTTGTCGCTCTCCTGCTAACTGCTACATAGTGCAGTCCTGTTGCAAACACAAAAAAATAATTGCCCAAAACTATTGTCCACCCTGCCAACTAGGAAAACGACCTAGCTCCAGGATATCTACGGATATCCTGGCCCTCCGAGCCCAAAACCTCTAGCAACTCGGTGCCTGCCTGATCAATAGGTCACAACCAGCAAATCCTGTGCCTCAATCTGAGCACACCAATCTCACAGCCCCTCTCGGCTCTCTGCCCATAGCAAGAAAACATTCTCCCGTAGAATCCCCCCTCCAACTCCTTCCTTCCTTCCTTATCCCCCCCCTTCACCGACACTCCATCTTGCATTAAATGCCTTATCCCTCCATTTAATTACCCTTATCCATTCATTAATTCGCTTATCTTCTCGGGATCCTTATGTGATCCCTTCTTGTATACGTAACTTGATTAAATGTTATATTTTATTCTCCACCTTTAATTTAATACTTTATTAATTAATGAATTAATTAATAATTAAATCAATCATTAACCATATTGATTAAAGAGTTAATTATACCTAAATTAATCATAATCAAGAATAACTAATTAATAATAAATAATTAGTTAAGATTATTTTAATAAATAATTATAGTTTAGCTAATCTTTTAGGATTACATTATTCAATTAATTATAATTTATAATCAAGGGTCGTTACACATTTAATCACCTCTAATTCCCGGTTTTTGGATAATAAAAAAAATTAACATCAAGAGAGAAATTTTGAACGATCATAAGTTCCCACTGTATCCCTCAGTATCGTCTTTGTCATGCATTTCTTGAATTCAAAATCCAATTTAGTATGCTGAAGATATCCAGGTTTTTGTCTAACCACCCAAAGAGCACTTCTTCCATGTGAAACAAAGCTAATTCTCATTGTAACCGCAATTATATTCTTGGAATTCTTGGAAACATTTTCATTTTTTTGGAACTCCTATTCATTCTCTTGGAACTACAATACTCTACACTTAGTCTTACTCTACCTCTTACACCCCTCTCACTTCACTTCCCCATATCCTCCTCACTTCACTCTTTCGTACTAAGTTTTATTTTCAAATTTTTCCTCTACACTCTTCCTCCATCCTACTACTATTTCATGCCTAGTTTCATTTTCATATTTTCCCTACACTCTTTACCACTCTACCCCACTACTCTTCCACATTTATAAAAATTTTCACATTCACTCTCTTCTCCTATAACTTTCCATCACTCTTTTCTTCTATACTTAGGAATTATTTTTTAAGCCTTCCACTTTCCTCTTCTCACTCCTCCAACTCCCCCCTTCTCCTATACTCTCTCACAATTATACATTTTCCTACTCCCTCACTCTTCTTTTCAACACTTGGAAATTTTTCTATTTTTATAACCTGCTCACCCCATACTCCTCTCTCCTTGCTTCACCTCAACCCTAGTTTCTCATACATAATTTTTCTTACTCTTATTTCCTTTGATTTCTTCTTTGTGAGTTCACCCTCCATAAATTTTCTCCCCTGTAACCTCCACAGGCTCACCCTCAACTCCAATCCATAACCTCACCTCTGATAACATGAAAAACCATCATGACTCCTCTCTCTTATGTCACTCCTACCTTCGTCCCTTCACATTCCATTTTCCTACTCCTGTTTCTTTAACATATTTCCTGACTCTCTCCCCCTTTAATTATTATCCAATCACATGACTCCATGTGGAAAATATGACATCTAATCACACCAATACATGTGTCATCCTCACATGCAATGACACATGGAAACCAATCATCTTATGACATGTGGAAACCTATGAAACTATAACACATGGAATATAATGATACCAAGCCACATGGCGTTGAATTCTGATTCATTTCTTACTGGACTATGAATGGGTATTTAGTGGATGTTGAGTGGGCCATCAAAATATTTATTAATTCATGAATTTTTCTAAGCCTCAAATCTTCATAGTATCCATATTATCCTTATGTTCCACTTTAAAGACATGGGAATGATTATAATATATACACTATAATATTAATCTACACAATGCATGGGGGATGGAGTATTTTTTTTAAAAGGTGAATTTAAATGGAAATCTAAGATTAATCTATGAAATTTATGGATGGTGGCTATGACTCCAACTTTGCAAGGTCATATCTTGAGTTCCCAACCTCCATTTTCAGAAAAAGACACCTCATTGGAAATGAAATTCAATGGGAAAGATGATGGAATAGGTTTTAAGGGTTTAAATTGGCCATAATAATTTCAAAAATTGAAAGAACCTTCAATTATATTTTTATGGTTTCATGATAAATGAGCTTGGAAGCTCGACTTACCAAGCTTATAACTTGATATCCAAAACTCCAAATATTGCATATAAGGACTCATTTGAAAGATGGGATGATGAATATTGTATATATAATGGTTTACATGGATAAAAGGAAAAATATGTCTCACAGAAAATTAAAACACAGTCCACATTTAAAAAGGAATTCAATTAAAAAATTTCAAAATAAAAGTTTATTAAAAAGCATTTATTAAATATGAAATGGGCTCCACTTTAAGGGATGAATTTAAATGAAATAAATTAATTAATGATGATACATTGAATCATTAATTAAATTTTTTATTCCAAGAAGAAAAGCATGCGAAAGCTCCTAGAAAGACAAAAACCCTAACTACTTCAAGAAGCATTGGAAGATGATTTTAAAAGAGACAGAGAATCATCGAAGAAAGGGTTGGGGGACAATAAAAATATAATAATATAGAATTTTAATCCATCAACATGTAGCCAAAGTCTCTAATAAAAAAATAGAGATCTACATTATTTTGCTTCTTCTTATTCTACACCATTTTCTCAAAGGATTTACACTTTAATTTTCGAGCTGAGCATAAGGTTGAGTTTTGATTGTCTTTATTGTATTCTTCCAAGACTCTTTATTTAACAATATCATGGGTTTTTTTACAGCCATATGTGTGACTGATATATATAATCCATGATTATCTAAATTATTCATGGAGGTTTAGTTATTTCATCAGGAAAGCTTCATTTCTGAGCACTTAGTCAATTGGTTTGTTGACATTTTTTGTATTGTTAAATATATTTTATGAATAAAAATCCACAGAGGCTTGCTTTGGGGTATTACTTTAGTGATTTATCAAATATCAGGATATCTGATCATGATATTTTTGAAGTATTTCCATCAATTTCTTTTTAGTTTTTAATGTAGAACTTATTTAAAGTTCTTTGAAATGACGAAACCCACTTCATTATTTTTCTTGTGAAAATATGGATGTATTGTCTACTTGCATGTGATTTAGAGGGTTGTATAAATGATGTTGAGTATACATTTATTCTAATATTGCATATTTTGTCTAGCATTCTCCCCAAGCCACAAGAATCAAGATATATATTTCATATTATGATAGACTACCACCTCTATAAAAATGTGGGGGATTCATATCCTCATGAGGTTGTTGTTTGTATCTTAATCAATCTAAACATCAACACTTTTCATGAGGATATTGGGGAACAACTTATTTTCAATATGTATGAGGCTTTGTTTTAGATATGATTGAGGAACCAAAGTTTCTTTGGCTCAAAGTTTTGAAAACAAGATCCAAAGAAGAATCCTACTTGTTATTTATGCATGGGGTTTATCAAAATCCAATTCAAAAATATTTGAATGAACTGAAAAGGAGCCAAGAACCATCAAATATTCGAGAACATGAACTCCTTGGAAATTCCACTGGAAAGATTCAAAAATATCAAGAAGATCTATATTATGACTGTTCTGAGGAGTTTCCTTCATGTCACGATGCTCTTTTCTATTCTTTACAAAGTCCATCAATGGATTTAGAAGAATCAACAAAAGGAATAAGTTCCCAAAGAAGGAGGTGGCTGCATAGAATCCCTTTAAATATGCTAGAAGTAGATTTCAAATTCTAGATATTTCTATTGAAAGCATTTCCACATTATTTTGGAATACTTCAGAGGATCCATATAAATACTTGTTTAGATTCAAAAGAACATGTGTCATTTTCAATCACGGTCTTGCAAGAACATGTTATGGACTTATTCTTTAAGGACACTTGTGTGCAAGTGCTATGGTTATAGTACATGGTTATGATTTCACTTACGTATTTTTTTGATGATGTTGATGGATTATGATATTATTTTATTCGATATATATGTATTCATAGATGTTATTGACGAGTTTCACTTGAGTGTGTAGGACACTTGGAAGATTGAGATGTCGATGGAATCAATGGACCTCCTTGGACTCTGAATTGAGTCAGGGAGGGGATTGTATTGGTTTGAGTATTTCATTCAAGCATATGTGGCATATGATTGATTATATTATAAAGTTGTTTATGTATCATTGATAGTGTTTCATTGATGGATGCAGGATGATGATTTCCTGTAAATCATACTCACATAAGGAGTAAAGGGGCCATGCACATCGACCAGATATTAAGGGAGAGGTGTGGAAGCATCCCATTCGCAACCTACTAGCACTCCCTCTATGTATCAAATTGTAGCTTAATGATTACCTAGTTCGAGAAGTCCATGATGCCATGAGGGAAAACTGAGACAGTCATTCATGAATATTTCTAAGGGGCAGGCAATAAGTCAGGGTCCTTATTTCTTATAATCCCTTAGTCTCTCACAGGGTCACCAGAATGGAGAGCTGACTCCAGGGGTTGGAAAACTACCAAAACCAGTCAAAAGGAGTGTGGCACCCTTTAAATTCATGGGAGTGCATATTAAAGGGAACGTTGCATGATTTAAAAGGGAACTTGAGCCAACAAATCTAGGTGGCCTAGAAAACCTTGAGAAAATATTTAAACTCTATAAAATCCTTAAACATGGCCAGATTTAAATTAATTATTAATGAGTAAATTATTAATTATAAATGCCTGTAAGATTCTAAGTCTTTGAAAATAAAAATTTAATTAAGGCTAAGTATACGTTTTGTAAAGAGGCTAAACTGAAAGTAATAACTAAAGAAAAAGGGGAATGAGGTAAATAATTTCAAGAATTAAGTAAATTAAAATAATCCTAATGATTTGATTTTTTTTTTTTTTGTTTGTTAGCTTGTCCGTGACATATGGGACTAACCTATGGCTAAGAAACCATGACTCAGGGGCATCTAAGCCGTCCAAATTACCTGGGGTTTGCACCCGGTCTGAGCCACACCAACCTTTAACATGGCTGGATTTTTTGTCTCTGTGGGTTTCAAACCGGTGACTTTAACATCATGGAGCACCTTAACAGCACACTCCGTCATTGACTGTCCTACACCTTAGGGACCCTAATGATTTGATTTAAGGCACATGGTGTAATAAATTATTAAAAGGGAATTTTTGAAATAAGAAAGAAACATAAAGGAGAGAATGTGTACGCATAGAAACAAATCTAGAGTCTAGTGAACACTAGTCTAACTAAAGAAGAATCCTATTTTAACAGATTTAGTAAGGAGTCAATCATTAATTGGAAATAAAGAAAATAAAGAGACATCGAGTGATTCAAGGAGTTCTTTTAGGAAGGGTGAGGGAAATTGAATTTCTATTAAAATAAAATGTGGATTTACTTGTGCAAATTGGGAAAACGATGACAAGTGTAAGGGGGAAATAATTCTAAATTATTTAAATTAAAAAGAGAACTAATTGTGAAAGTGGGGATGAATTATGGGGAAATTATATAAAACAAATGGTTGAGATGAGAAATGGATCACAAGGGTTTTGGGTAAAGTTATGCTCCAGGATTTTTAACTAGTTTTACTTGTGAGAGTTGGGACGCCCAGTTTGAGAGAGACTGGTGGCTATTCCTTACGAGGTGAGATGGGAGCTAGAGGATTTATGGTTGTGTGTGTGTGTGTATCTATGCGGATTAGGGGGATAAGGGGGAGGAAGAGTATCCCTACCATTAGCTGGGAGGTATTGGTGAAGTCTAAATGATTAGCAAGCGGAAGAAGAAATGAGGGCCATTTTCTGAAGATGAGATTCAGTTTCGTCACCTTCGATTACGGTATTGTATTAAAGTTGTAATTTCTTTTCCTTTTAAAAATTTTATAATCGATTTTTTATTTGTGAAATTGTGTGGAAATGTAAGATTGACTAATATTGCTATGGATGTCCTAATAATTTATCGACTAGTTATGGTTGTGAATGGAATTTATGAGTTCTATATACAACCAAGAAAAATGAGAAAATAACAAATGCATGGGATCCATGTACATTTATTTTACTCTAAAATTTAATCCCCACACATCATCTAGCTCTAAATTTTTGTCTCCACAATTCAGATATATACAACACTTCAAATTATCGAAACATTGATAGCGGTCTACCCTTTTTATTTTCCAGAAATATTACTTGTATGCCCATCACCTTTTTATCTTCTTGAACTAACTTGGTACACAGTAGTGATTCTCCTTCCAGATGTATTGTACAATCATTCTACATCCCTAACATCTCTTTGCAGTGAGTCTCTTGCAGTTTTGATGCGCCTTCGACCTTGTAACCCCTAACCTATAAGCATAGAGCTTGTTCCTAGCTAAGTTATCCTTTAGCCAAATCTTCCTTGAATTCATCTTTTACCAGATGGTTAGACTTTAAATATTGATAAGGAAATCAATTTATATATTTCCCCAATTTTTCATTTTTTTTAAAATTCTATCATTATCAAACAATAATAATGACTCGTGTGATATTGCATAAACTATCTTCGATGAAAACTTACAATATTGATAAGGAAATCTATTTATAGATGTCCTCTTTTTTATTTTTTTTAAATTCTATCATTATCAAACACTAATAATGATTGGTGTGATATTGCGGAAGGTGTCTTATACATAGACTTCCAACATTGATAAGGAAATCGATTTATAGATGTCCGCAATTTTCTCTTTTTTTTTTTTTAAATTCTATCATTATCAAACGCTAATAATGACTGGTGTGATATTGCAAAAACTGTCTTCTACGCAGAATTCCAATATTGATAAGGAAATTGATTTATAGATATCCCCATTTTTTGTTTTTTTAAATTCTATCATTATCAAACATTAATAATGACTGGTGTGATATTGCGGAAACAACCTTTTAGGAAGACTTCCAATATTGATAATGAAATCGATTGATATATGTTCCAAAGTTTTCATTTTTTTTTTAAATTATATCATTATCAACATTAATAATGACTGGTGTGATATTTCAGAAACTATATTCTATGCAAACTTCCAATATTGATAAGGAAATTAGATTTGTTGATGTTCCAACGTTTAACAATTTTTTTAAATTCTATCATTATCAACATTAATAATGATGTTGAGATCAACAAACATGTAACCTTTGGTGAAGATGCAACACTGAAAAGATCAAGGAAATACCATCTTGAAGAAGTATATGAATAGGAAAATATATCTCCCAAATTTGAAGAACCTGTAAAAGAAGTTGTATTTACCCTTGATGATGAGATTCCAGAAGATCATGATATGATAGAATCTCAAGAACATCCCCATATGAAGATCTCTCACAAGATAAATCCATCTTGGGTGAAATAAATTATTCAAGATGCAGAGAAGTATGGTGATCCAGAAGGAACCATAAGACAAAGAAAGAAACCTTATCCATTCTCCAACTATATGGCCGTGATGTGAGATCTCATATAAAATGAACCTACTTTCTTTGAAGAATCCATTCATAAGAAAAAATGGATGGACACCATGATAGAAGAATACCAACCCATTATAAAGAATGATTTATGGGAAGTATTTCCTAGACCAAAGAAAAAATATGTGGTATATTCTAAGTGGATATACAAAATAAAACATGAAACAAACGAAAGTATTGAAAAACAAAAGGAAATATTTGTGGCTCGTGGATTTTCTCAAAAGGCAAGTATAGACTATGAAGAAACATTTTCTCCTGTAGCTAGATACACTTCTATCAGAGCCATCATAACTCTTGCAGAAAAAATGAAGTGTAATTTACAACATATCGATTTGAAAAAACTTTCTTAAATGGTTTTATTTAAGAAGAAGTGTAAATAGATGATCCAAAATGATCTTTTAAATGTCTTGGTAAAGTATGTTGTATGCATAACTTTACCAGCTAAAAATTAATAATAAATAGAAGAATATTAAGAATACATTTTTCATTACATAAGATGTAAAAAAAACAAACCATAAGCAGATTCAAGACACCAGAAGTTGATAATGGAGTTCTGAAAGTCTGCCTATGTCTTTTGGCCTTTGTTTGAGTGTGGGAGGCTTATTTATTAATCCTCAATGCTCAAAATATTCATCAAAATTATATCGATTTGTTATCTTAATGTCACAATAATTTCCTTCTATGTCTCAGGAACTCAATGCAAAAAATGACAATGAAAAAGGTGGAGTAGAACTCCCAGAAATAGTCTCAAAAGCTCAGTTACTCTCATGGCTTCCTTGCATAAAATTACATGGAATTCACAAATTCTTCATAATTATTCTATTATGAACTTTTTTTCTAGGGAAAAATTGATCTATTTAATAATATTTGAATTGGGGGTCAAATCCCAACTTCCTCCCAAAATTTGGCCCCGATTTGGGCTCCAGAAACACCCAAAATGTGCAAAATCCAATTAACAGAAGCCTAAATAATTACAAAAATCCAATTATATAGTTAAAAACCCATTTTTTTGTCCAAATTTGGGTGCGCACCCCCTATTATTTCACTCTCGGTCCCATCGTACACATGTGGCTAGTGCCTAGGGCTAAACAACTAGGCATGCGCCCCCTTCTCTCGAACCCTCGGTTAAATAGAAAGCCATTTGGTCAAGTTCCAGGGCCAAATGGAACCCATGCCCATGGTTCTTAGCCGCCATTCCTCTGCTCCTATTCATGTGGAAGGTGCCCTAGTTGATAGGTAGCCCTTGGTGACTCATGCTAACCCCCAAAACATGTGCTATATCACTTTAAATATTATTTGTGCCACATGTAATAACAAGTAGAAAATATTCCCTAATGGCTAGCGCATGGTGGTTAGGTTGTTGTTTTCCCGGAGGTTAAGGGATTGAATCCTACGACCCTTCTTGGCATTATCCGGGGTTCAACGTTGCACCCTGTGATTGGGCCATGTGTCATCACCCAATTGGACCGTACAAAGTCAGTTGCACAGTCACTGACCCAATCATCTTCCAACTCAGTTGCACAGTCAGCCTATATTGCCACATACTGCCATGTCACTACCATCCCGTCATTCATAATTACATGTCACTTCCACTTGTCCTCATTCAAGCCTGCCATGTGTCTTCCATACAACAACGTGTCACTTCCATACAGTCCCACGTGTCAAATTTTTAGAAGCCCTAATCACCTCTGAAAATTACAAAAATGACTTCCACATGGCATGTCCTGGTGCTACCACATGACATGATGACATAAAGATGATGTACTTTTGACGTTAGCAATAGTACCTTTGACTATTTACTGTTTACCTTTGACTTTTTGCTTTTTTGGAGAAAACTTCAAGATGCGATTCCTTTTGCATACGAAGTCCATTTTCGAAAAAGAATATACTATCAAAATCAACACGGTGAGCACTATGTGATGGTGATAGTTTCTTATGAATATGAGAAATTTGATTTTTTTTCCTTTTTGGATCCATTTTGGATCACACCTGCCCACTGAGACCTTTTGGTTCTCCAAAAGGATATTAACCAGACATCAAGTGTGGGATAAGCCTTCCCACTTTTCCTTTGTCTATTAAATATGTCCTGTGCACCTGTCACATAATAATCAATTGCAAAACAACCATGATAATTGAAATTATATTGTTATCCATCTTTATTTATTCACACCCTTCTGAATTCACTATCATCCATGTAAAAAACATTAGCAGTGATAAAAGTGAACCATGTTTGTTCTTCTTTAGAAGTCTACATGACAAAAAATCATCTACTGAAAGTATGGCTAGATCTACATTCTACAACCATTTTAATTTCTTGCTTAAGATCAACTGCTTCATTTGGTACAATCATAGGTTTATTTCATTCATAAGTTGCATTCTTTAATTATTCCATTGTAAAAATTGATTGGTTCCCTTTAATATGATGAACATGCACAACGTAGTTTTTCCCTTCTTTAGTTAAGTGATATCGATTATGTTCCTTGAAGAATATTTATTTGAGATGGTATAAATAATGGATACACAAGACCATTCAGTGTGATTCTAGTGGTACCACATCACATATTACTTCATCCACAAACTTAGATGTAAATGCAAAATTTATGACATGTTTCTTTCTTATGGGCAGTTTATGATTTTTGCTTATCCAATTTAGTTAATAGTGTTTGTGATGCGCCTTAGTTTTTAATCCCAATTTCTTAACCAGTTCTTTTAAAATTAAGTTAGCTTTATATCCGCTATCTAATAAAGTGTCAATATTGGTATGTTTCATAAGGTCCCTTATATGAAACAATTTACTTCTTGAATCAAAACCATCACCAATTTTACCTAACAAACCAACTGTTGTGATTTTAATCTCCTCACCTGAATCTGACCCCATGTTTGTTGGATGTGTTGTTGTTGCAACTTGTTTCCTCCCTTTCCTCTCTTTGAACCACTTTAGTTTCTTATCTTGGTGCAATTTCCATCAATTTTCATCATCGTTCCCTTCTTACCTGTAATTTTTGCAAGAGAGTTTCTCTTCCTTCACTGTAGCAAAGTTTTGTTTCTTCACATTCCCTTTTCCTTTTCCTTATTTCTTTGAAGATGATTCCCCCGATACACCAACTCCTTGAACAAAAACCTCATCAAGATTAGTAGGTCCAAACATAAACAAAGTATTATGCATATGTGTAGGTAAACCTCTTTTATACTTCATGAGAGTTTCTTTTGTATGTAATGGAATATTTAACATGAAATTCATGTTAAGAAATTTATTTGTGTATTCTTGCACCAATTTTCTTTCCTTAATTCAACATTCTTCCATTCAATTAAAGCCTCCCCCTTATACCCCAATGGATATAATTGTTTTCTGAGTGAAAAAATAAAATCTTTCCATGATGGAAATACATTACCAGTTTTCTCAGTACCATGTTGCAACTTACTCTGCCACCAGATGAGTGTTGTTCCTACAAGACAAATCAATTACAATTTGATCTTGGTTTCCTCATCATTGATTTGTTGCACACTCCAATATGCATCCATCTGTTTGACCCGGTTATGAAGATTCTCCACATTGACTTCTCCATTATACATGGGAACTCGAATTTCACATCAAGTTTAAGTAATGGCATGTCAGGCTTATGTTTATGGGAATTAGATTTTTTTCTTGCAAAAGTAGGATTTGAACTTGTACTTGAAGAAGAAGAAGATGGAGATGAAGGAGGTGAAGAAGGAAATGAAGGAGGGTCTTTTCCCTCTTCACTCTTGTCTTTATTTGAATATTCCCCTTGAAAAGATCTCTTATGTTCCAAGTAATCATCATAGAATACTTTTACCATCTCCGACATGGAAAATAAAGTTCTTTGAAACTCTCTTTCGTTTTGAGAAAGTCCTTCTTCAGATGCAATGTTCTCACTTTGGGATGTCGTCTTTCTTGATCCAATTTCAGTATCTCCTTCTACAACATCTCCTTCACCACGACTTGAATTTTCCATGGTAATCATGCATACTCAAAAAAACCAAATGTCAACCTGCTCTCATACTACATTATCAGAAATGATCTCTTAAATGACTTGGCTAAGTGTGTTGCATGGATAATTTTACCAGTTAAAATTTAATAATAAAGAGAAGAATATTAAGAATAGAATTTGCAACACATAATAAGTAAAAACAACAAACCATAAGCAGATTCAAGACACCAAAAGTTGATAACAGAGTTCGGTAACTATGCCTACGTCTTTGGGCCTTTGTCTTAGTGGATAAGGATTCTTAATATTAAATGCTCAAAATATTCATCAAAATTACATCAATTTGTTCTCTAACTGACACAACAATGTCTTCTTGTATATTAGGAACTCAACGAAACAAACGACACTGAAAAAGGTGGAGTACAACTCCCATAAATGGCCTCCAGATCTCAGCTACTCTCTTTGCTTCCATGCATAGAAATGGCTTGGACTTTACAAATTATTCATCATTCTCCTATTATGAACTTGTTTTCCATGGAAAAACGGTTGGATTTAAATAAAATTTGAGTTGGGGGTCACATCCCAACTTGCTTCCAAAATTTTACCTCAATCTGGGCTCCATATCCTTCAAAAATGGGAAAACTCCCATTAATAGAGGCCTAATTAATTACAAAAAAAATCCAATTATACAGTTCAAAGCCCACTTTTTTGGCCAAATTTGGGCATGCGCCCCCCAGGCTTTTTCTCTTGGTTCTATGGTACCCATTTGGCAAGCGCCTAGTGCTAAACAGTTCAGTATATGCCCCCATCTCTCAGACAGTGAATCATATAGAAAGCCATGTGGTCGGGAGCTAGGGACAAATGACACACATGCCCATGGTTCTTGACCCCCAGTCCTCTACTCCTGGTCACGTGGAAGGTGCCCTAGTCAACCGGCATCCCCTATTGACCGACACTAACCCCCAAAACTTGTGTTATATTACTTTAAATATTATTTGTGTTGGATGTAATAACAAGTAGCAAATCCACCCTAGTGGCTAACATGTGGTGATTAGGTCGTTTCTTTCCCGGAGGTTAAGGCATCGAATCCTATAGATGTGCGAATTTTTTTTACTATAACTTTCTCGGCCTTATCCAGGGTGCCACATGGCGCCCTATGATTTGACAACGTGTCATCACCCAATTGGACCATACAAAATTAGCTGCAAAGTCACTGACCCGGTCCATTTCCAACTCAGCTCCATAGTTATCCCGTATGACCACGTGTCCAATACAAATCCTTCCACCTATCACCACATAACTAGGATCATATCATATGTACTGCCATGTCACTACCACGTCCTCATCATATCCTTCCACGTGTCTTCCGTACAACAACGTGTCACTTTTCTATAGTGGCATGTGTCAAAATTTTAGCGGTCCAAATCACCCCTGGAAATACCAAATATGACTACCTCATGGTGCATCCTAGTGCTTCCATGTGTCATTATGACCTAAACATGACGTACTATTGACATCATAAATACGATCTGGTCGAAGCAGGATGTGAACATGACATATTGTTGACGTGAACATGACGTATTGTTGACATAAACATGATGTACTGTTGACATCAACATCACGTATTGTTGACGTCAACATGACGTATTGTTGATGTCATCAAGTCGAAGCACATAGAGATCTTGTTAAGATCCTGAATAGATCTACAAATATAATCACCACAAATAATGAATACACAATAGATCCACAAAGCAATATAGAAGAAACCACACTTTATTATTACGAAACCCTTGAGGTAGGGAAACACCATACAATGGATCATATTATGGAAGGGATCCTCTCCTTTTCACTTGCCTCTTCGAGGGGGCTTCCTCCTAATGATCTTTAGCTCCAAATACAATAATTCTCTTCATGTCCCATCACATTGCTTGAACCCTTTTATATAGTGCTACCATCACCTAAGAACATTCTAGAGGAGGAATCTTCTAGAAGTAGAACCTTCTAAGAAGTCCTCTTACATTTATTATATGTAACTAGCCATTTATTATATTTAACTACCATAGTGGGCCTTATTTAATAATATAATGGACCTAGTCCACCTTACATTGAATTGCCTCCACTATTATCACTATGGTCCCTCTAGGCCCCCCACTACCTCTCTACCTACCTTACATTCCATCCCCCTTATGAAAGTGTTGTCCTCAATGCTTGATGTACAATCATATGCTAGAGTCCCATGGATAAGTGTGGACCATAGTGTTGAAGTAGACTAGAGAACCAAGGTCCCATTGAGAAATCGTAGCCACCATGCTAAAGTAGTCCAACTGCCATTGTGAACTAGGGTTCCATGTCCAATTGCGCATGTGAACCCCACATGGAAGATATCGACACCCAATAACCAACTGAAAATGATGCTCCCAATACTGACACCTATCATGTGGATCCAAATAAGAATATCCATCCTTAGAGTGGGAGATGATCAAATATGAATCTGGAAGGAACAATACCATTGTAGAAAATTCAGGTTGGACGTTGGTAACTAGCTTCTGATGTGGGACATTGATGTTCTCTATAGAAGGTCGAGTAGAGTCATTAAATAAAATATGGAAGTGGTTGTCATCCCAGAAATGACAACTATCCATATACCAATTATCTCAATCGGCCTCAAAATCATACCAAGCATATATTTCTTGATTATATTAATTCCTAAGTTCCGCAATAAAAAACCTCTCTTGCATGTTATCCAAAGAATCTTGAATACTACAAAAACTATCATTGAAACCATCTACAAAGCCATCTAATGTGTCAAACAATTGGGCTTCGAATGCTTCAGTAATATGTATAATTTATTTGAGGGTTTAAGAGGAAATATCCATTTGATCACCCTATGAACTCTTCGGTCCCGCAACCATAATGAAAAAACCAAAAAAATATAACAATAAGTTACGGCAGAAAATCGCAGTTTTTTCTGGAAAAACCCTAAAAACCCATTGAAATTAAAATGACCATAACTTCACTTCCTGGACTCCGTTTCAGCTGATTTTGTTTTTGAAATTGGGTGAAATTCTGAGAGGAAATCAGATCTATAATTTTTTTGGGCAAGTTCGACCTCCAGCTGCTACAAAAAAAAAAAAAAAATCGTTTCGCCGTCCATAGAAAAAACCCTGAAAATTTGCAAATTTTAAAACTTGAATAGATCTACAAATGTAATTATCACAAATAATGAATACACAATATATCCACAGAGAAATATGGAAGAAACCACACTATATTATTACCAAACCCTTGAGGTAGGGAAACACCATACAATAGATCCTATTATGGAAGGGATCCTCTCCTGTTCACTTGCCTCTTTGAGGGGGCATCCTCCTATTGAGCTACCACTCCAAATAAAATAATTCTCTTCATATCCCATTACATTGCTTGAACCCCTTTCTATAGTGCTACCATCACCTAAGAAGATTATAGAGGAGGAATATTCTAGAAATATAACCTTCTATAAAGTCTTCTTACATTTATTATATCTAACTACCATAGTGGGCCT
>ML778172.1:1381810-1391876 GCA_009831015.1 Picea engelmannii | reverse complement strand
CTTGCCTTGGGGTGGAGCTCGGTCCCAGCTCGGGGGTGACCTACTGTTGAGCTGATGAACAGTGTGGTCTAAGGCTGGGAGGTTCGTGGAAGGCCTGCACTTGGTTGGTGATTTCTACAACTATTAAAAGATAAGTATATATGAATTATGCTTTAATCATGTTGAGCATGACTGCTCTGTTTATGTATCATGTTTTCCATTGTGTAAATGAATTCGCTTAATTGTAGGAGTGAATTATATATTTTACTCTGAGTTGTTAAGTGTGTTTAATTCTGGTTAAATGCATTTGTTTTTTAAATTCATGTATAGAATGGTAATTGAGGGGTTTGGAAACCTGGGTAGTGAAAAGGGTACACTACAAATTGGTATCAGAGCAAATAGGTACACTACAGTGATACCATCACCTAAGAACATTATAGGGGAGGAATCTTCTAGAAATATAACCTTCTAAGAAGTCTTCTTACATTTATTATATCTAACTACCATAGTGGGCCTTATTTAATAATATAGTGGACCTAGTCCACCTTACATTGAATGGCCTCCACTTTTATTACTATGGGCCCTTTGGCCCCCCCCACTACCTCTCTAGCTACCTTACATTCCATCCCCCTTATGAAAGCGTTGTCCTCAATGCTTGATGTACAACCAGATATCAGGGTCCCATGGATAATTGTGGACCATAATGTTGAAGAAGACTGGAGAACCAAGGTCCCATGTAGAAAAAAAAGCCACCATGTTGAAGTAGTCCAACCACCACTGTAAGTCCCGGTCCGATGTCCAAGTGTTTATGTGAGCTCCTAGTGGAATATTTTGGAACCCAATAACTAACTCAAAATGATGCTCCAAAGACTAAGACCTGTCATGTGGATCCAAATAAGAAGATCCATCCACATAGTGGAAAAGGGTCATAGTAGAATATGGAAGGAATAATACCACTGTAGAATATGTAGGATGGGCACTGGTAATAATCATTGGCTCTCGATTTGTCACATTGATACTCTCTATAGAAGTTGGATTGGAGTCATCAAATAAAATATGAAAGCGTTTGTCATCCCAGAAATGACAACTATCCATATACCAATCATCACAATTGGCCTCAAAATCATACCAAGCATATATTTCTTTATTATATTCATCCCTGATGTCCTCCATAAGAAATCTCTCCTGCATGCTATCCAATGAATCTTGAATACTATGAAAACTAGCATTGAGGCCATCTGGAAGGTCATGGAATCTGTCATGCAATGTTCCACACCTTTGAGCTTTGAATTATTCAGTAATATGTAGAATTTATTTAAGGGTTTGAGAAGAAATAGCCATCTGAGCACCCTATGAAATATGTAGTCCAACCACCGTCAGGAAAAAACCAAAAAAATAGAACAATAAATTACTGCAGAAAATCGCGACATTTTCCGGAAAAACCCTGAAAAAACGTTGAACTTAAAATGCCCATAACTTCACTTTCCGTACTCTGTTTTGGCTGATTGTTTTTTGAAATTGGGTGAAATTGTGAGAGGAACTCAGATATGTAATTTTTTTGGGCAAATTCGGCCTCCAGTTTCTACAAAAATAAAAAAAATCACGTCGTCGTCCATGGAAAAACCTTGAAAATTGCAGATTTTAAAACTTCAATATCTTGACTTCTCGGACTCCATTTCGGACGATTTGTTTTTTTAACTTGGATTCTTTTTTGAGAGGAACTCATATCTACAATTTGTTTCTGCAAATTTTGCACATAAATATACCAAAAACATATGGAATGTCGCGGCCCTATTTTTTCTTCTCTGAGAAAAAAATCCGCAAAAATAAAAATATTTGCCCACAATGTCTGCCAAGGAAAGTGATCTGATACCACTTTTTAAGAACCTGAATAGATCTACAAATGTAATTACCACAAATATTGAATACACAATAGATCCATAGAGAAAGATAGAAGAAACCACACTATATTATTACCAAACCCTTGAGGTAGGGAAACACCATACAATGGATCCTATTATGGAAGGGATCATCTCTTGTTCACTTGCCTCTTCGAGGGGGCTTCCTCCTAATGAGCTTCAACTCAAAATACAATCATTCTCTTCATATCCCATTACATTGCTTGAACCCCTTTATATAGTGATACCATCACCTAAGAACATTCTAGAGGAGGAATCTTCTAGAAGTAGAACCTTCTAAGAAGTCCTCTTACATTTATTATACCTAACTACCATAGTGGGCCTTATTTAATAATATAGTGCACCTATTCCACCTTACATTGAATGGACTCCACTATTATTACTCTGGGCCCTCTCGGCCCCCCCACTACCTCTCTAGCTACCTTACAGATCTGGTACCACTACATTCATGATATGGTGTAGAGGGGAGTTTTAAAGCTCCAATATGTTGGCACAGATAACTAGGTTACAAATGTTTTAACGAAGCCTCTATCTCGTGTGAAGTTTGAGTACTTATGAGACAAGATTGGTCTTGTCCAAAAGTACCTCCCTCGAAAGGGGGAGTGATGTTTATGATAATATGGTTTCCTAACCAAAAATGTGTATCTCCATTAGGATTTTATATCCTAGGGGACTGATCATCCATGGGCAAATCCCGAAGTTATGGTAAGGATGGTTTGTGAAATTACTTATGCATGTATATGCCAACTGTGGTTAGTAGTGATAGCTCTGTTAGGATTTTATATCATAGCGAATCTTATGATTCCTAGGCAGATCCCAAAGGTCCAGTAACTATGGTCTATCAAAGTACCATGTGGTATCTTGTTAGGATTTTATATCCTAGGGAATTTTATGATTCATGGGAACATCCTGAAGGTATGGTAAGCACGGTCTATTAGAGTACCACAAATGTTTTTTTTGATGCACCTGCCTCATTCTTTTGCCAGATGTTGTTGATGTTATTGTTCCAGCCTCATGTTGGTGATGATGTTGTTCCAACATCGTGTTGTTGATGATATTGTTGTTCCGGCTTTGTGCCATTTATGTTGATGTTTTAGCTTCATGTTGTTGATGATGATGATTTTACTCAAGCTCCATGATGTAACTGATGATGATATTGTTGATAAGAAAAAACTTTTGATGATTTATAGATATTCCAATCAATGTTCCAGATGTCAATGATGATGTCACCCTCTCCTTCTCTTGATGATGTTTTATTGGGTCATGTCAGTGGAATACCCTTCTTATTAATGGGGAGTGTTCAAATATTGTAATTTTGAAGAATATTCTAAAAATATTTGAGTTATTATTTTATAGATCAAGTTCCCTTTCACGGATTGATCAAGTTAGGTCTTTTATAATATCAAATCCCCTTTTGTGGATTGGTCAAACTGCATTTGTATAGTAGTATTTTTAAAGTCATCCGCTAGTAATTATAAAGTGGTTTTAACCACTTCTAGGAGAAGTCAGCCCCACCAAATGAAGATACATAACCCTAATGCCTCCTCAACTTGTATTGATATGTGAGGATGATGCCTCATTTTGAACAAACTCACTCTCACTCATATAGTGCGCATATCCTGAAGGTATGATGCAGGAGCATCCAAATTACATCGTGCGAGCCAACACATGGAGGAAAGGAACAGCTGGGAAGTGCCAGCATCCAAAATTTTGAACCATTGTAATACATGGTTGCGCCAAGCATTAATGTTTGATGTGATGAAGCGCACTTTTAGATTGTAACGGACCTTGAGTGGATAAGCTCTTGTCCTTAGGTAGCTGAGGCATTTACTTAGAATTAATGCAGGTAGATAGAATAATTAACTGTAGATTAGACAGTTTTAGTTTGGAGAGGGAAAACGGAGTATAGACACCCTCCCTTGTATCTTTGTATTATTCTGATTCATTCATGCAGGAAGAAAAAAAAAAGCAGAGCAGAGAGCTTGTGAAGAAAACCCCATGTACAGATATTGAATTAATAGGAAGAGCCCTGATTCAATTCCATGGACGCGTTTGAGCTCTATGTGTTGCTGATATTGTGCTTGTGTATGTTTGCTTCATTTTATGCTTATTTGTTATATGTTGCTTATGTGATTGCATATCAGGTTAGGAACCTGAGAGAATGAGATTCAATTGTTTCTCTGCTTAGGCCAGGAGATTCCTGCATCGAGTGCAGTTGAATACCTCCGCATAGAGTGCATCAAGGAGGCTAAGCAGTTGAACTTTTGTTCTCCATTGTCCAGAGTGGGTTTGAGGCATTCGAGCCGTCCAGGTGAGTGCAGGTCGAGTTCGAGTCTCAGTAGCAAGTCTGAGAGAAGGAGAGTTGAACCTGTTGTGAGCGGGGATGCACGGGACTCAGGAGAATTCAACACTTTCAGAAGTGATTGAAGACTGAGAACAAGGAGCGTGTTCGAAGAACCTCTTGAAAGAGATCGAGTCGAAGGAAGCTCTGGAGGGATAACGCCTTGGTTCAGTTGCACCGGAGGAAGGTGGCAGAGCAGAGATCTCTTCATAGAGGAAGAGAATCGACGACTTGAATTCGTCCTGGAGAATCACGAAATCCCGAGGATCGTTGGATCTGGGAGAAGAGGCGAGGGGGTTAACCCTCAGGCAGCGAAAGAACCATTGGCCATCGCATATCGGAGAACCGGGGTTCGTGAGTGCAAGAGTCACCTGCACGTTGAAATCGCGAAGTGTGATTTCCCGATATCATAGGGGTCGTCGATTCGAGCACGGACAGGTGGCACAGATCCGAAAAACATCGGGTCTCAGCCTTCAGGGTTTCCAGCAACAAGGAAACTTTGCATTGTGGGTTCGCGATCCGCGAAACCCCGAGGTTGACGTGGCAGCGTGGGACCCGGAGGGATAGTCGGGTACAGGTGGCGTTGTAGCGAGAACTCGGCACCGCGGAATTCGGGGTTTGGAGAGTCAAGTGATTGACATAGTCAGTGACGATATCCCGATAGATAAAAGCCCGATACCCGAGCGTTGACCGTTGACTATCGGAAGATCGGGGATCGTGGTTTGAAGAGGTAAAGGAATGAGGCTGTGAGACTCGCGATATCGCGAGGTCCGATCTCCCGAGTCCGAAGAGAGAAACGTGTGGAAGTATATCTGTGGGTACATCATTCCTGAGGGGAATAGGAAGGGCTTGGACACCTTCGGGCCTAAGCGAGAGGAGGTCCTGGTGGAGTGACCGTGCCAGCGAGGGCAAGTTGCGTCAGAGTGGTATTAGAGCAGGAGTTGGAATTCCCTTGTTCAGGTAACAGAGGGGAGATACACAATGCCGCCCAGAAGAGAGAGGCAGTCACCTGATCATGAGGACAGGGACGCGAGGAGAAGGGGCATGCATGCAGGAAATCCAGCAGGTAATGCTGAGATGGAACGTCAGATTCGAGATCTCTGGGTGAGACTCGAGGATATGGAGACCAACCAAAGGCATGGAGCCGACGCAGAGGAGTTCAGCGATCCTGAAATTGAGGAGGAAGCTGGACATGATGAAGGGGAAGTCTCAGCAGAGGATGTTTCAACCGAAAGATTGATCAAAGCTATTTAGAGGATGAGCTCGAAGATGAAGATGGACATCCCGACTTATGAGGGGAGTCTAAACGCTGAAGACTTGTTGGACTGGATCCGAGCATTGGACACCTACTTCGATTATGAAGACATCGAAGAGGATAAGAAGATAAGACATGTTGTCACCAAGATGAAGGGACATGCGGCCTTATGGTGGGACGAGCTGCAGGCAGACAGACGTTCCAAAGGAAAACAGAAGATAAGGAGCTAGGATCGGATGATCGCCAAGTTAAAGGCGAAGTTCATTCCGAGGGACTACCAGATCACTCTGTTCAGGCGCATGCAGAACCTGAGACAGAAGTTGATGTTGGTGAAGGAGTACACCGAGGAATTCTATAGGCTCAATATTCGAGCTGGTCACCGAGAGAGTGATGACGAGAAGGTGGCCAGATATCTGAATGGTCTCAGATATGACATTCAGGATGAGCTGAGCATGCTGACTATACGCACTGTTGAGGATGCGTATCAGATGGCTCTGAAAGCCGAAGAAAAATTGAGCCGCAAGAAGGGTCAGCAAGGTCGAGGCAGAAGCCAGCCACAGAGAAAGACTGTTGTTCAGGAACGAACACAGAAGCCCAAGGAGGATTGGAAAAGACCTCAAGGAAGAGCTGACAGAGGTGGAACCTCACAGCAGAGGCAGCAAAATTTTGAGCCAAGGAGGCAGCAGCCGGATCAGCAAGGGGATTATGCTGATGCAAATACATTTCCTTGTACCCGAGGTAGAGGAAGAGGCAGAGGAGGAATTATCACATGCTTTACATGTGGTAAAGATGGACATAAAGCAGTGGATTGTCCAGAGAGGAAGATGGATAGAGGAAACACTCACATCGCTGAGGCGCAGAGGCATGATGTCGAAGATGAGGACACTGGAAGTGGGAAGTCACTGACAGTGCATAAGGTCCTATTGAAAGCTGAGAAAGAAGTGGACACAGCTCAGAGATGCCGACTGTTCCGAACGACTTGCAAGACCCAGGGTTGGAAGTGCAAAGTCATAGTGGAAAGTGGGAGCACGGATAATCTCGTTTCGACCAAGATGGTGGAGAAATTGGAGCTGAAGACGCGCAAACACCCGAGTCCATACAAGGTGACATGGCTGCAGAAAGGACACCAGGTATGTGTTACGAGACAATGCTTGGTCAATTTTAAAATGGGTGATTATAAGGATGAGATTTTATGTGATGTCATTCCCATGGATGTCTGTCATGTATTATTGGGAAGACCATGGCAGTTCGATAGACATGTTGTTCATGATGGGAGAATGAACACCTACACCTTGGAAAAGGATGGGAAACCCCATACGTTGCTGCCGATAAAAGATAAAGAGGTGAAACCAGAAGCTAGTAGCACGATACTTCTTATGAGTGGGAAGGAGCTTCTCACAGAGCTGGAGAAGAATGAAGATCCACAATTCCTTGTTGTCAAGAAGCCGAGGATCGTCTTGACAAGCACAAGAGTGGATGACTTACCGGATGAGATTCAGGAACTGGTTGGAGAGTTCGCTGATATCATCGTGGACGAACTACCTCGTTCGTTGCCACCAATGAGGAGCATAAGCCATCATATCGACCTTATTCCATAAGAGAGTTTGTCGAATAAGGCGGCGTATAGGCTGACGCCTCAAGAAAACGAGGAGGTCAAGAGGCAGGTTCAGGATCTGCAAGATAAGGGACTAGTCAGGGAAAGTCTTAGTCCGTGTGCCGTTCCAACGGTACTGAGCCCGAAAAAGGATGGAGGCTGGAGGATGTGTACATACTCCAGGGCCATTAATAAGATCACCATCAGGTACAGGTTCCCATTGCCG
The DNA here is from genome assembly GCA_009831015.1 of Picea engelmannii. NCBI lineage: Eukaryota > Viridiplantae > Streptophyta > Pinopsida > Pinales > Pinaceae > Picea > Picea engelmannii. The sequence continues at coordinate 1,384,562 of ML778172.1, read as the reverse complement.
AGAATGGACGACTTGATGGATTGCCTGAGTGGAGCCAATTATTTCTCCAAGATAGATCTCAAGAGCGGATACCATCAGATCCGGATGAGAGAGGGAGATGAGTGGAAAATGGCATTCAAGACAAACGAGGGTTTGTATGAATGGCTGGTCATGCCATTTGGGTTGACAAATGCACCAAGCACATTTATGCGGCTGATGAATGAAGTCCTGCGGGAATTCATTGGTAAATTTGTGGTGGTGTACCTGGATGATATACTGATTTTCAGTAAGACCAGGGAAGAGCATTTAAAGCATTTGGCCATGGTGATGAGAAGATTACAGCAGGAGAAGCTGCTGATTAATATGAAGAAATGCTCGTTCATGCAGACAGAACTCATATACCTGGGTTTTATAATTTCGGCGAATGAGTTAAAGATGGATCCTGAGAAGGTGGACGTGATCAGGAATTGGCCATCGCCGAGGAATGTTTTCGAAGTAAGGAGCTTCCATGGTTTGGCGAGCTTCTATCGGAAGTTCATTCAAAATTTCAGCGGAATCAGCGCAGCGATGATGGACACTGTGAAAAAGCGGCATAAGATTTTTCAGTGGACAGCCGAGGCTGAGAAAAGCTTCAATCTGTTGAAGCGGAAGATAACTGAGCAGCCAATTCTGGTACTGCCGTATTTTCAGAAAACCTTCCAGGTGAAATGTGATGCCAGTGGGTATGCTGTGGGAGGAGTGTTGAGTCAGGAGGACAGACCTGTGGCATACTACAGCGAGAAGCTGGATGAGGCGAAGATAAAGTACTCCACGTACGATAAAGAGTTCTATGCCATTATCCAGGCATTGAAGAAGTGGAGGCACTACTTGATACCCAAGGAGTTCGTGTTGTACAGTGATAATCATGCACTTCAATTCGTGAGTCAGCAGGAGAAGCTGAACCAGAAGCATGCGAAGTGGGTAGAGTATATGCAAAATTTCACATTTGTGATCAAGCATATTTCGGGGACTGCGAACAAGGTAGCTGATGCCTTGAGCAGGAAGTGCTTGTTGCTACAGGAATACAGAGTCAAGACCTTAGGTTTTGAAAATTTAAAAGACATGTATGCAAGTGACGAAAATTTTGGCGAAGCATACGAGGCAGCCGAGAATCCGGTGCTCAGAGACAGGAGCCCGTGGATAGACTACTTGATACAGGATGGATTTCTTTTTAAAGGCAACCAACTGTGCATTATAGATTGCTCTATGAGAGAGAATTTGGTAAGGGAAAAGCACAGCGGGGGATTAGCAGGTCATTTCGGACATGACAAAACATTCGCCAAGTTGAGCGAATCATACTTTTGGCCAGGCATGCGTGCAGATGTGAAGAAGTTTGTTGACAGGTATAGGATTTGTCAACACGCTAAGGGCAGGAAGCAAATCACAGGGTTATATCAGCCATTACCCATACCCGAGAGGCCATGGGAGGCCATTAGCATGGATTTTGTATTGGGTTTACCGAGAACTCAGCGAGGAGTGGATTCCATCTTTGTGGTGGTGGACAGATTTTTGAAGATGGCACATTTCATTCCGTGTCATAAGACCAGCGATGCCACACACATCGCCAACTTGTTTTTCAAAGAAATCGTGCGATTGCATGGGTTGCCGAGAAGCATAGTCTCGGACAGGGATACGAAGTTCATAGGTCATTTTTGGAGGACGCTATGGAGAAAGCTGGGGACTGACTTAGCATTCAGCTCAGCTTATCATCCGCAGACAGATGGGCAGACGGAAGTGGTAAACAGGAGCTTAGGGGATCTGTTGAGAAGTCTGGTGACGGAGCATCACAGCAGCTGGGATCAGATCCTACCGCAGGCAGAATTCGCGTACAACGATTCAGTGAATCGAAGTACAGGCAAGAGCCCATTTCAGATTTTGTATGGAACTCAGCCGAGAGGAGTGTCTGAGCTCAGGGAGCCAGAACAGGCTAATACTAGCAGCGCGAAAGCTGAGGAGTTCCCTGAGGCGATGAAGGAACTTCACACGGAGGTGAAGCAGCGACTGCGGAAGACGAATCAAGAGTACAAACGCCGAGCCGACCAGAGGAAGAGACAACTTCAGTTTGAAGTTGGAGACATGGTTCTAGCACACTTGAGGAAAGAAAGTTTCCCACGGGGGACATATAACAAACTCAAAATGAAGAAGATCGGGCCATGCCGAATTCTGAGAAAATTCGGAGAGAATGCATATGAGCTTGAGTTGCCAGAGGGCATTGGGATATCTCCGATCTTCAACATATCAGATTTATACCCGTACAAAACTGATGGAGCAGGCACTGGGACTGAGGAACCAATGGTCCAGTGGCAGAAGCAGTTACCAGTTGCACAGAAGCCGCAGATGGAGTGCATATTGGGGAAGAGAACAGGTAAGAAAACCAGAAGGAAGCAGTATTTTGAGTACCTGGTGAAGTGGAAGAATCACCCAGTGGAGGATGCCAGCTGGGAGACTGAGGCAGTTATACAAAAGCATGGGCAGACTGTGCAGGAGCTCATGAGCAGGAGCCCATGAAATCTTTTGATCCGAGGAGTATGATGCAGGAACATCCGAATTACATCGTGCGAGCCAGCGCGTGGAGGAAACGAACAACTGGGAAGCGCCAGCATCCAAAATTTTGAACCATTGTAATACATGGCTGCGCCAAGCATTAATGTTTGATGTGATGAAGCGCACTTTTAGATTGTAATGGACCTTGAGCGGATAAGCTCTCGTCCTTAGGTAGCTGAGGCATTTACTT
>ML778172.1:1355798-1381760 GCA_009831015.1 Picea engelmannii | reverse complement strand
TTGAACCATTGTAATACATGGCTGCGCCAAGCATTAATGTTTGATGTGATGAAGCGCACTTTTAGATTGTAATGGACCTTGAGCGGATAAGCTCTCGTCCTTAGGTAGCTGAGGCATTTACTTAGAATTAATGCAGGTAGATAGAATAATTAACTGTAGATTAGACAGTTTTAGTTTGGAGAGGGAAAACGGAGTATAGACACCCTCTCTTGTATCTTTGTATTATTTTGATTCATTCATGCAGGAAGAAAAAAAAAAGCAGAGCAGAGAGCTTGTGAAGAAAACCCCATGTACAGATATTGAATTAATAGGAAGATCCCTGATTCAATTCCATGGATGCGTTTGAGCTCTGTGTGTTGCTGATATTGTGCTTGTGTATGTTTGCTTCATTTTATGCTTATTTGTTATATGCTGCTTATGTGATTTCATATCAGGTTAGGAACCTGAGAGAATGAGATTCAATTGTTTCTCTGCTTAGGCCAGGAGATTCCTGCATTGAGTGCAGTTGAATACCTCCGCATAGAGTGTGTCGAGGAGGCTAAGCAGTTGAACTTTTGTTCTCCGTTGTCCAGAGTGGGTTTGAGGCATTCGAGCCGTGCAGGTGAGTGCAGGTCAAGTTCGAGTCTCAGTAGCAAGTCTGAGAGAAGGAGAGTTGAACCTGTTGTGAGCGGGGACGCACGGGACTCAGGAGAATTCAACACTTTCAGAAGTGATTGAAGACCGAGCACAAGGAGCGTGTTCGAAGAACCTCTTGAAAGAGCTCGAGTCGAAGGAAGCTCTGGAGGGATAACGCCTTGGTTCAGTTGCACCGGAGGAAGGTGGCGGAGAAGAGATCTCTTCATAGAGGAAGAGAATCGACGACTTGAATTCGTCCTGGAGAATCGCGAAATCCCGAGGATCGTTGGATCTGGGAGAAGAGGCGAGGGGGTTAACCCTCAGGCAGCGAAAGAACCATTGGCCATCGCATATCGGAGAACCGGGGTTCGTGAGTGCAAGAGTCACCTGCACGTTGAAATCGCGAAGTGCGATTTCCCGATACGATAGGGGCCGTCGATTCGAGCACGGACAGGTGGCACAGATCCGAAAAACATCGGGTCTCGGCCTTCGGGGTTTCCAGAAACAAGGAAAATTTGCATTGTGGGTTCGCGATCCGTGAAACCCCGAGGTTGACGTGGCAGCGTGGGACCCGGAGGGATAGTCGGGTACAGGTGGCGTTGTAGCGAGAACTCGGCACCGCGGAATTCAGGGTTTGGAGAGTCAAGTGATTGACATAGTCAGTGACGATATCCCGATAGATAAAAGCCCGATACCCGAGCGTTGACCGTTGACTATCGGAAGATCGGGGATCGTGGTTTGAAGAGGTAAAGGAACGAGGCTGTGAGACTCGCGATATCGCGAGGTCCGATCTCCCGAGTCCGAAGAGAGAAACGTGCGGAAGTATATCTGTGGGTACATCATTCCCGATGGGAATAGGAAGGGATTGGACACCTTCGGGCCTAAGCGAGAGGAGGTCCTGGTGGAGCGACCGTGCCAGCGAGGGCAGGTTGCGTCAAGGTAGCTGCAGTTGCATGAGGAAGGGGAAGAGAGGTGCATGCTCAGTCTTGGTTTATCTTTGTTGTTTTGGTCTTACTCTTGGAATTCTATTAAAAACATATTATTGAAGAACTTTTTCTTGGTTTTATTCACTGTGAGGCTTTCCGAAGATATCATGTTTCATACATTGCGATTGTGTTTCTTCCAGTGATCCTCTTTATGTTGTTGTTTTGGAAATGCATTGAATGCTCATGTAATTTTGAAATAACCTAATAACACCAATAAAATCTTAAAAACCCTCATGACCTTTCCCAATGCATCCATCTACAATATATGCACTCATACGCCATCCACCCTGCCACATTTCTAATCGAATGCATCCACAATGGATGCATCCTTATTCCCCACCATTCATCTCTATTGGAAATAAGACTGTGCTATCCACTGATGCTTCCACAATAGATTTTTCCTTGTAGCTAGTCTTATAGTCAAGTGCTCCACCTTCTAGTGACTCTCCACCATTTTCCAAGTTATTCAAGGTCAGATAATTTGTTAAAAAAAAATTATGTATCATTACTGGAATTTGTTTTATGCATTTTTTAAAATTTAATTATTTTATCCTTGTAACTATTGCAAGATGGAATTACTGAGATATTAGGGTCAAGGAGGATGGAAACACCCTCACTATTTTCAGTATGATGCACGGTGAGTTTTCCTACCTCGAATTATAAAGTATCATTTTGTAATTCTATTAATTCATTCTGGAATCATTTTTATAGGAATGTTTTTTATTTTTCTAGTCTCTTGAGTGATCAACCATGCTTTGGTGCAAAACCATTCAAGCTGCTACTTTGAGTAAGTGAGTAAATACAGAGTTCCATGATGCACCTAATATCTCTTGGGGTCGAAGTGGTCAATGAGTGACCAATGAGTTCCATTTTATATCTAGGGAAAGATATGTCACGTTTCCATGTTTGAGCACTTTCTTCCATGTTTTGTATATTGGGCATGGTGTGTCATTTCATAAAAAATATACAATTGAGTTGATTTTGAATAAATAAATATATATATATCATGGCACATGTTTTATGAATTGTAGTGTTTGTCTATTGGAATAGGATAATGTGTAATCAAATAGTTTATACTATAGATTGATAAAAATATATGATTTGGAAATTGATCTCAATCTCAAAACTGAGTCTCATTCACACAATTGAGTCTCATTCACACAAACATTGGAGGAGATAACTCTTGATTTGGAAATAAAGGACAATTTCCAAATTAAGACAATGAAATAGGAAACAAAAATAAAAGAAGGTATGATTTGGAAATCAAGGATGATCACCAAAATGGTTGATCATGATTTGAGGCAAGACTTCAAAGTATAGGAGGATTGTCCAAAGTTATAATACTAGTTTAAAGTTTTAACAAAGGCTTCAAAATATTCAAAAAGTTTTAACCAAGTCCAAGGTTTTTTTTTTTTTTTTTGTATAAAAATTGGGAAAAGATATATTAAAGGTGTGGAAGAATCCACTGTATTACAAAACATTGGTCATTAAATACCTTCGAGAATGGCAGCTAGAGTAGATCCTATAAAAATTATAAGATGCAAAATATTAACAATTTATGTTGCATCTTCCTTTTCTAACAAAATTTTTGTGATTATAATTCATCAAATACCTTCGGTAGAAGATACCATCAATACATAGCATACGAAAAAACATGAAAACTACAAAGTTCGACTATCCTTCTTTAATTTGACCTACTGAATTTCTAGAATAGGTTCTGGATGTGGCTCATTCAGGTCTGGAATTTGGTTCATTGGTGTTGAATGTTCATTCTTGGAGGTTTCCTGATGGTCACCCGACTTGCTTGGATGGTGTTTCATGCCTTCCATATGATCCAGTCACCTCTGGATAGCCTCTATGTTTGTGTGACGTTCCTCTAATTGAATTCTCTAGGCATAACCCTCATCTTGGAACCTCTCTATCATATGCATGTGTTGGGAAAAAGTTTCTAGATCAAAGGCCCCAGTGGAGCCGAGTGCTCCAAGTTGAATTCTCATGTTGCTACATCTGATGCATTAATCCTTAATTGGGGACTCTTCCAAATGATATGAGTCCGCCAAGGCCCCTTTACCACTCTACATATATGTGTTCTCTGGAAGTGCTATGCTCTGGTTGCTGGTGGAGCCACAAAAATACAGTAGGAGGTGGAAACTAAGGGCGAGAAAGGGGAGCAGAGGCCATGGGAAGAGAAAGGAGATAAGAGAGAGGGGGTGGATAGACATGAGCTAGGAGTATAGAGGCGTTGAATGAAAAAAAAATGGAAGATAAGAAGGCCCAGAAGGAGGGAGGGCTTAGAATGGGAGGAGACCAGTTGATGCTTCTGGGAGCTGGCCAGGAAAAGACTAGGAGGAGAGATAGATGAGAATAAAAGGGAAGAACGAGGAGAGAACGATATCTGGGGGGAGATAATATGAAAATAAAGAGAAAGGGGAAGGGAAGATAAACTTACCCAGGTTTTCGAACATCTTTTCGCATGTTGGAGCGAGGACAGGACCATTATCTCCCATGTTTCAATTAATGGCGAAATTGTGCCAACCTTTGTGCTCATGATATATTCCCTATGTACTATACCATGAACCTCCATGATCCTTGGATTGGTGGTGTATCTAATGTCAGTTTGATGAATAAACTGGGTGACAGGGATGCCACACGCCTTGTCAATCTACTTCGCATGTTTTATGGCTTGAACTCCCACGAACGTTAAAGGACAAGATGCCTGATCTTTACATTTCATGATGAAACTACTTAATTTGTTAGTCACCACATTGCTTTGAGCGATGGAACTTGTCCTCCCTTTCCACCTTCTCATTGTTGAGTTGTCCTGCTCCACGTGTTTTAATTTTATATCCCCTCCTTCTCTATTGTCAACACGTATCCTCCACCTGGCTATGCTTGCGCTGCAGTGCCTAGGATCCCCACCCATGCCCGTTTCCACTTGCTCGCTCCCCATGGATTTCCTTAAGTTGGTGTCTCAAGGGGCTAAAGCCCCTTTCCTTTCCACATGTCCATCCCATTTGTTTGGAAAATCAATGAGGCACCTCCTAGCCCCTCCCCCAACTTTCTCAGAATGACACTCAGTCATATGATACATTAAAACAAGAGGGCTAATGTTTCCACTCCTTCCATGCCTAAGGTTCGAGGCATTTTACCAATGGTCGTGTTCTCCATTTTATCTTCTTCTTTGTTTTGATCTCTCATAATGTGATAGAAATTTATTTTAATATCCTGATAATCAACTCATATATGGTCGGTTATATGTTTTAGCCTTAAATCTTTTGGATCTGTCCTGTGGACCATCAACCTTATTATAGTTTTGGAGTCACCAAGGGCATTCAGATCTCTAATTTGTTGAGTCTGAGAGACTTGGGTGCCTTTTAGTAATGCATAGGCATCATCTTTGTTTTTAGTATCCATCCCGAAGTTCCAATGATAATTTAACATTATTTTTCCTCCGGGTTCGAAGAGAACCCTGCCCGCACCTGCCTCCTCTATGTCAAGGGTTTCTTAAAGGAAATAGAAAAAAATTTTTATGATGATTTATAGATATCACAATCATTGTTCCAGATGTCGATGATGATGTCGCCGTCTCCTTCTCTTGATGATGTAATATTGGTTCATGTCAGTAGAATACCCTTCTTGTTAAGGGGGAGTGTTGAAATATTGTAACTTCGAAGAAAATTCTAAATATATTTGATTTATTATTTTATAGATCAAATCCAATTTTAAGGATTGATCAAGTGAGGTATTTTATAAGATCAAATCTCATTTTGTTGATTTGTCAAACTACATTTGATAGTAGTATTTTTAAAATCATCCCCTATTAATTATAAAGTGGTTTTAACCACTTCTAGGAGAAGTCAGCCCCACCAAGTGAAGAGACATAACCCTAACACCTCCTCAAATTGTATTTATGTGTGGGGATGATGCCCCATTCTGAAAACACTCACTCTCACTCATCTAGTGCGCATATCTTGAAGGGAGTTGTAGTTGCAGGAGGAAGGGGAACAAAGGCGCGTGCTCAATCTTGGTTTATCTTTGGTGTTTTGGTCTTAATCTTGGTTTGTATTAGAATTATATTGTTGAGGAATTTTTTCTTGGTTTTGTTCCCCGTGAGGGTTTCCCAGGATAAAATGTTGCGTACATTGTGATTGTGTTTCTTTCAATGATCCTCTTTATGATGTTGTTTTGGAAATGCATTGAATGCTCATGTAATTTGGAAATAACCTAATAACAACAATAAAAGCTTAACAACCCTCACCACCTTTTTCAATGCATCCATACAAAATATATGCACTCGTACACCATCCACCCTACCACCTTTCTCATCGATTGGATCCACAATGGATGCACCCTTATGCCTCACCGTTCATATCTATTGGAAAGAAGACTATGCTATCCACTGATGTTGCCACAATAGATGTTTCATTGGAGCAGGTTTTATAGTCAAGTGCTCCACCTTCTAGTGACTATCCACCAATTCCCAAGTTATTCAAAGTCGGATAATTTATTAAAAAAAAAGTTATGTATCATGAATGGAATTTGTTTTATGCATTTTTTTTAAATTTCATTATTTTTTCCTTGTAACTATTGCAAGGTGGTATTACTGAGAGATTAGGGTCAAGGAGGATGGAAACACCCTCAATATTTTCAGTATAATGCATGGTGAGTTTTCCTAGCTCGGATTATAAAATATCATTTTGTAATTCTATTAACTCATTGGGGAAATTGTTTTATAAGAATGTTGTTTATTTTTCTAGTCCCTTGAGCGATCAACCATGATTTGGTGCAAAACCATTCGAGGTGCTACTTCGAGTAACAGAAGAAGGATAGACTTCAATGATCCACCTAATATCTCTGAGGGTAGAGGTGGCCAATGAGTGACCAATGAGTTCCATCTTATATCTAGGGAGCCATATCTCACTTTTCCATGTTTGGGCACTTTCTTCCATGTTTTGTATATTGGGCATGGTGTTCCATTTTGTAAAAAATATACAATTGAGATGATTTTGACTATATATATATATATATATCATGGCACATGTTTTGTGAATTGTAGTGTTTGTCTATTAAAATAGGATAGTGTGGAATCAAATAGTTTTTATTATAGATTGATAAAAATATATGATTTGGAAATTAATCTCAATATCAAAACTGAGTCTCATTCACATAAACATTGGAGGAGACAACTCTTTATTTGGAAATAAAGGCCAATTTCCAAATTAAGATAATGAAATACGTAAGAAAAATAAAAGAAGGTATGATTTGGAGATCAATGATGATCATCAAAATGGTTGATCATGATTTGAGGCAAGACTTCAATGTCTAGGAGGATTGTCCAAAGTTATAACACTACTTTAAAGTTTTAACAAAGGCTTCAAAATATTCAAAAAGTTTTAACCAAGTCCAAGGTTTTTATTTTTATTTTTATTTTGTACAGAAACTAGGAAAAGATATATCAAAGGTGTGGAAGAATCCAGTGTATTACAAAAAATTGGTCACTAAATACCTTCGATAATGATAGCTAGAGTACATCTTATAACAATTGTAAGATGCAGAATATTAACAATTTGTGTTGCATATTCCTTGTCTAACAAAACTTATGTGATTATAATTCACCAAATACCTTCGATAGAAGATACCATCAATACATAGCATAAGAAAAAACATGAAAACAACAAAGTTCAACTATCCTTATCTAATTTGACCTGTTGAATTTCCAGAATAGCTTCTGGATGTAGCTCATTCAGGTCTAGAATTTCGTTCACTGATACTAAATGTTCGTTCTTGGAGGTTTCCGTATGGTTTCCCGACTCGCTTGGATAGTGTTGCACGCCTTCCAGCTGATCTAGTCACCTATGGATATCCTCCATGTTTGTGTGATGTTCCTCAAGAGGACTTCTCTGGCCATAACTCTCATCCTAGAACCTCTCTATCATATCCCTATGTTGGGACAATTTTTCTATCTCAAAGGCCCTAGTGGAGCCGAGTGCTCCAAGTTGAATTATCATCCTACTACATCCAATGCATTCATCCTTAATTAGGTTCTCATCCAAATGCTATGAGTCCGCTAAGGCCCCTTTACTACTGTACATTTTCTCGTACTTTGGAAGTGATATGTTATGGTTGTTAGTGGAGCCACAGACCTCCAGCAGGAGGTGGAAAATGATGGAAATAAAGTGGAGCAAAGGCCACGGGAAGAGAGAGGAACTAAGATAGAGGGGGAAGATAGACATGAGTCAGGAGTTTGGAGGCGTCGAATGAAACAAAAATTGGAGGAGATGTAGGCCCAAAAGGAGAGAGGGCTCAGAACAGGAGGAGACTAGCTGATGCTTCTGGGAGCTAGCCAGGAAAAGAATAGAAGGAGATTTGGATGATAATAACAAAAAAGAACAAGGAGAGAATGATCTCCGGGGGGAGATAATATGGACATCAAGTGAAAGGGGAAGGGTAGATAAACTTACCCAGGCTGTCAAACATCTTTTCGCATGATGGAGAAAGGACAAGACCATTATCTCCCATGTTTCAATTAATGGTGAAATCGTTCCAACCTGTGTGCTCGTGATATCTTCCCTATGTATTGTACCATCAACCTCCATGATCCTTGGACTCATGGTGTATCTAATGTCAATTTGATGAATAAACTGGGTGACAGGGCTATCACACGCCTTATCCATCTTATTCTCATCTTTGACGGCTTGAAATCCCACGAACACTGAAGGACAGGGCACCTGATCTTTCCATTCCATGATGAAACTGATTAATTTGTTAGTTTCCACTTTTCTTTGAGTGATGGGGACTTGTCCTCCTTTTCCACCTTCTCAGTGTTGAGTTGTCCTACCCCACGTGTTTTAATTTTATCTCCCCTCCTTCTATGTTGTCAACATGTATCCTCCACCTGGCTATGCTTGGTTATAGTCCCCAGGATCCCCACCCACGCCCATTTCTGCTTGCTCATTCCCCATGGATTTTCTTAGGCTGGTGTCTCGAGGAGCCCAAGCCCCTTCCCTGTCTACGTGTCCATCCTAGTTTTTTGGAACATCGATGAGGTGCCTCCTAGACCATACCCTAGCTTTCCTGGAATGACACTCAGTCATATGATACATTAAAACAACGGGGATAATGTTTCAACTCATTCCATGCCTAAGGTTCGAGGCGTTTTCCCAATGGTTGTGTTTGCCATTTTATCTGCTTCTTTGTTGTGATCTCTCATAATGTGATAGAAAGTTATCTTAATATCTTGAGAATCAACTCATATTCGGTTGATTATATGTTTTAGCCTTAAATCTCTTGGATCTGTCATGTGGACCATCAACCTTATTATAGTTTTGGAGTCGCCAAGGGCATTCAGATCTCAAATTTATTGAGTATGAGCGAGTTGGATGCATTTTAGTAACTCATAGGCCTCATCTTTTTTGTTAGTATCCATCCCAAAGCTCCAGTGATAATTTAACATTATTTTTCCTCCGGGTTCGAAGAGAACCCCACCCACACCTACCTCCTCTATGTCCAAGGTTTCTTAAAGGAAATAGAAAAAAATGAATTGAATTCAAACTCAAAAAGTAAAGGACGTAGGAAGAATGTAGGAAATTTTAACTCATACTTCAAAATAAAACTCAAGTTTGAAGGTAAATAATTGGGGCCCTAATTTGGAAATATGGGTGGATTTCAAGATAGGGAGAAAAATAAAGAGACAAAAATGAAGACACATCATAATTTGAGCATTGGTCTCGATCTAAAATTTGAGATGCAAGTCAAGTGTCTCATGATATAGTGGGTCCAATTTCAAAATCAAGCCCTATCTAAGAATCAGGGTGAAAAAGACTAAAAAGAAAATCAACCAAAGAAAATATTTCAATGCATGGATAAGAACTAAGAACATGATAAGAACATGATTCATATTAAAAAAATGGCTTCAAATATTTAACATATATATATATATATATATATATATATATATATATATATATATATATATATATAACCATCAATTTAAATAAAATCTTGTATTAAATAATACAAATACATTAAGTATAAAATCATTTTCCAAGTTGATAGCCTATTGCTTTAAATCTCTAAAATGAATAACCAAGGATAATTTTCGTAGGAATTTTCAAGTATATCTTCCTGCTTATTTTTGGATAATGATTTTCAAAATTAAAAATATTGGACCATATAAATCCATCTCTTTTTAAACAATTTCCATATTCCCAACTTAGATGAAGGTTAAAAAAGAAATTTCTCTATAATATACATAATAAAATAAATAACCTAGGACAATTTTCTTAATCATATTAAAGTATCTCTTCATACATATTTTCCACCAATGATTTAAAAATTTATAATCACTAACAATATATCCATCTACTTTCAAAGAACCTCCATATTCACAACTTAGAGAAAGTTTTAAAAACTTTTTCTCTCTATTATACAAACTAAAATGAATAACCAAAGACAGTTTTATTAATCATTTTCAAATATCTCTTAATGTTCAGTTTAGTTTTCGCTGGTGTTTTGAAAAATTACAAATATTAGACCATATGAATCCATCTATTTTCAAAGGACTTTCATGTTCCTAGCTTAGTTGAGGTTCAAACAAAATTTAGTCTCTATTATATAAACTATGATATGTCGCTTCATCTCTAAACAATATGTTTAATTTATCATATCTTTCCTCATGAATATCTAACACTTTAGATAGATATTTTGGCGAGTAGGAAGTAAATTTCTAATTTGACTTCACTTGCATTTGTTCATTTCACTTTCAGATTCACCACAAACAAATACAAAATTGGCATCTGGCATCCTTCAGCAAACCAAACTTTCATAGAAATAAATATTTTTCCTTTCCATGTACATAAACAATAAACAATAAAGTAAATTCAAAATTCTTTATTGTAGCTTCTAACAATGGAGGGATAAAATTTTGTTGATAATTATGGGGTATATTTGAAATTGAACTTTGAATATTGTGTTTTTTATGTTTACAAACCCTTGTACTCCAAAAATTAATACTTCTACTCCTAATATCAAGAGTTTATTTTTAATGAAAATAAATTATATGAAATGATCGAGAATCTAGAAATAAACAAGAAATGGAGGATCTAAAAATGTCTGTCAAATTCAAGTAATACGATACTATTATTAAATCTATTGAAAAAGATTTAAGACAAACAACATAGCCCCACATTCATTACATTTAAGAATATATACATTGTAATTGTTCATAGTTCAAGGGGTATATATGGGAAATGAAACCCTTATCCCCTTGAGCATTAATCATATCTTTTTTGAAGTACTACAACATACTATTCAAAATCATCCATTCATAATCTAATGATACATACCGAATAGGATGCAATAAACCATGAAATTATTTACTCATAATTTCAAGCAATATTGGTTTAAAAGATCTAAAATGGAATTCCATTAAAAGTAAAAGAGTTCAAAGTGAAGGGCATAGGGAAATTAGTTTCGTAATTATATAAATAGAACGGAACAAAGTGACCATAGTGAATTTTGTAGAAATAATAATAATAAATCATATGCTTGAAAATATATTCATAAAAATATAAAAATATACTTGATATATTCATAAAAATATAAAAATATACTTAGAATATCAAGTGTTTCATTTGAATTGATATCAAGGATATGAAAATCAAATTTTATATATAAAAAAAAAAAATTATAAAAAAATCATCCTTTAATAAGGTTGATAAAATAAACTATTTTTATTACAAGAAGATTGTTTACAATAATTTATTTTATAAACTTCAAAATTTCTACATTATTAACATTGTGTTTGTTTTCATTGATCACGGATCTCAAATTTCCATTATACAATTGTCCTTTAAACCAATATGTATAGATGTCATGAAATTTATTGTTTGCTCACCAAAAATATTATTATAAAGAAGAATGATATTTGTTTCATCAGGTTCATTATTCTTATGCCTCCAAACCACATAGAGTGGCTTGGCTCATGGAATCATCTTTTCATTCCTCTTTACCTTTAAAAAAAAATATACATCACCCCATGCAAGGCTTGATATCTTTTAAAATACTATCCTATCTAAGTTGGCTACTTTTTTTATATCATTTTCAACATAAATTACAATGTGAAACATCATTTTATCTAATAGGATAAATTTAGGTATTCTTGGATGAAGTTTGTAGTATTTTCCCTTTACTTTCAAATATGATTTTTAATTTTGAACCATAACACAACATATCTTCTAGGTTTAAAATCAGTAAATAGATTTTTCTTTCCACGACAAAATAATATTTCTTGTTACTTGAAGTATTATATATTAGAAAAATAAAAATAAAGATATGATTTTTAATTTTGAACCATAACACAACATATCTTCTAGGTTTAAAATCAGTAAATAGATTTTTCTTTCCACGACAAAATAATATTTCTTGTTACTTGAAGTATTATATATTAGAAAAATAAGAATAAAAATAACAGTGTTGTAATTTAAATACCTTAATAAATCGTAACTTAAACAATTGATTCAACATCCTACATCATTTCTCCATTTCCATCTTTTATTCAAGAAAAAAAATTAAAAAATACTTTTTTTTTAAGAAAAAATAATTTCATTTGGTATATTTCATTTGATTAAGAATGTAATTATTGATGATGAACCCTTTATAGAATGTACTTATATATATGCATATACTAATTATTCATCATTTCCTACTCTAGGAAAAATAATGAAAATTGAGCCAAGTATTTGATAATCCTTCTAACAAATTATGACATGAGTAGAATATATATTTATATACTCCATGTGAATATGAACTTACAAATTGATAATGTATTACCACTTGCAACAACATGCATATATCCTTGAAATAGAAGTACAGGAGTATATTCGACATCCACAGACAATCTCTATAGAAGTAGAGAATCATTTTCATGATAAATGGAAATATCATAAACTTTGACTTTTTATGTTGGAATTATCATAAAACTAAAATGATGGAAAAAAAAATATAATTAACATATAGTGGTGTAAACATGATATATTTTTTGAACTTGAAGTGTTGATATGTGTTTGATAATACCATTCATATATTCCTTATGTTCTCAAGAATTCATCCAAACCACACTTTTTTTGATGCAATAAACATTAATTATGCTTCCAACATTAAAGGATAGATCTAGTCCACTTTTCTCTATAAACTTTTCTAGAATGTTATTCTAAAATGAAAGCTTCATTTCATTTTAAAATGGATGTTTCTTCATCCTTGAAACCAAGTTCCCCGAGAGAACGAAAATGATCCTTTTTCTGTTCAGTTTCATTTGAGTCACATATCATATCGATGGTTTGACTTGTACAAATTGCTTCATATGCTTCATAGTGATACAACACACTCAACATAATGATGGCATCTACTATATCATGTGTTTTTATATATGAATATTCTAAAATCACCAATTTTAAAAGAAAAATATTTGTTTGATTTTTGAATTATATATTGATAACCCTAATAAAACATTCGTAACTTATTGGACCAATTAGTGATCCAAAAATCCTTAGACACCACTTATTTCTTTACAATATATACATGAAACATCCAAATTGATTCAGAATAATTTCTTAATCGTATTGAGGTGATCTGCAGAAAAATGATGATGTGTTTCTTATCCAAAAAAATCATAAACCGATGAATAATTTGAAGAATGATCAGATAACACACCAGGAAATAAAAAAACTCAAATTACATATATGGATGACATATTACTTGATCTTCAAATTCCCTTTAGATAGTATGATTCTTCTCCATCATCTCAAAAATGGCAAATTACATTACAATGTGGGCTTAAAAGAATCCAATTTAATGGAATCCCTTTAATTACACTGCTAAAGATAGGAAAATGAGGTCACCATTATAATCCTTGCGAAATTTTGAGAAATTTGACTATAAAGTCGACAAAATTCTGAATTGGTTCAATTTTACCCCCTTTGCATACCAAACAATGCACTATGGCACTCATTAATGGGAATTTGGACTAAGACTTTTACAAATGATATTTGATCATAAAATAGACCTCAAATTCATATTCCTTTTGGAAAATAGTTAAAAATGAGTATAACATTTCCTAGGTATAGTCAGTATACCTCATGACATGTTTTTCTATGTAATGCCAAACTTAGCTCCTTCTTTGCATGTAAATATATGCATTCCATATAGCCTCGAGATCCATGCCCTTCATCAGGATATGTTCCATCATGAAGTGTCTACACATAAGTATCTATTTCATGCATTCAGATCTATGCCCATTAAATAGGTTGCAGCCCAAATCTCCCATCTACATCCTCGGTCATTAGCTTAAACACAATTTATTTTGTTTGTTGTAAAAAATGCCATATTTGGAATATTGGTTAGTGGATGGATATAATTCATTGGTATGGTGGGAAGTTCGGGGTTCAAAACCCATAGACTCTATATATGTAGGGTATGTTGTTTCTTTGTTTGTTATATAGATGGTTATAACCATATATATGTGCGATAAAGTTCGTTAGCCGCCCACAACTTCTTAGAGTTTGTACATATCAAATATTTTAATAGCCTAGGGCTAGGGGCTTAGCCCTCAACTCATTTCCCCTCCAAATAAATTTTTTCACTAATTCAAATACATTTTCCATTGTATATGATTAAGAAACACTCATGTGGCATATTGGCAACAAAGGCTTTGTTAAAGTTATAGGAGGTTGTGGGTTTGAACCCCATTGAATCCTATAATTTTCATAAACTCTAACCAATATACGCAATTCAAAGGCTTCCACATCACATCCTCTCATTGGCTCCCTTTTTCCATGTGTCAACCACTAATTAGCCCACCTAAATGTACGATCCGGCCAGTCACCTACGTGACCTTTACAATCATGTGCCACTATGTGAGAGTTACATGTCACTTGTATGGTCGTAGGTTCTATGCCACATGTCACCCTTGCAGTGGTGACACATGTGACCATTAACTTTTCCCTTTGAGTTTTTCTTATTGGTCAAAATTTCACCAGCCATAAACTTTGCATACGAACTCTGTTTGAGGCGATTTTTGCACCGACGAAAATCTATTGCCAAGCTCTACGCAATGTTGTCCCTTTATTTTTCATTTTAGATTGTTGAAGTTTAATATTTTACTATCGCCTAGGACCTCTGTGAGGATTCCTTAGATCCTCCTAAATCAACAATAAAAACACAAACACATCTACCATTATCCAATATGATAAACAACTTTTTGAAGTCACTATGAATCTAATCAATTATCACATTACATAAATAGTGAAAAAATAAATCAATTGCTAATATAGTCATATTTGATTCTAATATTTCCAATGCAAGGTACAATTATCTTGGATAAGTTTAAACACATAAAAAATAATATGATTTTGGAAGCCATTCCATTTTTAATCCATTTTTTTTTCTATATACATATCCAATATTTCTTTAGTTGGTTCAAGAACATTTTTAGAATCATCAACTTTCTTTTATTTTTATATTATTTGGTTTTTTGGGTTCATCATCATCATATATACCCTATATTTCACCAAATGGTCATACGTTCTATGCCACATGTCACCCTTGCAGTGGTGACATAACTTTTTCTTTTTAATTTTTCTTGTTGACCAAACTTTTACCAGCCATAACTTTTGCATACGAACTTTGTTTGAGGTGATTTGTGCACCATTGAAAATCTATCGTCGATCTCTACGCAATGATGTCATTTTATTTTCATTCGATATGGTTGAAGTTTAATGTTTTATGTATCCCCTAGGACCTCTGCGAGCGTTCCTTAGATCCTCCTCGATCAACAAGAAAATCACAAACACATCTACCCTTATTGTTTCCAATATGATAAAGAACCTTTTGAAGTCCTTATAAATCCAATAAATAATCACATTGCATAAATTGTGAAAAAGTAAATCAATTTCTAATGTAGTCATATTTGATTTTAAGATTTCCAATACAAGGTATAATTATCTTGGATAATCTTAAACACATAAAAAAAACCATACAATTTTGAAAGCCATTCCATTTTTAATCCATTTCTTTTTGTTCTATATACATATCCAATATTTCCTTAGTTGGTTCAAGAACATTTTTATAATCATCAACTTTCTTTTAGTTTTATTTTTTTTGGTTTTTTGGGTTCATCATCATTATTTATATCATAGATTTCATCAAATATATCACCAAGTTGAATGATGTAATATATATATATATATATATATATATATATATATAGTAAACTTCTAATTCATTGTTTAATTATTCTTTGATAGACATATGATTATTGCCATCATTAACTTCCATGTAACTTGATAAAAGTTTGTGAACATGACCCTCGACCTTAATCCTATTGTAGTATCCATTTAATGCTTATGATGTCACCCCATCATTGACTAAATTACTTAGCTCGACATTCCCATATTTTATTTTATTTTCTAACACATCAATCTCTACATTCTCCATCCCCGTTACAACTAAAAAATCTCACGTTGTATTTAGATGTACCTTTGAGAGTGAAATCTTCTTGCGACGCGTTTTATAAGGGACATAATAGACCACATTCCTATTTATTTAAAAAATGTTAACCCATTTATTCCATATTTCATGGCAAACATAAACTAAGGTCATATTAAATACTCGAGGATTTATGTCTTACTTCATTCAAAAATGATTTTATACTTTTTCTCAAAATCTTTGAATGAAAATTGTAATTGTCATAAAAATATTTGAATTGAAATATCAAACCAAATAAATTTGAATTGTAATATAAAACCAAAGAAAAATTACGATATAAAATTACCATCCATTCAAAATAAGAATTGTTTCTCCTCCCCACATTCTTTGTCTCACCAAAATGAGACAAGTGGGATTTGTCTTACACATTTTTTGCAATAAACTCCAGTTGAACCCATGTTATGGTTGCCCCATTTTGTTGTCTACAAAGGTTTCGGGTTCTAGTCATTGGTGGGGTTTACAAGCCGACCCACCTTCTCCTTGAATTGATTGTAAAAATTACAATATACTTTTTTTTCACTATTCATTTGAAATATTTTGTCATGTGTTTCCCATCCAAAATTTAAAAATGCATTTATTCACTTGAAATACCATATTTGGACACTAATTTTGCAAGGTTGTATGATTTATTGGTACCCTTTTATAAATGGAATAAGTAATCAATCTCTTTGCAATGTTTTTAGATTCATTACTATTATTATTTGTATCAATTTAGTTATTAAATTGTTATTTATTATTATTTGTATCAATTTAGTTATTAAATTGTTATTTGTTGATTAATATGTGTAATGGCTTGAACAAATTTTCTAGGATTTGTGTGATGTCCGAAAAAGAGTGTTTGACTAGACTTATTCTTGACATGAGACAACATAGATGAGGTTTTGAGCACTACAATATGTGTAAATACATGTATGATTATTTAATTTCCCTTTGCACCATAAAGAAGTAAATGGATCATTGAGCTAATCTAGGAAAAAATGTATTTTCTGATTTTTTGATGATTAGCAACTAATTTTTTTTACAATCGGACACGCTAGAGAAAACCATGTAGTTTAAGAAAAACAATCCATGTTGGTGAGATGTATGGGATATAAGTCCCTTGTATATGGATGAAAAAATATCCATAATGCATTCATGCACGATTATCTAATCTCATTAATTAAATATGCTCCTTCGAAAACTATCCCTAAAAAATGATATGGAAAAAACATAAATCTTCAACATCAACATGATATAAAGGACAAAAAAGCACTAGCATGATTCACCCATGCTTCCTCTACTTCTACCAAACTCCAACACTATATCAATTTTTTCTTACAAAAAAAGGACCTATGATAATGATACACCATTTTTTATTTGTATATCAAAACTTGTTTATCGTAGATCGATAATCAATCTCTCCAATTGGGTTAAAGCATATAAAGGTTGAGCATAGAAATATCTTATGATATAATGAACTATTAAATGGCTTGAATTGTTACATGATCCAATAAAATAAAACCAAACTCTCCTTCCTAATCATATCAATCCTTTAGGTCTTTAGAAACTGTTAGCACATATTTTTTATAGAAGGGTGTTTTTCCCTTAGCAAATAACCCCTTGGTGAAAAAATTCAGGAAAGGGGTGCTTGCGCAACCCACTTTATAATTTTTATCCTAAGTTTTGGTGTTTTGATGACCTGATGCATTGTGCTAAGGAGCATTCATATATCAAGGGTCAAGCTTGGCATGCTCAAATCTACGATTCACATCCAATATCAGACCCCCCACCGCCCCCACCATTATGCCTTTAGCGATGGGTGGGGGGTCTGAGTTGGTGATTTTATAGCGCAGGCCCCCCACTATCATGTCACCTCCATAGCAACTCGGACCGCCCCTACTCACCCCAGCACATTACATATTACCGCCAACCCCCCGCCCTCCCCCCACCCCAAGCTAACTGCGAGACTGCCTTCCCATACAACCCATGCTCCCACTGACACCTATCCTCCACTTGCCCAACCACATGCTTGTCCCTTCCCCGCTATATTTTCTTCCCCTCTCACCTCCCGACATTTGTTTCCCACTCCCATTCCATCTCCCCTCAATCGTTATCGTCATTTACTCTTGACCTGTCACTCCCCTCTGCCTCCACATCCTCTCCTTTTGCCACATCACACTCATGCCTTTACACCTCATCTCCCGCTTACTGGAACCCACACATTCCCAGTCACCACCACAGGCTTCCTTCCACATGGCCATCATTCACTCATTTTCCTATGCGAGTTTGTGCCATTGCTTCATCGTCTCTCCCTAACCTTCTTGCACACCCACCTGCTAGTTCTCTCTACAAAGGCTCAACAAAGAACAAGCGATAGATATTCAGAGTGCAACCAATGTGCTTTCTAGGTGCATATTTGACTTAAGCTCGGTCCTAGTCAGAATGAAATAGTTAATGAAAGCGGGGGTGGTGGTTGAAACATCGCCTCCCCCCATAAATGGAAGGGAAGAAAGGACTAGTCATGGAAGGAGGTTGTCAGCCTAGACTAGCATGAGATCACGTCTGACAAAGAACTGCATGTGCAGTCTGACAGACGACTACATGCACAGTCTACAGAGAAGGTTCATACGTAAAGAGTTGAAATCTTTGACTTTATCATGCCTTTGGCGGTTGTAGGAAGTTCTGATTATAAGTGTGCATTTTTTATATTTTGTTATGGGGGATGGTCGAGCAAGGCTCCCGCATTGTAGAATTTTGATGAGATATGGTTATCTGGTTATTGAACTTGATTTGAGACCTCTTGTTTAATGAAATTAAGCTTTCTTCTTCATTTTATTTTCCTCTGATACTGAAGTGTCCATGATTGAAGGATTCACGTGGATTGTTATAGTTGTATTGTGACAAATGTTTGATTACAATCTTGTTATAACGTTCTTTGGTTTCTTGAAACTCTAAATCCAAGTGGATCTTATTTTCTGCGTTTTTCCTCCTTAAGATGCTTGAAGACCTGATGTCCATAGAAAACTTCTAGATTCTCCTCACCAATTCTTCCCCCTATTCACCTTTACTAAAAATTACTAACTGAAGTTGATCCATAACTCAATTACTTTTGCATGCTAGTCCAGTTTTCTGAGTTAAAACAATATTATCATGAGTCTGCGCCCATTTGACCCCTTTAACTTCACTCATAAGTGACATCTAACCTGATGGGTAATGGGCTTACCTTCAATGCAATCTGAAGGTGACTTCTAGTGCTAACATTCTTGGCGTCGTTTTCACGGAACGAATTGAAGACATTTCCCTGGGATAGAACAACAAAAATATTATGATTCTAAAGGTGCATCAGATATCAGAATCATCAAATATTGCAACTTGAACCTGGCGACTCCATTGTTTCGACTCCACTATTTTAGTTATGGCTTCCAGAGCCAGACACACGAGGTATACCCCACAGTTGCCTCTAGCAATGCCTGAGGCTAGCCCAGAAAAAAATATCAGAAAAGAAAATGGCCCTCAAGAAGGTACTTCAGTTGTTGAGCTAGGTGATTCTCGTAATTCTCATAATCCTTCTTTAAAAATTCCAGTATTTGCTTTTCATTCTCCTATTTTACCACCTTTTGGAGTTTCCAAAAATTTAAATTTTAGGAGTTTTCCTATTAATTTCCCCTCTCCTAGTCTCGGTCTAGAAGGAGAAATCTTTGAAACCCCTATTTCCCTTGAAGTTGTACCATGGTTTAAACCCAGAACCTCAGAAGACTTTCCCACTCCGGGATTTACCACTCCTTCCCCTACTAGAGTTGTTTCATTTACAGAAGGGGAAACCTTTGTTCCCTCAATCCCTGTAGCCTTTTATCGAAATCCTCAGTTGTTCCCTCTTTCCCCCAGAAACACAACTCCAGTCTAACTTTTCCAAGCTCAATCTGCTCCTGGTTCTCCTCCACTTAACATCCCAATAACAGGTGCTAATCCCCCTAGTAACAAAATGGATGCCATAGTGGCTACTAGATATGCCCCTCTCATTTTCCCTCATCCCCTGAATGTTGGTGGATACCTTAAGAAGTTTCCCAAGTTCACAGGTGAGGGATACATAACTACAGAGGAGCACCTCACAACCTTTTATAGTTATGTAGACAATTATGTCATTGTAGATGAAGATGTATGAATGAGAAATTTTGTTCATAGCCTTGATGTTGAGGCTAGGAAAGGGTTTAGGGCCTTGGCTCCTGGATCTATTGATGGGATTGAAGCCCTAGATGATACATTCTTAAGACATTGGGGGGATAAAAAATATTTCCTTTACTATATCAAAGAGTTTATATCTCTTAAGAAAAAAAGGGGAATCTGTTTCTTACTTTTCAAAGATTCCTGCTAAGAATAAACCTACATAAAACTCTTCCAAAATCACATATGCTAGTGGTTTCGACCATGATTTTTGCCTCCTTTTAAGAGAAAGAAGAGCTACTTCCTTGGCTCATATGCAAGATGCAACCTTGGAAGTGGATTCCAATATATTGGTAGTTGAAAAAATTAGGAGTAATGTTGATAGAGACAAAGGGAAGGGGAGGTTTAAAGCTTCAACCTTTGGTTCCTCAAATTCCCACCCTCAAGTATAAGAATTGGCCAAGATGGTAAAGTCACTTCTGATGAGGTGGAAAGGTTGAAACTGGAAGTAAATCTATACTATAGGAATCCCCCTAATTCTAAAAATAGGGGTAACTTCAGAAGACCAAATAACACCCCTCAGATTATCCAAAGAGATAAAAGAAACAGGGATAAGGATGATCAGAAAATCTAGGCCCCTCTCCAAAATAATCTTGTTGTTGATGAAGAAGGAGAGGAAGAAGAGGTTGATCCTGAAATCCATTGTCCTAGAAACACCTCCTCATTTCCTCATTTAACTGAATCTGCATACAAGGAGTCTCTCATGGACAACCAATTGAGTGAACTAAGTAAGGGGGGAAAGACTAGCAACAATCCAAATAAATATAACCTCAGGTCCAAAAATAAAGAAGGGAGGTTTGAAATTCCTGATCAGCCTACCAGAGTAGAAAATCCTGCTAAATATGTAGCTGACAACAATAAGTAAAAGAGGCCACAAAACCCCTCACCGGTGGCCAAAACCCTGTCCCGGAGGTGAGAAAAATTCTAAAGTCCCCCTCCTCTTTTAAATTTGAACATGAAATTCAAAAAAATAAAATCCATGTACCCCTTTCAGAGTTGTTCAAGCATGAAGAATTCAAAAGGTGTCTCTCTAAATTGTTGTAGTCTGAACCCTCATCTCATTCCATAGACTTAGTAAAGCTCCAAGACGAAAATCCAACAGTCATCTTAGGACCCTTCGTGGAAGATAGAGATGATTCACCCCACCTTCTATACATCACAGGACATACATGAAAAGGTGTTTCATAACTATTTGATGGACTCAGGGGCATCTCATAATCTCATGCCCAAAACTGCCATGGATGAACTTGGATTAGAAATCACAAAGACTTACCATGACTTGTATTCTTTTGACTCTAGGAAAGTGAAGTGTCTTGGGGTCATCAAATATCTAGTTGTGACTTTATTTCATTTGCACATGAAAAGTGTGGTCATGGATATCATGGCGGATGATGTTCCCCCCAAGTTTGGCATGCTCTTGTCAAGATCTTGTATAAAAATACTTGGGGAAACCTCGTAGATGGACCTCACATATGCTACCATTCCCATGTTTGGGGGGGATCATAGAAGACTATACATGGAATATCAATTGGCATACATTATTAGTGATGAAGAAAACTCCAACAACCATCCAATTTTTCACATGATATTGATTTGTGATCCAGTTTATTGTACCTCACTGATGCTCCTGAACCTCCTCTTGATATAAGAAAGACGTCCATTAATCTTTGTGAATATTCTCCTTCGATCATTTCTGTTTGGAAGATGTTCTTTGACAGAGCTTCTCCTAATGAAGGTGTTGGTTCTAGAGTGGTGTTTTTTTCACCTACTCAAGAGACTATATCTTTGTCCTACAAGTTGCAATTTGAAACTACCAATAATCTGGCAGAGTATGAGGCTTTTGTTTTGGGTTTGAGGGTTGCAAGAGACATGGGGATTGAATAGATATTAGTATTTGGGGATGTTGAATTAATTTTCCATCAGATCAAAAATATTTATCAAGCTAAGAACCCTTGTCTAAGAGATTATAGGAATGAAGTGTGGGACCTGGTTGACAGCTTTTTCTTAGTTTTCAACATTTTGTTTGTTCCAAGAGAAGAGAATATCATGGTTGATTCTTTGGTTGTCTCAGCAAGTAATTGCAAAGTCGCTCCTCCACCTAAACTCATGTAATATGTAGAAGTCAAATATACACCCTGTATACCTAACAATGTCAAGCATTGGAAAGTGTTTGAGGATGATCTTGAGATAAAAAGATTGTTTGACACTGTTGATGAGTTTTATGCATTACATATTGATCAAGATTATGATTCTAGAAGTAATCCTCATGGTGATGTTTTTCTAAAAAAAAATTATAATCATCATATTGTTCAGTTTCCTAGCAATCATACTCCAAAGGGACTAGTTCCTCTGGAAATAATTTTTGACAGAAATGATGTGGCAGTGAAGGGTAAATGTTCAACTGTTGATGTTAATGTAACAGAGTACAATATTGGTACATAGAAGGATCCAGAATTTTTCAAGTTGTCAAACAACTTGTCAAGGGAACAAAAGGATGGATATGTTGAGCTGTTAAAAGAGTTTGCTGATGTGTTTGGCTAGGAGTATGAAGATCTATGAACATATGATACAAGTATCATCGAACACAAAATTCCCTTGAAAGAAGAGGCAAAACCTTTCAGGTAGAAACTCAGACAGATAAACCCCATGTTGTTTCCTATTATGGAAATGGAAGTAAATAAGTTGTTGGATGCCTAGATAATTATCCCCTTGAGATATTTTGAATGGGTAGCCAACTTGGCCCCAGTGAGAAAGAAGAATGGAGAAATCAAACTTTGTGTCGATTTCTGGAGCCTGAACAGAAGCTATAAGAAGGATAATTACCCCTTGCCAAAGATGGAACACATATTGTAGAGGTTGACAGGTGCATCTAGGATGTCCATGACTAATGGATTTTCTAGCTACATTCAGATCTATGTCCTGCCTGAAGACAGAGAAAAGACAACCTTCACTAATCCTTGGGGTACATTTATGTACACTAATATTCCCTTCATATTGATGAACGCAGGGGAAACCTTTCAACGAGCCATGGACATAGCCTCTATTGGAGAAAAGGACAAGTTTGTAGTCATCTATCTTGATGAAATAAAAATATTCTCACAATATGATAAAGAACATTGTTATCATATGAGAAGGGTCTTCTTGAAATGCAGAAAATTTGGTCTCTCTTTAAATCCCCCAAAATCATTGTTTTCCATGAAGGAGGAAAAATTGTTGGGGCACATAGTATCATCTGAGGGTGTCAGGATTGACTCAAGCAAGGTAGAATCTATCCAAACCTTGTCACTCCCTAGATCCAAGAAAAATTTTCAGTGTTTTTTGGGGAAGATTAATTTCTTAAGAAGGTTTGTTTCTAATTTTGTTGAATTAGTAAAATATATTACAGTCATGTTGAGGAAAGGAAATGAAATCAAATGGACTGTTGAATCTCGTAATTCTTTCAATCAAATAAAGAATGCCTCGACTTAAGCATCTGTGCTCATCATTCCTGACTACTCCAAAGGTTTTCTGATTTTTTCCTTCACTTCATTTGACACAGTAGAAGTTGTTTTATTACAGAAGAATGTTGAAGGGTTAGAGAAGCCCATTGCCTTTTTCAGTAGGGCATTGAGAGATGTTGAAATAAAATATGGCATCATGGAGAAACATGCCTATGCTTTGGTTAAAGCCCTCAAGGATTTCACTGTCTATGTTCTGCATTCAAGAGTCAATGCATATGTCCCTTCATCTTCTATAAAGGAGATTCTCATTCAGCCTGACATAAATGGAAGAAGGAGAAAGTGGATTCCCAAAATATTTGAATTTGATCTTGAAATAAAGCCCACCAAGTTGGTTAAAGGAAAAGGTTTAGGCAGGCTACTAGATGAATCTAATTGCAAAGATTTGTGGGTTAATTCCATTAACACTTGCTCAGAAAATTAGCAAGATGAGTTGTCTGATAAAGGTTCTCAAGTCAGCCCTCCATTGGTAGGATGTAGTTGGTAAAAGGACATTATATTTTTTCGGCAAACATTGCAGCTTCCTGATGGTATGGAGAAAAGAAAGGTGAGAGATTTAAAGATGAAATAAATTAGATATTTTTTTATTGATCAAGTCTTGTATTGGAAAGACCCTCTAGGAGTGCTTTTGAGTTGTTTAGACCCACAAGAGGCCCAAAATATTATGTTTGATTTTCATGATAGTTTATGTGGGGGACATCACTTCTGGAGAACTAAAGCCTATAAGATTCTCAGGGTTGGTTATTTCTACCCCATTCTATTAGCCTATGTTTGTGAAAATATCAGGGATTGGGTTAACTGTCAGAAACTCTCTGGAAAGAAGAATCTCAAGTCTTTTCCATTGAAGCATGTGGTAGCTTCAAGACCCTTTCAATAGTGGGGCCTAGATTTTATTGGGGAAATTCATCCTGCTTAGATTGGTCAGCACAGGTGGATCTTGACTGCCATCGATAACTTTACCAAGTGGATAGAAGCCATCTCCATAAGGAGTGTTTTCCATAAGGTAATCATCGATTTTCTTGAGGATATTATGGCAATATTTGGTTGTCTGAACATGATCATCATTGATAACACTGCATCCTTCAAATATGAACCACTGATTTAATTATGTGAATATTTTGGAATCACATTGATTCACTCTACTCCTTACTACCCCCTAGGAAATGGACTGGCAGAGTCCTCTAACAAAATCCTTATAAAGATCGAAAAAGGATTATTAGAGGACAATAAGAAATCGTGGGATTCAAAGCTCAAATTTGCTTTGTGGGATGATAGAGTGACAACAAAGAGGTCTTATGGTGTCTCTCCTTTTCATCTTGTATATAGAGTTGAGGCCATCTTTCCTTCTCATCTTGCCTTGCATGTGGAAAAATTATTCCAAGCCTACCAATGAGAACATGATGATATGATCAGAAGAATACAATAGATGGTAGAAGTGAAATAGACTAGAGATCATTTACTGGACAAAGCACATGAGCAACAACAGAAGATCAAGCATGCTTTTGACAATAAGGTAAGAAAAGAGAATTTCCAGATGGGAGATCTAGTACTCAAATGGGATGCGCCCAAACAAGACAAAGGAATGCATGGTAAATTTGAAACCTTGTGGATTGGGCCATTCAAAATATCTGAAGTATTTTCAAATAGTACTTACAGGTTGCATAATCTAGAGGATGCTAAAGTTTTTGGTGGCCCTGTAATGGGCATTTTTTGAAAAAAAAAAATTCTTAAGCCATGAGTGGCTTTTTCATGCCATTGTAAATATCATTCTTGTTTTTGTTTTAATAGTTGACCCCATATCCCTAATATCAGGCACTAAAACTACTGAAGTCCTTAGAGCCTCGCATGGATGTCTCTATCCCCCATGGAGCCTAATGTTAGCACATATTTTTTATATAAGGGTGTTTTTCCCTTAGGAAATAACCCCTTGGTGAAAAAAAGTAGGAAACGGGTGGTTGCGCAACCCACTTTATGACTTTTATCCTAATTTTTGGTGTTTTCACGGACTAACACATTGTGCTAAGGAGTGCGCAGATATCAACAGTCAAGCATGGAACGCTCAGATCTATAGTCCTCATGCAATATCAGACCCCCCCCCCACAATTCTTCCTTTAATGGGGGGG
>ML778172.1:1320383-1353264 GCA_009831015.1 Picea engelmannii | reverse complement strand
AGCTCTACAACAGAGTATAAGAGAGATGTCCATGTAACAAAACTTATTAAAATAATAATAAAAAAAACAAAAGAAATTAATTATATATATACAATAAACCATATATTAATAATTTTTAATACATTAATATTAATGTATTAAATAAATCCATCTTAATGCCGATCTATCAAGCAAAGAGTTCAAATATTTATAAGATAAAACCGTTTTTAAGCTCAAAAATTGTGGAAAGGTTAAAATGGATCTATGCTGATTTTTAAAAATAGAAAATTATTTGATTTTAAATTTTAGAGAACATATCAATCTCAAAATATTAAATAAATTAAAATTTCATTTATATATATATATATATATATATATATATATATATATATATATATATATATATATATATATTAAAACCGTTTATTTTTTGAATTTATAAATTCTCTCATAAGGAAATTTATTTTTGTAATCATAATTATTTGTATGTTTATTAAAATAAAAAAGAGAATCAATATTATTAAAATAAGAACTAATTCTCATGAAAAAAATGTCCAAGTAATCTCTTGTTTTCTTTAAAGTCAAATATACCAATTCATCATCTTATTATTATTGAATTTTAGACACAATAAAAAAACTAGGTGATAGGGACTATCCTAACTTTTAGGAGGTTTAGTTGGATTTGGTCATGGTAAACCCCAAGAAAATATTTAAGAGGGGGGATTGTTATAGTAGATTCGGTGAAAGAGTCAATGTCTTAACAATATTGATGGTTTCTCGCACATGGTAATGGTGACCCACCGTATTGAGTCCGTGGATTACATGTAATGAAAGCCCTATAAAATACTGGTGATACTCCATTGTAATGACTCAAGAGTTAAGCAATGAAGGCTTACTTGGATCACTTCTTTGTGGTAAAGGATCACTTAAAGCCATAAGATAATTTGCAGACTTAGCCAAAAACAATAATAGATCTAAACTATGCCGTCTTTGGCGAAAAGAAATAATAAATTTATTGTTGATTAGTTTTTTTCCTTAGTATAGAATTGGGGTTCCAATTCGAATCTGTGATGAATTTGTGAACCCAGAAAAAAAGTATCAAAACTTCAAATGTCCAGGGTATTTCAAAACCTCCCTTTCTTTCTACCATTATTTTTATGTATAATTTTCTTTTTTTTGCCATTATTTTTAGGTATATCATATATTTATATATTTATTATATTTTGAAGGCTATTATTTTTAGGTATATCATATATTTATATATTTATTGTATTTTGAAGGATATTAGTAATATTTTTTGTTATAGATTTTATTTTTAGGTATATCATATATTTATATATTTATTGTATTTTGAAGGTTATTAGTAATATTTTTGTTATAGATTTTTAAATCTGCACTTTTTATGTTTCGATTAAAAGGTTATAGTATAATTTTTAATGTAATCAACTAGTATATATCTATGTAGTTGTCACATCTATCTTTGATTAATGCTAGGCCTCTTCTCATTACATTATATATAGTGGATGTCTTATTAATCCTTCTTTTCTATTCTCTCTTAAGAAAAAATCCAAGGATATGTACTAACATAGATAGCAAGTAGAAGCTTTTATAGCTTATGTCTAACATAGCTCATGTTTAACAAGTGATTGAATAATTCATTTAGTTGATAAATTTTTTCCATACAATTAATATCAATAAGTAAAATGTCTAATGTTTGTTTTAAAAAACTACATAAATTTTGGGAAACTAACACTTCCTTTCTCGTAACATCTTCAAATCTATGCATTGTTATAATTAAAAATTATTTTAACCAAACACCTATACAATTACATTGGTTCTAAATCTTAAAAAAAAACATCCATGACAAGTATTAAAAGTCCATTAATAGATAAAACCACGTCTTTCAATGCAATATTAATAAGTTTACTCAAGTATTATTCTTTAGTTGGAAAGCATATGTACCTTCCATACAACCAACACCAGTAGATTTGATTTTTGTGGTAACTAAAACTCATCTACATTAACGCCGTAATCTTACCTTGCTTAAAAAAAAGATAGTCGATATGAGAGATGTTCATGTAAAATAACATATTAAAATAATAATATATCTATATATATTATTAATAAAAATATTATTGAGTGGAAAGGCCCTTTACAGCCTAGTATGGAATAAATGTCCATGTAACATAAAACATTAAAATAATAGTAAAAAATCTAAGAAATAATAAAATAGCAGTTAAAACATTTATAGGGTAGGGAACAAATCTTATGGTAAAATTGACTCTGTGAAAGATTTGGCCAACTTGATCTCTTTTGGCCAAGAAAAATAATAGATCTATTATTCATTAGTTTTTTGAGTTGCTATAAAAATGAGAATCCAATTTATCCTGAAAAGATCTGTGATGAATTTAGGAACCCAGAAAAAAAAAAAAAAGGTATCAAAACTTCAAATGTCCAAGGTAATTCAAAATCTCCTCCCTTTATTTCTGTCATTATTTTTAGGTGTACCATATGTTTATTGTACTTTACTTTCTTTTTACCATTATCTTTAGGTGTACCATATATTTATTGTATTTTGCAGACTATTAATAATATTTTTTTCTTAGATTTTAAATGAAACTTTCATTTTTATCTTGTTTAACATGATGCTCTACTTAATATTGTTTTGGCCAGGTCATTACAATTTATTGGAAACGCTTAGACCCGGCCTTGTAAATTGTAATGAGAGTCATCAGGCCAGCACTACCGACACAATTTATAATCAGCTCCCGTTAGTTAATGTATAGCTTTAGTTTTAGTCACATTTGAGAAACCATTTTATTCACAATCGTAAACGTCGGAATGATGATAGCATATTATTAGATAGCCAGTAACCCTAGCAATATTATCCATCACGCATGGCAGTCGCTGGTTCGATATCTCATCGGGGGAGTGGCATCCGTGTTAGATCTGGTTGCGGTTGCTCTCATTCTGTCTTGTTCTTTCAAGAAACAATCTGATCAGTCGGAAGAGAGGAACAGCGGAAGAGAAGAACACCAGAAGACATTATAATAATGCCGCTGCTGCTGTCAAATTCGGGGAGAAGATGATTGACGTCTGCAGGACAGATACAGTGGCGAAAGTGATGGTCGTTATGGCCGGAGATGGTCGTTATGGATCAACCATTTTATTTTACGTGATAACAGAAGAAGAAAGTGGTAACATACAGATGTAATAAACACTTAGATCGCAGGGTGGCTGGTCTATAATGGCTGTTTGCAGCACGATTCCTTCTTCTATTTGATCACTAACTCTTTATCGTCGTGCTGCCGTGCACCTCTGAAATGCATTCCACTCATAAAAGAGAAGTTAGTTATTCTGCTTTGCCGGAAAAGCTATGAATGCAATCATTTGCATTCAGCGCAACTGATTGAAAAGTATAGCGGTTATGCTATGGACAAAATTGTACAGATGATTAAACGTATCCTTAAGGGGAGAGATATCTTGATTCGTTCTCCTGTCAATCAAGATGTTCACATGTTATGCAAAACAGGATTGCAGGCAAGACACCTCAATGAAGCTTTACGGTGTGAAACCTTTTTTGAATAGGTTAAAAACATAATAACCGAGTATTCTGGGATATGTTTTCCAAAAATTCTGGCGAAGGTGCTTGCGATTGTGCTTGTTATTAGGATCAAATGGAAGCCGGCTTTGATTGTTTCTTTCATTTGTGGCAAATAGATTCTTGACATGATTTGGACAGTATGGAAACGTATTGGCTACTGAGTTCTTTTGTTAAGTAGGCTTTACACACATGAAAGTTGTTTTGGTTGGCTTTGATCATAGATTTGATTTGTGTTTATTGAGAAATTTATGTTATATAAATTTTAACTTTTTTTAATTTAAAAAATATATTTTTTTTTATTCTCCACCATATTCGTAACTAAGATTGTACAGCATTAGATTTTGCTGTGCCAAATATTAAATTCCAAAATAGTGAAAATTGAATGAATTTTCCCTGAGAAGACATGGTTGGTAAAAATTGGATTACAAAATAGATGTATTATGGAAAACATACTTTTGGTTAATGTTTTTTTAAGTAGATTCTATAAACTTAAAAAAAATTAAAATTTTAAAGCATTTTAAAATTATTTCTATAAATTTATACTAAGGTTTTAAAAATTATGTTTCTTATTAAAATGTATAGAGTTGATATTTTTTAAATGAAATATAAAATATATTTTTAAATATTAATGTATTATAATATTATACCATTAAACCTGAATGAGTTTAATGGTTAAGCATGTATTTTCTTCTTTAAAAATCACAAGTAGATATAGGAGTTTCATACAATCTGGTGCCTCATTAATAGAATTCTATTAAATAAAATTATTTGTTTCTATTAATAAAGCTCTTTTAAAAGATATGAATGTTACTTTATTTTAAGTCCAATAAACAAAGTTTCTAAAATTCAATCAAAAATATTTCTTTTAAGTCAAAAATATTTCTTTTAAGTCAACTATGTGGGATTTCTAAAAACTTAATAGTAAATACTTTAAATACTAATTAAATTAAATAAACTAGATGGAGTTTCTAAACTTCAATTAAAAAAAATACTTATTTTAAGTCAATGAGGAGGGTTTCTAAAATTTAATAGTAGAATTTAATAGCAAATACCTTAAATGCTAATTAAAATGGATGTAGAAATTTGTTTATTTTTATTTTTATTTTTATTATTATAATTATAATTATAATTGTGATTATAAGTTTAATTTTTTTTATTTTATAATTATTATATATATAATTTATAAATTAAAATATTTAATTTAATTAATTTAAAAATTTATTTGCAATCAATAATGAAAAATCACGGTGTTAAGGTAGAAGAGGTTTTAACTTAAAAGAAAAGTTCAAAGATATTAATTGTATGGAAGGAAACCAAACAACAAAGAGGAGAAAGACTTATTTATATCACATTAAAATGAATGTTTTATGGACTAATTAACCTTTAAATCATTAGCTAAAGATGAACAACCTAAGCTTGTTCTTAGATTCCAGAGGAATGTAATTTTACAAGTGTCTTGACAAAGGAGGTTGTAATTACCACATTATATGTTTGAAGGAGTTAGAAAAAAGGAGGTGTTGGTTTCTTCAAATTTATGTATTGTTTCTCAACAAAGATGAGGATTTTTAAAGATGAGAAATGAGCAATGAAATCTGTTATTTGTTGTTTACCTTAGTACATAGCTTGAAAGTTCTTTCTAAGAGAATAAAAAAGAGGGATTCTAAGGTACTTGTATGTTTACAATGTTGTTTCTAAGGATTGGAAGGATTGAGATGACTAGATGGGATAGTTTAATTTAATTTTATTGGATCATGTAACTATTCAAGGAATCCAATAATTCATTAGAAGATGTGATATTTGTATGCTCAACCTTTATACCCTTGGACCCAATAGAAGAAATTGAGTATCGAACTATGGTAAACAAGTTTGGATATACAAATAAAAAAGGTTGCATCGTCATTTCAATTCCTCCTCGTCTTCTAAAGAAAATATGAATAAATGATGGATTTTGAGAGAGGTAGAGGGAAAATGGGTGAATCATCCTACTATATTGTGGTCCTTTATCTCCCATTGAAATTTAAAGTATGTTTTCACCTTATTGTTTTCTAAGGACTATTGTCTGAGGAGCATCTTCAATTAATGGGACTAGCTAATGGTCCATGGATGCATTTTGGATAGATTTTGATCCATAAAGAGGGGACTTGTATCCCATACATATCTCCAACATGAATACTATTGTGTAAATTTTATTTTATTCTCTATGCATTTATGAGTGCAAACTTTCACATCTCCCAATACTCAATAGGTAGGAAGGAAGGACAATGTTTTCTAGATGGGCTCAATGATTTGTTCTTTTGTTTATGGTGCTAAGGGAAATTGAACAAGAATCACTCTATTTACACAAATTGTAGGACTAGAAAATTGTATTTACATGTTGATAAAAAATTCAATCACCTCAATTTCCCTCTTTTTCGAATAATAATAAAAATTGACACGAAGAGAGAAATTTCGAATGATCATAAGATCACACCGTATCCCTCAATATCATCTTCGTCATGCATTTTCTGGATTCAAATATATCCAAGTTTTTGCCTAACCACCCAAAGAGCACTTCTTCCATGTGCAACAAAGCTAATTTTCCTTGTAACCACAGTTATATTCTTGGAATTGTTTGAACCATTTTAATTTTCTTGGAACTCATGTTCATTCTATTGGAACTACAATACTCTACACTTAGTCTTACTCTACCTCTTACACCCCTCTCACTTCAGTTCCCCATATCCTCGTCACTTCACTCTTCCATACTATGTTTTATTTTCACATTTTACCTCTACACTCTTCCTCTACCCTACTACTATTACATACCTAGTTTCATTTTCATATTTTTCCTACACTCTTTACCACTCTACTCTACTACTCTTACACACTTATACATTTTTACACACTCCCTCTCTTCTCATAACTTCCCCTCACTCTTCTCTTCTATACTTATGATTTTTTTTAAGTCTTCCACTTTCCTCTTCTCACTCCTCCAACTTCCCCCTTCTCCCATACTCACCCCCTCACTCTTAGTTTCCACACTTAGAAATTTTGATACTTTTATATCCTGCTCACTCCATACTCCTCTCTCCTCTCTTCACCTCAACCCTAGTTTCCCATACTTAGTTTTCCTTACTCTTATTTCCTTTTGATTTCTTCTCTTTGAGTTCACCCTCCTCATCTTTTCTCCCCCATCACCTCCATGGGTTCACTCTCACCTCCAATCCATAGTCTCATCTCTAATAACATGACAACCCGCCATTACTCCTCCTATTTCCTATGTCACTCCTACCTTCATCCTCTCACATTCGATTTCCCTACTCATGTTTCCTTAACATATTTCCTAAATCCATCTCCCTTTGATTATTATCCAATCACATGAGGACATGTGGAAAACATTATCTCTAATCACACCAAGACATGTGGCATCCTCACATGCAATGACACATGGAAACAAATCATCTTATGACATGTGGAAACCTATGAAACTATGACACATGGAAGATAATGATACCAAGCCACATGGTGTTGAATTGGCTATAACACATTGCTTACTAGACTCTGACTCAGTATTGACTAGGAACATAGTGGATGGTGACTGGGCACATAGTGTATGTTGACTGGGCCATCAAAATATTTATTAATTCATGAATTTTTCTAAGGATCGAATATTTATAGTCTCCGTATTCTCCTTATGTTCCAAGTGAAAGAAATGGGAAGCATTATAATATATACAGTACAATATTAATCTCCACAATGCATGTGGGATGGAGTATTTTTCTTTAAAGGTGAATTTAAAAGGAAGGCTAATATTAATCCGTGAAATTTATGAATGGTGGTTGAGTCTCTGACTTCTCAAGCTCATATCATGAGTTCACGACCTTTGTTTTCAGCAAAATACACCTCGTTGGAAATGTAATTTGATCGGAAAGATGATGGGATAGGTTTTAAGGGTTTTAATTGCCCATAATCATTTCACAAATTGAAAGAAACTTCAATTATATCTTAATGGTTTCATGATAAATATGTTTGAAAGCTCGGCTTCCTAAGATTATAACTTGAGATCCAAAACTCCAAACATTGCATATAAGGACTCATTGGAAATATGGGATGATGAATATTGCATATAGAATAGTTTTCATGGCTAAAGGGTAAAATGTCTCTCTTAGAAAATTAAAACATAGTCCACATTTAATAAGGAATTCAATTAAAAAATTTCAAAGTAAAAGTTTATTAAAAAACTTTTATTAAATATGGAATCGGCCCCACTTTAAGGAATGAATTTCAATGACATAAATTCATTAATGATTCTACAGTCAATCATTAATTAAAGTTGTTATTCCAAAAGGAAAAGAGTGCAAAATTTCCTAGAAAGACCAAAATGCTAACTACTTCAAGAAACATTGGAATAAGATTTTAAAAGAGATAGAGAATCATTGAAGAAAGGGCTGGATGACAATTAGAAGATCATAATAGAAAATTTTAATACATCAACATGCATACAAATTCCCTAATAAACAAATATAGATCTACATTCTTCGCCTTCTTCTTATTGTAAACCATTTTTTCAAATGCTTTACACTTGTATTTTTGAGTTGAGCATAAGGTTGAGTTTTGAATTTCTTTATTGTATTCTCCCAAGACTCTTTCTTTAAAAATATCATGGATTATTTTACAAACATATGTGTGAATGATAAATGTAATCCATGATTATCTAAATGATTCATGTAGGTTTAGTTCTTGCATTTGGAAAGCTTCATTTTTGAGAACTTAGTCAATTGGTTTGTTGAGATGTTTTGTATTGTTAAATATATTTTATGAATAAAAATCCACAAAGGAATACTTAGGGTTATTACTTTAGTGATTTATCAGATCTTGGGATATGTGATCATGATATTTTTTAAGTATGACCATCAAATTTGATTTCAATTTTGAATGAAGAACTCATTTAAATATCTATGAAATGACCAAACCCACTTCATTCTTTTTCTTGTGAAGATATAGATGTATTGTCTACTTGCATGTGATTTACAGGGTTGTATAAATGATGTTGAGTATACATTTATTCTTATATTGCATATTTTGTCTAGCATTCTCCCCAAGCCAAGAACATCAATATATATATTTCATATTATGATATAGAATTACCACCTCTATAAAAATGTGGGGAAATTCATATCCTTAGGAGGTTGTTGTTTGGATCTTAACCAATATAGAAATTAACAATTTTGGTGACGATATTGGGGAGCAATTTATTTTCAGTATGTATGAGATTTTGTTTCTAATATGATTAAGGAACTAGAGTCACCATGGTTCAAATATTTGAAAATAAGATCCACGAAAGACTCCTACTTGTTCTAGATGTGTTACGTCCCCAACATTATGACTACAAGCGAAGTGGAAGGTGCGATTTTATTTTTTATTTTTTATTTTTTAAACAAGATGACAATAACAATTATAGTTAAACAACACATATGACTCCAAGCACCACTACCGCAGAATAGGCAACAAACAACTAAGATTCAATGTACTTGCACAAGAGGAACTGGGCGAAACATGTGTAAAAAAACAAGGAGAAATGTCTACCCGCCTGATACAAACATGAACATGCCTACAAGCTAAGGGAAAACATACCCATCCTAACACAATGGCCTCGATGACCAATTAACTAGAAATTCGATGATGCACAATCAAATGCATGAAGGTGTTCAACCCATGCACTAATAGAAAACTTACAATGATCAACAACACTCACATGGAAGGCACAGACTCCAGCCATTTTATCATTCACCTCTATCCAATAGGGCATGCCATGATCCCCTCATTAGGACTCATGTCGTCCCCAGGTGATAGGTGCGACGATAACCTTGAATCTACCTAACCTATATGGACCATAGACTCCAGATGAATCCCAATCACTATGAGTCGAGTTACTAACAAGAGGACTACACCTACACCCCCAAGAAACAAGTTGACAGGACGCAGATAACATCGCTCAAAAATTGCGCATGCTAATAATGACTCAATGACAACCATAAACCAAAATTGTTAAGCATGATGTCTCACTGAGAGTAGAGTGCGACATCCTCCTCGTTACGACAACAACTTTTAACAGGTGCAATTTTTTTTCTCTTTTTGTTTAAGGTGTGTGCGAGCGTGTAAAAAGGAACAGACACACATGACTCTACGTCGCCACCCAACGACTAACAAGACGCAACCACGATGATCACAACAAGAAGACATAAGGCGCACAATAAGTAACTGCAAGCATTAAACAAACATAGACATAAGGCGCACAACAAGTAACTGCAAGCATTAAACAACATACTGTGTTATGTACAGTACGAACACAGATGGAATAATCCATAGTAGTAGATTTTACTATTTCTGCACAGGAAAGCAGGGCGTTTAATCTTAGTTCTCAGCTCCGTAGAGAGAGAATTTCAGATAGGCTCTTGGTCGACTGCTCAGGCAGAAACTACTAATCTTTGTCAGGAGGTCGCAGTGGTGGGAACTCTGCCTTTAAAGAGCCCGAGACTACTGATACGACCTTAGAGGTGTGTCGCAAGAGTGGAAACCCTGCCTTTAAAGGGCCCGAGACTCTTGATACGACACTGGATTCTTTACACAAAAATAATTCACACACACAGACTTATATACAAAGCGACTAGCTTTATCAAATCGAAGAGTCTGATATCATACGACTGTGATTTTGGACAATTCCAATTATAGTACTAACCATGAAATTAATTAACAATCTCAATACATCCTATATGTTACATATACCATAAAATTACAATAAAATTATCTTAACAACCTCACATCTTATGTTATAAAAACCTTCCAACTAAAACATCAATCACCCATCACATTACTCTTTGTATGCTACCAATCCAATGAAGTTACAATAACTTTACCATAAAATAAATCAACATTACATTTATATTACCATAACCTTGCCAATGAATTAATAATAAAAAGAAATCAGTACTGTAGCATTTAACATGAAGCATTACATTACATGATTCTTCCATTGCGCGCAAGTCTCATTCATCAGGAAACATGTCATTCAATTCTCAAATAATCATGGGCGCGAGAATAAGTAAGTTTAAGCCATCATTAGAAATAACTATATAAAAACTAAATATCTAGATCCACCATCTACTACTTATATCCTCAATGCGTAAAAACTAAAACTATGTCAATCATTCACTACATACTAACCACTGCTCAAGTAGCGATAACTAAAACCATCAGTATTGCATCCATAAGGCCATAATGTGCCATCTCAAATAACACTAAATATACATCACTAAGCTAGTCGAAACTTCACCAAGGTTAACATGTAAGTAACATCAACTATAGACTAACTAGCAATTAGCAATTGGACACTAAATGCAACCAGTTTTAGCAAGGTTAAATGCAAAACATCCTTAATCCAACGTTCCTTCCAACTAGTCATTACTCTTGATGACCATAGCACCTATATCAACTAGAATGTTGCCATTAACTGTACAATTAAGCTATCACAAGACCCTTATCGCAAGCAATTAATAATGCATTCTCAATCATAGATCAATCAACAAGTCTGGAAATTGCAATAGTCAATATTCACCACTCCATTGTAATCATTACACCTTCAAATTGGGCAGTTCTAATTTAACCATGTTCTCATCTACTAGCTATTAACATTAATTGAAACATCAGCCAAATAAAGTAGCTTGCTATTAATACATACTAACTAATATAAAGTAGTTGTTGTTATGAAAAGTTAACTAATACAAGGCAGATTGCCTTTATTAAATAAAGTAGATTGCTATCATTAACCCAAATAATTGAATTGCTAATTCAGAAAACATTACTAACAAGGGAGGTTGCTTTTATTAAATAAGTCGATTGCCATTTTTCTAAGTACTAAAGAAATAAAACTATTGTTGCCATGAAGCATTTACTAAACAATAGATTGGTTGTACTGAGATAAGGTAGATTGCTAATTCAGAAAACATTACTGAAAAGGGAGGTTGCTCTTAACAATAAAGTCGATTGCCCATTATGCCAAAATTGAATGCATTCAATTAATTCAAAATAATCCAATCTCAACCGACACTTCAAACATGAGCAATACTTTCCTACTTCCGGTTTAGAATACAACCCATTAAGATTTTACGGGGGATAGGGTGTCTCTAGATTAATGGTTTAATATATAAATTTCGTCTCTAACTGGAAA
This sequence comes from Picea engelmannii, assembly GCA_009831015.1. Taxonomy (NCBI): domain Eukaryota; kingdom Viridiplantae; phylum Streptophyta; class Pinopsida; order Pinales; family Pinaceae; genus Picea; species Picea engelmannii. The sequence goes on along the minus strand of ML778172.1, from coordinate 1,341,475 downwards.
CAAATAATTTAATAAAGAAGGTGTCACAAGGATAGTGCGTTGTCCTGAGGTTAACAACTGATTAAAAACATCAAGAGCTATCATGTTCAACAACTGTTGCCAGAACGAATTCTCAGATCTAAATTTATAAAAATGAAAGGCCCATACATCTATTGCCAGAACGAATTCTCAGATCTAAATTTACAAAACGAAATTCCCCATACAAATATTTCCATAACAAATTCTCAGATCTAATTTACAAAAACGAAATGCCCATACATCTACTGCCAGAACGAATTCTCAGATCTAAATTTACAAAACGAAATTGCCCATATAGCTATTGCCAGAACGAATTCTTAGATCTAAGTTACAAAAATGAAATGCCCATACATCTACTGCAAAAACGAATTCTCAGATCTAAATTTACAAAAATGAAAATGCCCACAATGATATACAAAACGCCCACAGTAATAGAAAACGCCCATAGTACTATAAAAACGTCCACATCAATATAAAAACGCCAACATAAGTTTATAAAAGCCCACATCAATGTAAAAATGCACACGACAAAGGTAAAAATGCCCACTGGGATATTTAAACACCCACAGAAATGTAAATACATCCATAGAAGTGTAAAAACACCCACGGCAATGTAAAAACACCCGTTGTGATATTTAAACACCCACATAAATGTAAATACACCCACAGAATGTAAAAACGCCCACGACAATGTAAAAACGCAGACAACAAACGCAAGGCACAACGTGAGATCGCATAGATCCAAGGAAGGTCGGCAATCCCAAGATCATAAAATTCTTTTATCTAATACCGACATGCAACAATAGAGTTAGAAGTAATATTTTTATAACTGTCCCACAATTACAATCGCCGAAGAGCAAGGCAAGAAACCAATTAATTCAACAAGAACCCAAGCCATTTGAAGTTAAGTATTTTTCATCTCACAATGCCAATACAAAAATGTTGATAACAATAAGAGAGGTCTAAGGTCCTAATACCTTCTATCATGCAAATGAAAAACATACCATTGCCTTAACTCCTGCCTCGAATGATGACCCCGCGCTCCGTGTCGATCTTGCTCCGCGCCGCTCCCGCTCATCGACCGTAGAGACTACACCGGTACCTCTCAGCTAATCGCTAGGGGTACTCTGCTTCCCCCTTAGCCGCCCGAGCCGCAAAGGGGCCACACACAATCCTGATGGCCTGTCTAGCTTCCCAGATCGCCTCGCAAGGCCGAGCTACCACTCCTATCCAAGCTGGAAAATCCCAACTCTCCACAAATAATCAGTCAAGTCACAATTCCGACAGCGTAACGTTACGATAACAATTGATCCCTTTCTTCCTCATCTTCCCTTTCTTTTATAGAGTTGTTCAAACCTCACACTTTCCCTAAATCACTTTTAAATTAAAAATAAAAATATTCTAAATATTCTCCTTCGCACAAGTGTCGTCCATCCCCCTCTTTCCTCCAATAATTATTTTCTTTAAATTATTAATTTACTCATTTCCATCACCCACCTAGAGTTGCTCCTAAATTTCCTACTAGGTGTTCCTAGATCTCCTTACATGTTTTAAATAATTTCCCTAAAAATGAAGTTACTAAATTAGCTCAAATTAGAAGGTTCTTAATTGCAGATTCCTTACTATGTTGACCTCGCTTTTTACCATAAGTTCCCAACTTTCCTTTATTATATTTCCTCCAATCCTCAGTTTCCTAATTTTTATTATCCCCTTCTTTCCCCTTTTTATTAGAGCCAAAATAATAGTTGCGCTATTTACTTTTTTCCCTTTATTATTAATTTAAAATCTTTTTATACTTCCACAAGTTAAATAATTTGTTTCTTCTTTACAATTTAAAACCACGGATTTTTAATTAAATTATTACTCTCTTCATTTTACCCCAAAAATTTATGAAGACTAGAACTATTACCTACAAGGTTTTTTTTTGTTTAAATTTTTATTTTTATTTTTATAGGGTTTGTTCTTAAGGTTAGACAAAATTTTACCCTGAGAAGTTTTAGACTTAGGACTTAGATTTTGAACTAGGTGACATTTAATTAGGGAAGTAGCTTAAGAATTTCTTAATGTGTTAAATGTATTAGGGCCATCTAGGTTTGTTCCTTCATCAACAACAACGCAACGTGCCCTTCAGTACACACCACGTACTCCAAGGGTGCCACTCGCCAAATTATGTTTCTTTTGTGCGACGTGCCCTTCAGGATGCACCACGTGCTCCAAGGGTGCCACTCGCCAACTTGTGCTTCTTTCGAGCAACGTGCCCTTTAGGATGAACCACATGCTCCAAGGGTGCCACTCGCTAACTTGACTGATTGGTAGACATCTATAACCCCTGGAGTCAACACTCCGCCAGGTGAACTTGTGGGAGACTAAGGGCTCTAAGTAATAAGGCCCCCACCTTATTGCATGCCCCTTAGAATCATCGTGAGAGACTGTCGCAATCTGCCCTCACGACATCGTGGATCCTCTCGAACTAGGTAATCGTTAACCTATAGTTCGAGCCATGGCGGGAGTGCTAGTAGGCTCTGGCAGGGCTGTTGTCCACACCTCTCCCTCAACCTCTCTGGAAATCATGTGTGGCCCCTTTACTCCATATGTGAGTCTGGTCGACAAGCTATCATCAGCCTGCATCATCAACAATCGTTTCAGAACATGACAACATCATATCATCAAATCAATGAAATATCACAGTAAATAAATCAACCCAAATAGCACACTCCCTGACTCAATCCAGAGTCCAAGGGGTTCCATCAATGCCTATGCATCCTCAAGGTCCAAAACCCTGCACACTCAATAAAAGTGAGTCAATAGCACTTGTCTACGTCAAAGAAGTAAAACATCATGTCATCTATCATAACGCATCATAATCAAGGATAAATGTTTTAACATCATAAAAGTTCAGATCACTTGCGAGCAAGTGTCCTCAAAGAATAAGTTTTCTCAGTGTGCCAGAGCGGGATGTTACATACACCCCCTCTTGGTCTAAACTTCATCCCGAAGTTTCTCAGTATTAATGCCGAAATAAAAATACCACAGTATCATAAGTCTATCTATCAAACAAAAATGGGAACAACTGGCACATATCATATGCGTCTTCCCAGGTCACCGAGTGCGGACTATAACTATCCCACTGGACCTTCACCTGATCTATCGTTCGACGTCGTCACTGTTGAACGCGATGATCTAAGATGCGGACCGGCCCAGCCGTGAGTGCTCCCTCGTCCGATACTTGCCAGGAACCCATGTCAATCACATGTGTAGGATCGCTAATATAATGTCTCAAAACAGATACATGAAAAACATTGTGCATACACCTCAAAGAATCAGGCAAGGCTAGTCGATAGGCCACGGGCCCCTTTCTCTCCACAATCTCGAAAGGTCCCATGAACCTAGGAGAGAGTTTATCTCCCTTTCCAAACTTGATCGAACTCTTATGTGGTTTAACATGCAAGAAGACTCGATCGTCGACCTCGTAACTATGGTCGACTCGGTGCGCATCAGCATAACTCTTCTGTCGATCCTGTGCTTCTTTAATCCTTTGTCTTATGGTTTGCATTTTCTCTTCCATTTCTTGGATCACTTTTGGTCCCACCAGGACCCTATCCTCAAGCCGATCCCAACTCAAAGGCATCTGACACGGTCACCCATAAAGGAACTCAAAATGTGCCATCTTAATGGTGCTCTGGTAATTGTTGTTGTAAGTGAAGTCTACTAGAGGCAAGAATTCCTCCCAACGATTTTGTTGGTCCATCACGTACATGCGCAACATGTCCTCCAAAGTTTGGTTCATTCGTTCGGTCTTTCCATCAGTCTCTGGGTGATACGCAGTACTAAAATTAAGTTGGGTTCCCAAGGCCTCTTGGAAACTCGTCCAAAATCGTCCAGTAAACACCGATCCTCGATCGGAGATAATCTTCTTAGGCACGCCATGCAGCCTCATAATCTCACTGATGAAAACTCTTGCTATGTCAGGTGCCTGATACGTCGTATGCATAGGAATAAAGGGAGCACTCTTCCTCAGAGTGTCTACTACTACAAAAATCAAGTCGTGTCTCCTTACCATCAGTGGAAATCCAATAATAAAATCCATCGAAATAACTTCCCATTTCATTTCTGGAATGGCATGTGGTTGAAGTAATCCTATCGGGTGTCTATGTTGAGCCTTTACCCGCTGACACTCTAGACATCTAGCCACAAAGTTGACTATGTCAGCCTTCATTCCCTTCCAGAAGAATAAGGGTTTAAGGTCTGCCCTCATCTTCGTGACTCCTGGGTGAGCCATGTAAATTTCTCTATGAGCCTCTCTCAGGATCAACATCCTCAACTCGTCATTTGGCGGTACGTAAATCTGACCTCTAAACCTTAATAACCCATCGCTATCAAAATAAAATCCCTCATATCGTGGTACCATCATTATGTTTTGTCCGAAAAAACCCTCGACCACTATGTACCATTCGTCGTCACGCTGTAAAGTGAGAATTTTCTCACCTAAGTTCATCTGAAGAGGCAACACCGAGAAGATGTGTGGTCTTCGACTCAAAGCATCAGCCACTCAGTTCATTGTTCCCTTTATGCAAGTAATCTCGAAGTCATACTCACTAAGAAATTTCGACCAACGCCATTGTTGCACGTTCAGGTCGCTTTACGTAAAAATGTGTTGTATTCCACAATGATTAGTCCTTAATTCAAATTTCCGTCCAACAAGGTAGTGTCTCCAAACCTTCAAGGCATATACGATGGCTAATAACTCCAAATCGTGCGTCGCGTAGTTCTCTTCATGCCTTCTCAGCTTCCTCGAAATGTAAGAAATCACTCATCCATCTTGCATCAAGACTCCGCCTAAGCCTTCCTTGGATGTGTCAGTGTATACCAAGAAGTCTGCGTCCATGTCAGGGACCTTTAGTATTGGCGCTATGGTCAACAACTCCTTAAGCCTTCGAAATTATTCAGCACATTTCTCGGTCCAAACAAACTTCTTGTTTTTCTTCTGCAATTCCGTCATCGGATTTGTTATCTTCGAAAATCCCTCGACAAACCGTCGATAGTATCCTGCTAAACCCATAAAACTATGCACTTATGTCACATTCGTCGATGTAGGACATTCCATAATAGCCTTAACCTTGTCTGGATCCATGGCGATACCTTCGCCGGAGATGACATGCCCTAAGTAGTGAATCCTCGATTGATAAAAAGAGCATTTGGATAACTTCCCATACAATTTTTGCTCTCGTAGACACTGTAGTACCAAGCGCAAGTGATCGTCATACTCATCCATCGTCCGAGAGTAGATCAAGATATCATTAATGAATACTTGGACGAACTTTTCCAAGTACTCGCAGAACACCCCGTTCATCAAACTCATGAATACCCCTGGGGCGTTTGTCAATCCAAACGGTAAAACAGTAAACTCGTAATATCCAAATCTCGTCTTAAAAGCGGTCTTAGGGATTTCATCCTCCTTGATCCGTAACTAGTGATACCCTGATCACAAATCCATCTTGGAGAATATCGTCGCACCCTTCATTTGATTGAACAGATCATCAATTCTTGGTAAGGGATATTGATTCTTGATCGTAGCCTTGTTCAGTTGACGGTAGTCAATTCAAAGCCTCCATGATCTATCCTTCTTTCGTATGAAAATAAATGGTGCACCCCATGGTGACACCCTAGGGCGTATCAGTCCCAAGTCCAACAACTCCCTCAGTTGCATTTTCATCTCTTGCAACTCTGGGGTCGACATCCGATAAGGCGTTCTTACTATCGGTTCGGTCCTCAGTTTCAGGTCTATGGTAAACTCCAGTTCCCTTTCTGGCCCCATCCCAGGCAACTCCTCTAGAAATACGTCCTCAAACTCCTTCACCACCGAAAGGTGTTCTAGACCTTCTGCTACTCCCTTTTCGTTTAGCGCAAGGATCGCATAAATCTTGCACCCCTTGAGCATACTCTTCCGTAACTGTAAGGAAGAGACGAACCTCAGGGATATTTCCTGGTTCTGTCCTACAATCACACATCTGTGTCCTTCATCATCGACCAAGCTCAACCATTTCGTCTTACAGTTGAGTATCACCTCATGTGATTCCAACCAATCCATACTAATCATGACTTCATAATATCCTAAGATCGTGACATACAAGTTGACCCTCGTGAAAAACTCTCCCATGTTAAGGGCACAGCTTGTAACCTTTCCTCCAACCTTCTGTTTGGCTCCTGAAGCCATCTCTACGAAGCTAAACTTGTCCTGTTCGACTGCCTTTACCTTAATCCTTTTTAGCGATGCACCAGAAATGAAACTCACAGTAGCACCTGGGTCTATCAAAATACTAAGGGTCTGGTCAGCGATAATACCTTTCATCTTGAGCACAGTCGACTGGTGCTCTGCCTAGTGGTTATTCACCGCCGCATGAATCCGATGGGCCTTGCCCATATCTACCACGGTAGTGGGTCTGGCTGATCTGGACACTCTGGTCTTCTCCACAAGACAGTCGCACTGGTAGTGTGGCTCCCCACACATCCAACACCGCTTCTTTGGCCTAATAGTCTTGGTACCCGAAGTAGAAGATGATGGCCCACCGGCCTGGAACATAGGTTTGTTCTGCTGAACAGGCCTAAACTGTTGTTGTTGCGGGCGACGCTGCTGCTAATGTTGTGGTCCCCAATAAGGTTCCCGCTGCTAAGGCCACGATCATCGAGGTGTAGTGAAAGTGGATCCTCTCTAGAAGCCACGATATCATGGCGTATGTCTCGCTGGTGTCTGATGCTGCGGTGTACAAGATGAACCATGCCCTGCTGGTCTCGCTGGAGTCCTCATCTGACCCCCATTGATAAGCTCCTCATCTTCTATGAGGGCCTTTTAGACAGCGTCATGCAAGGTTTGAGGCATCAAGATCCTAACCTTTGCACGCAAGCTTCCGTTAAGGCCAAACACGAACCTGTTGACCTTGAGCTTCTCAGTGTTAAGGTGTGGAGCATACCAGAGTAGCTCCATAAAACGTGCCTCGTACTCGGGCACCGTACGACCTCCCCATCGTAATGCGTTGAACTCATTGAGCTGACGCTCAATGAATTCCTCTGAAAGGTACCTCTCTTGGAACCATTCCTCGAACAGTTCCCATGACACGTCTTCAACGACCATGTTCAGCTACGGCAGGAGCGTCTTCCACCATAGAAGAGCGCTCCCGTTCAGTTGAAATACCACCATGCGGACCTTCATGTTGGAGGTATAATCGCGAAGTGTGAAGCACATCGCCATATTCTCCAACCATGCCTCAACGGCGGCACCATCCGGGGCACCAAAGAACTCGGGAAATTTAACCTTCTCGAGTTCACGGTGAATGCTACCTGTAACGACCGGTGCGCGCGGCAGAACCTGAGCAGGTTTTGATGCCCTGGCCTCGTCTCTGTCCAATTTGTTGATCAGTGCCTCAGTCATGCGCTGAAAAGATCTCATCATCCCAACAACATTTCCAACTGTTATCTTCTCTTATCAGAGAACCTGCTCGCCTCCCTGGGGGTTAGACCGCTCAGACGTGGATGCTACTGGAGGCATCACGGCTCCTCCCCTAGCACCCCGTCGTCTACCTCGACGGTGTCCTCTAACCATGATTACCTGCACGCACACAATCAACTCGATCAGCAACAGTATAATAAAATCTAGGCATGTCAACGAAAGTTGTAGCGAATCCCAAGTCGTGGGTCAAACCCACTCTGATACCATATGTGACATCCTCCTCGTTACGACAACAACTCTTTAACAGGTGCACATTTTTAATTTTTTTGTTTAAGGTGTGTGCGCGCGTGTAAAAAGGAACAAAAACACTTGACTCTACATCGCCACCCGACGACTAACAAGACGCAACCAACATGATCACAACAAGAAGACATAAGGCAGACAACAAGTAACTGCAAGCATTAAACGACCATAGACATAAGGCGCACAACAAGTAACTGGAATCATTAAACAACATACTGTGTTATGTACAGTACGAACACAGATGGAAGAATCCATAGTAGTAGATTTTACTATTTCTGCACAGGAAAGTAGGGAATTTAATCTTAGTTCTCTGCTTCGGAGAGAGAGAATGTCAGATAGGCTCCTGGTCGACTTCTCAGGCAGAAACTAGTAATCTCTGTCAGGAGGTCATAGTGGTGGGAACTCTGCCTTTAAAGAGCCTGAGACTACCGATACGACCTTAGAGGTGTGACACAAGAGTGGAAACCCTGCCTTTAAAGGGCCCGAGACTCTTGATACGGCACTGGATTCTTTACACAAAAATAATTCACACACACAGACTTATATACAGAGCAACTAGCTTTATCAAATCGAAGAGTCTAATATCATACAACTGTGAGTTTGGACAATTCCAATTATAGTACTAACCCTGAAATTAATTAACAATCTCAATACATCCTATATGTTACATATACCATAAAATTACAATAACATTATCTTAACAACCTCACATCTTATGTTATAAAAACCTTTCAACTAAAACATCAATCACCCATCACATCACCCCTTGTATGCTACCAATGCAATGAAGTTACAATAACTTCACCATAAAATAAATCAACCTTATATTTATATTACCATAACCTTTCCATGAATTAATAATAAAAAGAAATCATTACCGTATCATTTAACATGAAGCATTACATTACATGATTCTTCCATTGCACGCAAGTCTCATTCATCAGGCAACATGTCATTCAATTCTCAAATAATCATGGCCGCGAGAATAAGTAAGTTTAAGCCATCATTAGAAATAACTATATAAAAACTAAATATCTGGATCCACCATCTACTACTTAAATCCTCAATGCATAAAAACTAAAACTATGTCAATCATTCACTACATACTAACCACTGCTCAAGTAGCGATAACTAAAACCATCGATATTTCATCCATAAGGCCATAAGGTGCCATCTCAAACAACACTAAATATACATCACTAAGCTAGTCGGAACTTCGCCAAGGTTAACATGTAAGTAACATCAACTGTAGGCTAACTAGCTTGGCTAAAATTAAAAAAAAGCAGAGCCATTAGCAATTGGACACTAAATGCAACCAGTTTTAGCAAGGCTAAATGTAACCCATCCTTAATCCAACGTTCCTTCCAACTAGTCATTACTCTTGATGACCATAGCATCTATATCAACTAGAATGCTGCCATTAAATGTACAATTAAGCGATCACAAGACCCTTATCGCAAAACAATAATAATGCATTCTCAATCATAGATCAATCAACAAGTCTGGAAATTGCAATTGTCAATATTCACCACTCCATTGCAATCATTACACCTTCAAATTGGGCAGTTCTAATTTAACCATGTTCTCATCTACTAGCTATTAACACTAATTGAAACATCAGCCAAATAAAGCAGCTTGCTATTAATACATACTAACTAATATAAAGTAGTTGTTGTTATGAAAAGTTAACTAATACAAGGAAGATTGTCTTTATTAAATAAAGTAGATTGCTATCATTAACCCAAGTAATTGAATTGCTAATTTAGAAAACGTTACTGACAAGGGAGGTTGCTTTTATTAAATACGTCGATTTCCATTTTTCTAAATACTAAAGAAATAAAATTGTTGCTGCCATGAAGCAGTTACTAAACAATAGATTGTTTTTACTAAGATAAGGTAGATTGCTAATTCAGAAAACATTACTGAAAAGGGAGGTTGCTCTTAACAATAAAGTTGATTGCCCATTATGCCAAAGTTGAATGCATTCAATTAATTTGAAATAATCCAATCTCAACCGGCACTTAAAACACGAGCAATACTTTCCTACTTATGGTTTAGAATACAACCCATTAATATTTTACGGGAGATAGCGTGTCTCTAGATTAATGGTTTAATATATAAATTTTGTCTCTAACTGGAAACAAATAATTTAATAAATAAGGTGTCACAAGGATAGTGCGTTGTCCTGAGGTTAACAGCTGATTAAAAACATCAAGAGCTATCATGTCCAACAACTATTGCGAGAACGAATTCTCAGATCTAAATTTACAAAAACGAAATGCCCATACATCTATTGCCAGAACAAATTCTCACATCTAAATTTACAAAACAAAATTGCCCATACAACTATTGCTAGAACGAATTCTCGGATCTAATTTACAAAAGAGAAATGCCCATAAATCTACTGCCAAAACGAATTCTCAGATCTAAATTTACAAAAACGAAAATGCCCACAGTGATATACAAAACGCCCACAGTAATAGAAAATGCCCATAGTACTATAAAAATGCCCACATCAATATAAAAACGCCAACAAAAGTTTATCAAAGCCCACAACAATGTAAAAATGCCCACGACCAATGTAAAAATGCCCATTGGGATATTTAAACGCCCACAGAAATGTAAATACACCCACAGAAGTGTAAAAACGCCCACGGCAATGTAAAAACGCCCGTTGTGATATTTAAATGCCCACAGAAATGTAAATACACCCACAGAATGTAAAAACGCCCACGGCAAGGTAAAAACACAGACAAAAAATGCAAGGCACAATGGGAGATCGCACAGATCCAAGGAAGGTCGGCAATGCCGAGATCATAAAATTCTTTTATCTAATACCAACATGCAACAACATAGTAAGAAGTAATATTTTTATAACTATCCCACAATTACAATCACCGAAGAACAAGGAAAGAAACCAATTAATCCAATAAGAACCCAAGCCGTTTGAAGTTAAGTATTTTTCATCTCACAATGCCAATACAAAAATGTTGATAACAATAAGAGAGGGCTAAGGTTCTAATACCTTCTATCATGCAAATTAAAAACATATCATTGCCTTAACTCCCGCCTCGAATGATGACTCCACACTCCGTGCCGCTCCTGCTCCGCGCCGCTCCCTCTCGCCGACCGTAGAGACTACACTGGTACCTCCCAACCAATCGCTATGGGTACTCTGCTTCCCCATTATCCCTCTAAGCCGCAAAGGGGCCACACACAATCTTTATGATCCGTCTAGCTTCCCAGCTCACCTCGCAAGGCCGAGCTACCACGCCTATCCAAGCTGGAAAATCCCAACTCTCCACAAGTAATCAGTCAAGTCACAATTCTGGCAGCGTAACGTTACGCTAACAGTCGATCCCTTTCTTCCTCATCTTCCCTTTCTTTTATAGAGTTGTCCAAACCTCACACTTTCCCTAAATCACTTTTAAATTAAAAATAAAAATATTYTAAATATTCTCCTTCGCACAAGTGTCGTSCATCCCCCTCTTTCCTCCAATAATTATTTTCYTTAAATTATTAATTTACTCATTTCCCTCACCCACCTAGAGTTGCTCCTAAATTTCCTCCTAGGTGTTCCTAGATCCCCTTACATGTTTTAAATAATTTCCCTAAAAATGAAGTTACTAAATTAGCTCAAATTAGAAGGTTCTTAATTGTAGATTCCTTACTATGTTGACCTCACTTTTTACCATAAGTTCCCAACTTTCATTTATTATGTTTCCTCCAATCCTTAGTTTCCTAATTTTTACTATCCCCTTTTTTCCCCTTTTTATTAGAGACAAAATTGCAGTTGCGCTATTTACTCTTTTCCCTTTATTATTAATTTAAAATCTTTTTATACTTCCACAAGTTAAATAATTTGTTTCTTCTTTACAATTTAAAACCATGGATTTTTAATTAAATTATTACTCTCTTCATTTTACCCCAACAATTTATGAAGACTAAAACTATTACCTAAGGGTTTTTTTTTTGTTTAAATTTTTATTTTTATTTTTATAGCGTCTGTTCTGAAGGTTAGACAAAAATTTTCCCTAAGAAGTTTTAGACTTAGGACTTAGATTCTGAACTAGGAAACATTTAATTAGGGAAGTAGCTTAAGAATTTATTATTGTGTTAAACGTCTTAGGGCCATCTAGGTTTGTTCCTTCTTCAACATCAATGCAACGTGCCCTTCAGGACACACCACGTGCTCCAAGGGTGCCACTCGCCAGCTTATGTTTCTTTTGCGTGACATGCCCTTCAGGATGCACCACGTGCTCCAAGCGTACCACTTATCAACTTGTGTTTCTTTCACGCGATGTTCCCTTCAAGATGCACCACGTGCTACAAGGGTGCCACTCGCCAACTTGACTGATTGGTATACATCTATAACCCCTAGAGTCAACACTCTGCCAGGTGAACTTGTGGGAGACTAAGGGCTCTAAGGAATAAGGCCCCCGCCTTATTGCACGCCCCATAGAATCATCGTGAGCGAATGTCGTAGTCTGCCCTCACGACATCGTGGATCCTCTTAAACTAGGTAATCGTTAACCTACAGTTCGAGCCAGGGCAGGAGTGCTAGTAGGCTGTGGCAGGGTTGTTGTCCACACCTCTCCCTCAAACTCTCTGGAAATCATGTGTGGCCTCTTTAATCCATATGTAAGTCTAGTCGAAAAGCTATCATCAACCTGCATCATCAACAATCATGTCAGAACATGTCAACATCATATCATCAAATCAATGAAATATCACAGTAAATAAATCAACCCAAATAGCACACTCCGTGACTCAATCCGGAGTCCAAGGGGTTCCACCGATGCCTCTGCATCCTCAAGGTCCAAAACCCTGCACACTCAATAAAACTAAGTCAATATCACCTTTCTACGTCAAAGTAGTAAAACATCATGTCATCTATCATAATGCATCATAATCAAGGATAAATGTTTTAACATCATAAAAGTCCAGATCACTTGCGAGAAAGTGTCCTCAAAGAATAAGTTTTCTTAGTGCGCCAGAGTAGGATGTTACATACACCCCCTCTTGGTCTAAACTTCGTCCCGAAGTTTCTTAGTATCAATGCCAAAATAAAAGTACGACAGTATCATAAGTCTATCTATCAAACAAAAATGGGAAATGCTGGCACATATCATATGCGTCCTCTCAGGTCGTCGAGTGCAGATTATAACTGTCCCACTGGACCTTGACCTGATCTACCATTCGATGTCGTAACTGTTGAATGCGATGATCTAAGATGTGGACCGGCTCAGTTGTGAGCGCTCCCTCTTCCGGCACCTGCAAGGAACTCATGTCAATCATGTGTGTAGGATCGCTAATATAATGTCTCAAAACAGATACATGAAAAACAGCATGCATACGCCTTAAAGAATCAGGCAAGGCTAGTCGATAGGCCATGGGCCCCTTTCTCTCCACAATCTCGAAACGTCCCACGAAACTAGGAGAGAGTTTAGCTCCCTTTCCAAATTTGATCAAACTCTTATGCGGTTTAACCCGCAAGAGGACTCGATCATCGACCTCGTAACTATGGTCGACTCGGTGTGCATCGACATAACTCTTATGTCGATCCTGCGCTTCTTTAATCCTTTGTCTATTGGTTTTCATTTTCTCTTCCATTTCTTGGATCACTTCTGGTCCCACCAGGACACTATCCTCAAGCCGATCCCAACTCAAGGGCGTCTGACACGATTGCCCATAAAGAAACTCAAAAGGCGCCATCTTAATGGTGCTCTGGTAACTGTTGTTGTAAGCAAACTCTATTAGAGGCAAGAATTCCTCCCAACTTTTTTGTTGGTCCATTAAGTACATGCGCAACATGTCCTCCAAGTTTTGGTTGGTTCGTTCGGTATGTCCATCGGTCTCTGGGTGATACGCAGTACTAAAATTAAGTTGGGTTCCCAAGGCCTCTTGGAAACTCGTCCAAAATTGTCCAGTAAACACCGATCCCCGATCGGATATAATCTTCTTAGACACACCATGCAGCCTCACAATCTCACTGATGAAAACTCTCGCTATGTCAGGTGCCTGATACGTCGTACGCACAGGAATAAAGCGAGCACTCTTCATCAGAGTGTCTACTACTAGAAAAATTGAGTAATGTCTCCTAGCCGTTAGTGGAAATACAACAATGAAATCCATCGAAATAACTTCCCATTTCGATTCCGGAATGACATGTGGTTGAAGTAATCCTATCGGGTGTCTATGTTCAGCCTTTACCTACTGACACTCTAGACATCTAGCCACAAAGTTGACTATGTCGACCTTCATTCCCTTCCAGAAGAATAACGGTTTAAGCTCTGCCCTCATCTTCGTGACTCCTGGGTGAGCCATGTAAACTGCTCTATGAGCCTCGCTTAGGATCAACATCCTCAACTCGTCATTTGGCGGTACGTAAATCCGACCTCTAAACCTCAATAACCCATCACTATCAAAATAAAATCCCTCATATCATGGTACCATCATTGTGTTTTGTCCGAAAAAACCCTCGACCTCTATGTACCATTTGTCGTCACGCTGTAAAGTGAGAATTTTCTCACGTAAGTTCGTCTGAAGAGGCAACACTGAGAGGAGGCGTGGTCTCCGACTCAAATAATCATCCACTCAGTACATTGTTCCCTTTATGTAAGTAATCTCGAAGTCGTACTCGCTAAGAAATTCCGACCAACGCCATTGTCACGCGTTCAGGTCACTTTTCGTAAAAATGTGTTGTAGTCCACAATGATCAGTCCTTAATTCAAATTTTCATCCAACAAGGTAGTGTCTCCAAACCTTCAAGGCATATATGATGGCTAATAACTCAAAATCGTGCGTCGCATAGTTGTCCTCATGCCTTCTCATCTTCCTCTAAATGTAAGCAATCACTCATCCATCTTGCATCAAGACTCCACCTAAGCCTTCCTTGGATGAGTCAGTGCATACCAAGAAGTTTGCGTCCATGTCAGGGACCTTTAGTATTGATGTTGTGGTCAACAACTCCTTAAGCCTTCGAAATGCTTCCGCGCATTTCTCGTTCCAAACAAACTTCTTATTTTTCTTCTACAATTCCGAGATCGAATTTTCTATCTTCGAAAATCCCTCGACAAACCGTCGATAGTATCCTGCTAAACCCATAAAAATACGCACTTCTGTGACATTTGTCGACGCAGACCATTCCATAATAGCCTCAACCTTGGCTGGATCCATGGCGATACCTTCATCGGAGATGACATTCCCTAAGTAGTGAATCCTCGATTGATAAAAAGAGAATTTGGACAACTTCCCATACAATTTGTGCTCTCATAGACATTGTAGTACCAAGCGCAAGTGCGCATCATGCTCCTCCATCATCCGAGAGTAGATCAAGATATCGTTAATGAATACTTGGACGAACTTGTCCAAGTACTTGTGGAACACCCTGTTCATCAAACTCATGAATAACCTTGGAGCATTTGTCAATCCAAATGGTAAAACAATAAACTCGTAATGTCCAAATATCATCTTAAAGGCGGTCTTATGGACTTCATCCTCCTTGATCCGTAACTGGTGATACCCTGATCGCAAATTGATCTTGGAGAACACCGTCGCACCCTTCATTTGATCGAACAGATCATCAATTCTTGGTAAGGGATATTGATTCTTGATCGTAGCCTTGTTCAGCTGATGGTAGTCAATGAAAAGCCTCTATGATCTATCCTTCTTTCATATGAAAATAACTGGTTCACCCCACGGTGACACACTAGGTCGTATCAGTGCCAGGTCCAACAACTCCTTCAGTTGCATTTTCAGCTCTTGGAACTCTGGGGTCGACATCCGATAAGGCATTCTTGCTATCGGTTTGGTCCTTGGTTTCAGGTCTATGGTAAACTCCAGTTACCTTTCTGGCAACATCCCAGGCAACTCCTCTGGAAATATGTCCTCAAACTCCTTCACCACCGGAAGGTGTTCTAGAACTTTCGCTACTCCCTTTTCATTTAGCGTGAGGATTGCATAAAGTTTGCACCCCTTGCGCATACTCTTAAGTAAATGTAAGGAAGAGATGAACCTCAGGGATACTCCCTGGTTACGTTTTATAATCACATGTCTTTGTCCTTCATCATCGAGCAAGCTCAACCATTTCCTCTTACAGGTGAGTATCGCCTCATGTGATTCCAACCAATCCATACTAATCACGATGTCATAAGATCCTAAGATCGTGATGTACAAGTTGACAATCGTGAAAAACTCTCCGAGGTTAAGGGTACAGCCCGTAACCTTTCCTCCAACCTTTTGTTTGGCTCCTGAAGCCATCTCTACGAAGCTAAACTCATCATATTCGACTACCTTTACCTTAATCCTTTTTAGCGCTGCACCAGAAATGAAACTCATAGTAGCACCTAAGTTTATCAAAATATTAAGGGTCTAGTCAGCGAAAGTACGTGTCATTTCGAGCACAGTTGATTGGTGCTCTGCTCAGCGGTTATTCACCGCTGCATGAATCCGATGGGCCTTCCCCATATCTCCCACGGTAGTGGGTCTGACTGATCCGGACACTCTGGTCCTCTCCACAGGAAAGTTTCACTGGTAGTGTGGCTCCCCACACGTCCAACACCACTTCTTCGGCCCAGTAGTCCTGGTACCCAAAGTAGAAGATGACCGCCCACCGGCCTGGAAGCTAGGTCTATTTTATTGAATAGGCCTAAACTATTGTTGTTGTGGGTGACATTGTTGCTGATGTTGTGGTCCCCGATAAGGTGACCGCTGCTGAGGCGATGATCATCGGGGTGTAGTGAAAGTGGAACCTCTCTAGAAGCCACGATATCTCAGCATATGTCTCGCTGGTGTCTGATGCTGCAGTGTACCAGATGAACCCTACTCTGTTGGTCTCGCTGGAGTCCTGGTCTGACCCCCACTGATAAGCTCCTCCTCTGCTATGACGGCCTTTTGGACAACGTCGTGCAAGGTTTGAGGCATCAAGATCCTAACCTTTTCATGCAGGCTACCGTTAAGGCCAAACATGAACCTGTTGACCTTGAGCTTCTCAGTGTTAAGGTGCAGAGCATACTGGAGAAGCTCCATAAAACGTGCCTCGTACTTGGGCACCGTACGACCTCCCTATCGTAATGCGTTGAACGCATTGAGATGACTCTCAATGAATTCCTCTAAAAGGTACCTCTCTCAGAGTCGTTTCTTGAACAAATCCCATGACACGTCTTCAACGGCCATGTTCAGCTGTGGCAGTAGCGTCTTCCACCTTAGAAGAGCGCTCCCCTTCAGTTGAAAGACCTCCATGTAGACCTTCATGTTGGAGGTATAATCACGAAGTATGAAGCACATCGCCATATTCTCCAACCATGCCTCGACGGCGGTGCCACCTGGGGTACCAAAGAAATCGGGAAATTTAACCTTCTCGAGTTCATGGTGAATGCTACCTGTAACAGCCGGTGCGCCCGGCGGAACCTCAGCGGGTGCCGACACCCTGGCCTCGTCTCTGTCCAATTGGTTGATCAGTGCCTCGGACATGCGCTAAAAATATCTCATCATCCCAACAACATCGCCAATTGTTATCTTCTCCTATCTGAGAACCTGCTTGCCTCCCTGGGGATTAGACCCCTCAGGCATGGATGCTACTGGAAACTTCATGCCTCCTCCCCTAGCACCCCGTTGTCTGCCTCCGCGACGTCCTCTAACCATGATTACCTGCACGCAGACAATCAACTCAATCAGCAACAATATAATCAAATCTAAGCATGTCAACGAAATCCGTAGTGAATCCCAAGTCGCAGGTCGAACCCGCTCTGATACCATATGTGACATCCTCCTTGTTACGACAACAACTCTTTAACAGATGCAAATTTTTATTTTTTTTTGTTTAAGGTGTGTGCGCACGTGTAAAAAGGAACAGACACACTTGACTCTACGTCACCACCCGACGACTAACAAGACGCAACCAAGATGATCACAACAAGAAGACATAAGGTGCACAACAAGTAACTGCAAGCATTAAATGACCATAGACATAAGGCGCACAACAAGTAACTGCAAGCATTAAACAACATATTGTGTTATGTATAGTACGAACATAGATGGAAGAATCCATAGTAGTAGATTTTACTATTTCTGCACAGGAAAGCAGGGCGTTTAATCTTAGTTGTATTCTCCGGAGAGAGAGAATGTCAGATAGGCTCCTGGTCGACTGCTTAGGAAGAAACTAGTAATCTCTGTCAGGAGGTCGCAGTGGTGGGAACTCTGCCTTTAAAGAGATCGAGACTACTGATACGACCTTAGAGGTGTGTCGCAAGAATGGAAACCCTGCCTTTAAAGGGCCCAAGACTCTTGATACGGCACTGGATTCGTTACACAAAAATAATTCACACACATAGACTTATATACAGAGCGACTAGCTTTATCAAATCGAAGAGTCTGATATCATACAACTGTGAGTTTGGACAATTCCAATTATAGTACTAACCCTGAAATTAATTAACAATTTCAATACATCCTATATGTTACATATACAATAAAATTACAATAACATTATCTTAACAACCTCACATCTTATCTTATAAAAACCTTGCAACTAAAACATCAACCACCCATCACATTACTCCTTGTATGCTACCAATGCAATGAAGTTACAATAACTTTACCATAAAATAAATCAACATTACATTTATATTACCATAACCTTGCCAATGAATTAATAATAAAAAGAAATCATTATTGTATCATTTAACATGAAGCATTACATTACATGATTCTTCCATTGCGCGCAAGTCTCATTCATCAGGCAACATGTCATTCAATTCTCAAATAATCATGGGCGCAAGAATAAGTAAGTTTAAACCATCATTAGAAATAACTATATAAAAACTAAATATCTAGATCCACCATCTACTACTTAAATCCTCAATGCATAAAAACTAAAACTATGCGAATCATTCACTACATACTAACCACTGCTCAAGTAACGATAACTAAAACCATCGGTATTGCATCCATAAGGCCATAAGGTGCCATCTCAAACAACACTAAATATACATCAATAAGACAGTCGGAACCCGGAACACTAAATGCAACCAGTTTTAGCAAGGTTAAAGGTAACCCGTCCTTAATCCAACGTTCCTTCCAACTAGTCATTACTCTTGATGACCATAACATCTATATCAACTAGAATACTGCCATTAAATGTACAATTAAGCGATCACAAGACCCTTATCGCAAGCAATTAATAATGCATTCTCAATCATAGATCAATCAGCAAGTCTGGAAATTGCAATAGTCAATATTCACCACTCCATTGTAATCATTACACCTTCAAATTGGGCAGTTCTAATTTAACCATGTTCTCATCTACTAGCTATTAAAATTAAATGAAACATCATCCAAATAAAGTAGCTTGCTATTAATACATACTAACTAATATAAAATAGTTGTTGTTATGAAAAGTTAACTAATACAAGGCAGATTGTCTTTATTAAATAAAGTCGATTGCTATCATTAACCCAAATAATTGAATTGCTAATTCAGAAAGCATTACTGACAAGGGAGGTTGCTTTTATTAAATAAGTCGATTTCCATTTTTCTATATACTAAAGAAATAAAACTGTTGTTTCCATGAAGCATTTACTAAATAGTAGATTTCTTTTACTGAGATAAGGTAGATTGCTAATTCAGAAAACATTACTGAAAAGGGAGGTCTCTCTTAACAATAAAGTCGATTGCCCATTATGCCAAAATTGAATGCATTCAATTAATTTGAAATAATCCAATCTCAACCGACACTTAAAACATGAGCAATACTTTCCTACTTCAGGTTTAGAATACAACACATTAAGATTTTACGGGGGATAGGGTGTCTCTAGATTAATAATTTAATATATAAATTTCGTCTCTAACTGGAAACAAATAATTTAATAAATGAGGTGTCACAAAGATAGTGCGTTGTCCTAAGGTTAATAGCTGATTAAAAACATCAAGAGCTATCATGTCCAACAATTGTTTCCAGAACGAATTCTCAGATCTAAATTTAAAAAAAACGAAATGCCCATACATCTATTTCCAGAACGAATTCTCAGATCTAAATTTACAAAACGAAATTGCCCATACAACTATTGCTAGAACAAATTCTCAGATCTAATTTACAAAAACGAAATGCCCATACATCTACTGCCAGAACGAATTCTCAGATCTAAATTTACAAAATGAAATTGCCCATACAACTATTGCCAGAACGAATTCTTAGATCTAATTTACAAAAATGAAATGCCCATACATCTACTACCAGAACTAATTCTAAGATCTAAATTTACAAAAACGAAAATGCCCACGGTGATATAAAAAACAACCACAGTAATAGAAAATGTCCATAGTACTATAAAAATTCCCACATCAATATAAAAACGCCAACATAAGTTTATAAAAGCCCACAACAATGTAAAAACGCCCACGGCAAAGGTAAAAATGTCCACTGGGATATTTAAACGCCCACAAAAATGTAAATACACCCACAGAAGTGTAAAAACGCCCACGGAAATGTAAAAACACCCATTGTGATATTTAAACGCCCACAAAAATGTAAATACACCCACAGAATGTAAAAACGCCCATGGAAATGTAAAAACGTAGACAACAAACGCAAGGCACAGCGGGAGATCGCACAGATCCAAGGAAGGCCGGCAATGCCGATATCACAAAATTCTTTTATCTAATACTGACATGCAACAACAGAGTAAGAAGTAATATTTTTATAACTGTCCCACAATTACAATTGTCGAAGAGCAAGGCAAGAAACCAATTAATCCAATATCAACCCAAGTTGTTTGAAGTTAAGTATTTTTCATCTCATAATGCCAATACAGAAATGCTGAAATTAATAAGAGAGGGCTAAGGTCCTAATACCTTCTATCATGCAAATGAAAAACATACCGTTGCCTTAACTCCCACCTCGAATGATGACCCCACGCTCCATGCCACTCCTGCTCCACGCGGCTCCCGCTCGCCGACCGTAGAGACTACACCGGTACCTCCCAGCCAATTGCTAGGGGTACTTTGCTTCCCCCTTAACCCCCCAAGCCGTTAAGGGGCCACACACAATCCCGATGGTTCATCTAGCTTCCTAGCTCGCCTCGCAGGGCCGAGCTACCACTCCTATCCAAGCTGGAAAATCCCAACTCTCCACAAGTAACAGTCAAGTCACAAATCTGGCAGCGTAACGTTACGCTAACAGTCGATCCCTTTCTTCCTCATCTTGCCTTTCTTTTATAGAGTTGTCCAAACCTAACACTTTCCCTAAATCACTTTTAAATTAAAAATAAAAATATTCTAAATATTCTCCTTCGCACAAGTGTCGTCCATCCCTCTCTTTCCTCCAATA
>ML778172.1:1309678-1319815 GCA_009831015.1 Picea engelmannii | reverse complement strand
AGGTGTTCCTAGATCCCCTTACATGTTTTAAATAATTTCCCTAAAAATGAAGTTACTAAATTAGCTCAAATTAGAAGGTTCTTAATTGCAGATTCCTTACTATGTTGACCTCGCTTTTTACCATAAGTTCCCAACTTTCCTTTCTTTTGTTTCCTCCAATCCTTAGTTTCTTAATTTTTATTATCCCCTTCTTTCCCCTTTTTATTACAGCCAAAATGACAGTTGCGGTATTTACTATTTTCCCTTTATTATTAATTTAGAATCTTTTTATACTTCCATAAGTTAAATAATTTGTTTCTTCTTTACAATTTAAAACCACGGATTTTTAATTAAATTATTACTCTCTTCATTTTACCCCAAAAATTTATGAAGACTAAAACTATTACCTAAGGGGTTTTTTTTTGTTTAAATTTTTATTTTTATTTTTATAGGGTCTGTTCTTAAGGTTAGACAAAATTTTACCATGAGAAGTTTTAGACTTAGGACTTAGATTCTGAACTAGGCGACATTTAATTAGGGAAGTAGCTTAAGAATTTCTTAATGTGTTACATGTCTTAGGGCCATCTAGGTTTGTTCCTTCATCAACACCAATGCAACATTCCCTTTAGGACACACCACGTGCTCCAAGGGTTCCACTTGCCAACTTATGTTTCTTTTGTGGGACGTGCCCTTCAGGATGCACCACGTGCTCTAAGGGTGCCATTCACCAACTTGTGTTTCTTTCACGCGACGTGCCCTTCAGGATGCACCACGTGCTCCAAGGGTGCCACTCACCAAATTGACTGATTGGTAGACATCTATAACCCCTGGAGTCAACACTCTTCCAGGTGAACTAATGGGAGACTAAGGGCTTTAAGGAATAAGGCCCCCACCTTATTGCGCGCCCCTTAGAATCAACGTGAGTGGCTATCGCATTCTTCCCTCATGACATCGTGGATCCTCTCGAACTAGGTAATTGTTAACCTACAGTTCGTGCCATGGTGGGATTGCTAGTAGGCTGTGGCAGGGCTGTTGTCCACACCTCTCCCTCAACCTCTTTGGAAATCGTGTGTGGCCCCTTTACTCCATATGTGAGTCTGGTTGGCAAGCTATCGTCAGCCTACATCATCAACAATCGTTTCAGAACATGTCAATATCATATCATCAAATCAATGAAATATCACAGTAAATAAATCAACCCAAATAGCACACTTCCTGACTCAATCCGGAGTCCAAGGCATTCCACCGATGCCTTTGCATCCTCAAGGTCCAAAACCTTGTACACTCAATAAAACTGAGTCAATAGAACCTGTCTACGTCAAAGCAGTAAAACATCATGCAATCTATCATAACGCATCATAATCAAGGATAAATGTTTTAACATCATAAAAGTCCAGATCACTTGTGAGCAAGTGTCCTCAAAGAATAAGTTTTCTCAG
The DNA here is from genome assembly GCA_009831015.1 of Picea engelmannii. Taxonomy (NCBI): domain Eukaryota; kingdom Viridiplantae; phylum Streptophyta; class Pinopsida; order Pinales; family Pinaceae; genus Picea; species Picea engelmannii. The sequence goes on along the minus strand of ML778172.1, from coordinate 1,318,397 downwards.
TGGGCCAGAGCGAGATGTTACATACACCCCCTTTTGGTCTAAACTTCATCCCGAAGTTTCTCAGTATCAATGCCGAAATAAAAGTACCACAGTATCATAAGTCTATCTATCAAACCAAAATGGGAACTACTGGCACATATCATATGCGTCCTCCCAGGTCACCGAGTGTAGACTATAACTGTCCCACTAGACCTTGACCTGATCTATCGTTCGACGTCGTAACTGTCGAATGCGATGATCTAAGATGCGGACCGACTCATCTGTGAGAACTCCCTCGTCCGATACCTGCAAGGAACTCATGTCAATCACGTGTGTAGGATCGCTAATATAATGTCTCAAAACAGATACATGAAAACATCGTGCATACACCTCAAAGAATCAGGCAAGGCTAGTCAATAGGCCACGGGCCCCTTTCTCTCCACAATCTCGAAAGGTCCCACGAACCTAGGAGAGAGTTTAGCTCCCTTTCCAAACTTGATCGAACTCTTATGTGTTTTAACCCGAAAGAAGACTCGATCACCGACCTCGTAACTACAGTCGACTCAATGCGCATAGGCATAACTCTTCTGTCGATCCTGCACTTCTTTAATCCTTTGTCTTATGGATTTCATTTTCTCTTCTATTTCTTGGATCGCTTCTGGTCCCACCAGGACCCTATCCTCAAGCCAATCCCAACTCAAGGGCATCCAACATGGTCGCCCATAAAGAAACTCAAAAGGCGCCATCTTAATGCTGCTCTAGTAACAGTTGTTGTAAGCGAACTCTACTAGAGGCAAGAATTCCCCCCAACACTTTTTTTGGTCCATCACGTACATGCACAACATGTCCTCCAAGGTTTGGTTTATTCGTTCGGTCTATCCGTCAGTCTCTGGGTGATACGATTTTGGAAACTCATTCAAAATCGTCCGGTAAACACCGATCCTCGATCAGATATAATCTTCTTAGGCATGAAAAATATTGCTATGTCAGGTGCCTGATACGTCGTACGCACAGGAATAAAGTGAGCACTCTTCGTCAGAGTGTCTACTACTACAAAAATCGAGTCGTGTCTCCTTGCCATCAGTGGCAATCCAACAATAAAATCCATCGAAATAACTTCCCATTTCGATTCCGGAATGGCATGTGGTTGAAGTAATCCTGTTGGGTGTCTATGTTCAGCCTTTACCTACTGACACTCTATACATGTAGCCAAAAAGTTGACTATGTCGTCCTTCATTCCCTTCCAGAATAATAAGGGTTTAAGGTATGCCCTCATCTTTGTGACTCCTGGGTGATCCATGTAAACTTCTCTATGAGCCTTGCTCAGGATCAACATCCTCAACTCGTCGTTTGGCGGTACGTAAATCCGACCTCTAAACCTCAATAACCCATCGCTATCAAAATAAAATCCCTCATATCATGGTGCAATCATTGTGTTTTGTCCGAAAAAATCCTTGACCTCTATGTACCATTCGTCATCACGCTGTAAAGTCAGAATTTTCTCACGTAAGTTCATCTGAAGAGGCAACACTGAGAAGATGTGTGGTCTCCGACTCAAAGCATCAACCACTTGGTTCACTGTTCCCTTCATGTAAGTAATCTCGAAGTCGTACTCGCTAAGAAATTCTGACCAACACCGTTGTCACGCGTTTAGGTCGCTTTGCGTAAAAATGTGTTGTAGTCCACAATGATCAGTCCTTAATTCAAATTTTCATCCAACAAGTTAGTGTCTCCAAACCTTCAAGGCATATACGATGGCTAATACCTCCAAATCATGTGTCGCGTAGTTCTCCTCATGCCTTCTCAGCTTCCTCGAAATGTAAGAAATCACTCATCCATCTAGCATCAAGACTCTGCCTAAGCCTTCCTTGGATGTGTCAGTGCATACCAAGAAGTCTGCATCCATGTCAGGGACCTTTAGTATCGGCGTTGCGGTAAACAACTCCTTAAGCCTTCGAAATGATTCCGCGTATTTCTCGGTCCAAACAAACTTCTTGTTTTTCTTCTGCAATTCCGTGATCGGATTTGCTATATTCGAAAATCCCTCGACAAACCGTCGATAGTATCCTGCTAAACCCATAAAACTACGCACTTTTGTAACATTCATCGGCGCTGGACATTCCATAATAGCGTCAACCTTGGCTAGATCCACGGAGATACCTTCGTCGGAGATGACATGCCCTAAGTAGTGAATCTTCGATTGATAAAAAGAGCATTTGGACAACTTCCCATACAATTTGTGCTCTCGTAGACACTGTAGTACCAAGCGCAAGTGCTCGTCATGCTCCTCCGTCATCCGAGAGTAGATCAAGATATCATTAATGAATACTTGGAGGAACTTGTCAAAGTACTCACGAAACACCCCATTCATCAAACTCATGAATACCCCTGGGGCGTTTGTCAATCCAAATGATAAAACAGTAAACTCGTTATGTCTAAATCTCGTTTTAAAGGTGGTCTTAGGGACATCATCCTCCTTGATCTGTAACTGGTGATACCCTGATCACAAATCAATCTTGGAGAACACCGTCGCACCTTTCATTTGATCGAACAGATCATCAATTCTTGGTAAGGGATATTGATTCTTGATCGTAGCCTTGTTTATCTGACGGTAGTCAATGCAAAGCTCCATGATCTGTCCTTCTTTCATATGAAAATAACTGGTGCACCCCACGGTGACACACTAGGGTGTATCAGTCCCAGGTCCAACAACAACATTAGTTGCACTTTCATCTCTTGCAACTCCGGGGTCGACATCTGATAAGGCGTTCTTGCTATCGGTTCGGTCCTCAGTTTCAGGTCTATGGTAAACTCCAGTTCGCTTTCTGGCAGCATCCTAGGCAACTCCTGTGGAAATATGTCCTCAAACTCATTCACCACCGGAAGGTATTCTAGACCTTCCGCTACTCCCTTTTCGTTTAGCGTGAGGATCGCATAAAGCTTACACACCTTGCACATACTATTCTGTAACTGTAAGGACGAGATGAACCTCAGGGATACTCCCTGGTTCCATCCTACAATCACATGTCTCTATCTACAATCATCGACCAAGCTCAACCGTTTCGTCTTACAGTTGAGTATTGCCTCATACGATTCTAACCAATCCATACTAATCACGACATCATAAGATCCTAAGATCGTGACGTACAAGTTGACCCTCGTGACAAACTCTCTTAGGTTAAGGGCACAACTCGCAACCTTTCCTCCAACCTTCTGTTTGGCTCCTGAAGCCATCTCTACGAAGCTAAACTTGTCCTGTTCGACTGCCTTTACCTTAATTCTTTTTAGTGTTGCACCAGAAATGAAACTCGCAGTAGCACCTGGGGCTATCAAAATACTAAGGGTCTGGTCAACGACAGTACCTATCGTCTCGATCACAGTCGATTGGTGCTCTACCTGGAGGTTATTCACCACCGCATGAATCCGATGGGCCTTGCCCATATCTCCCACGGTAGTGGGTCCGGCTGATCCGGACACTCTGGTCCTCTCCATAGGACAGTCGCGCTAGTAGTGTGGCTCCCCACACGTCGAACACCCCTTCTTTGGCCCAGTAGTCCTGGTACCCGAAGTAGAAGATGACGGTCAACCGGCCTAGAACCTAGGTATGTTCTGCTGAATAGGCCTAAACTACTGTTGCTACGGGTGACACTGCTGCTGATGCTATGGTCCCCGATAAGGTGCCCGCTGCTGAGGCGACAATATTCGGGGTGTAGTGAAAGTGGATCCTCTCTGGAAGCCACAATATCTCGGCATATGCCTCGCTGGTGTCTGATGCTGCGGTGTACCAGATGAACCCCTCCCTGCTGGTCTTGCTGGAGTCCTGGTCTGACCCCACTGATAAGCTCCTCCTCTGCTATGAGGGCCTTTTAGACAACGTCGTGCAAGGTTTGAGGCATCAATATCCCAACCTTTGCACGCAGGCTTCCGTTAAGGCCAAACACGAACCTGTTGACCTTGAGCTTCTCAGTGTTAAGGTTCGGAGCATACCGGAGCAGCTCCATAAAATGTGCCTCATACTCGGGCACCATACGACCTCCCTGTCGTAATGCATTGAACTCATTCAGCTGATGCTCAATGAATTCCTCTGAAAGGTACCTCTCTCGGAACCGTTCCTCGAATAGTTCCCATGACATGTATTCAATGGACATGTTCAGCTGCGGCAGGAGCGTCTTCAACCATATAAGAGCACTCCCCTTCAATTGAAAGACCGCCATGCATACCTTCATGTTGGAGGTATAATCGCGAAATGCAAAGAACATCGGCATATTTTCCAACAATGCCTCGGTGGCGGCACCATCCGGGGCACCAAAGAACTCAATAAATTTAACCTTATCGAGTTGACGATGAATGCTACATGTAACAGCCGGTGCATGCGACGGAACCTATGTGGGTGCCAGTGCCTTGGCCTCATCTCTGTCTAATCCGCTGATCAGTGGCTCGGACATGCGTTGAAAAGATATCATCATCCCAACAACATTGCCAACTGTTAATTGCTCCTGTTCGAGAACCTACACACCTCCCTGGGGGTTAGACCCCTCAGGCATGGATTCTATTGGAGGCGTCAAGCCTCCTCCCCTAGAACTTTGGTGTCTGCCTCTGCGGCGTCCTCTAACTATGATTACCTACACGCACACAATCAACTTGATGAGCAACAGTATAATCAAATCTAAGCATGTCAACGAAACTTGTAGTGAATCCCAAGTCGCGGGTCGAGCCCGCTCTGATACCATATGTGACATCCTCCTCGTTACGATAACAACTCTTTAACAGGTGCAATTTTTTATTTTTTTTTGTTTAAGGTGTGTGCGTGCGTGTAAAAAGAAACAGACACACTTGACGTTACGTCGCCACCCGACGACTAACAAGACACAACCACGATGATCACAACAAAAATACATAAGGCGCACAAGAAGTAACTGCAAGCATTAAACGACCATAGACATAAGGCACACAACAAGTAACTGCAAGCATTAAACAACATACTGTGTTATGTACAGTACGAACATAGATGGAAGAATCCATAGTAGTAGATTTTACTATTTCTGCACAGGAAAGCAGGGTGTTTAATCTTAGTTCTCTGCTCCGAAGAGAGATAATGTCAGATAGGCTCCTGGTCGACTGCTCAGGCAGAAACTAGTAATCTTTGTCAAGAGGTCGCAGTGGTGGGAACTCTGCCTTTAAAGAGCCTGAGACTACTGATACGAACTTAGAGGTGTGTCGCAAGAGTGGAAACCCTACCTTTAAAGGGCCCGAGACTCTTGATACGACACTGGATTCTTTACACAAAAATAATTCACACACACAGACTTATATACAGAGCGACTAGCTTTATCAAATCGAAGAGTCTGATATCATACAACTGTGAGTTTGGACAATTCCAATTATAGTACTAACCGTGAAATTAATTAAAAATCTCAATACATCCTATATGTTACATATACCATAAAATTACAATAACATTATCTTAACAACCTCACATCTTATGTTATAAAAACATTGCAACTAAAACATCAATCACCCATCACATTACTCCTTGTATGCTACCAATGCAATGAAGTTTCAATAACTTTACCATAAAATAAATCAACATTACATTTATATTACCATAACCTTGCCAATGAATTAATAATAAAAATAAATCATTACCGTAGCATTTAACATGAAGCATTACATTACATGAATCTTCCATTGCGCGCAAGTCTCATTCATTGGGCAACATGTCATTCAATTCTCAAATAATCATGGGCGCGAGAATAAGTAAGTTTAAGCCATCATTAGAAATAACTATATAAAAACTAAATATCTAGATCCACCATCTACTACTTAAATACTCAATGCGTAAAAACTAAAACTATGTCAATCATTCACTACATACTAACCACTGCTCAAGTAGCGATAACTAAAACCATCAATATTGCAACCATAAGGCCATAAGGTGCCGTATCAAACAACACTAAATATACATCACTAAGCCAGTCAAAACATCGCCAAGGTTAACATGTAAGTAACATCAACTGTAGGCTAACTACCTTGGCTAAAATTAAAAAAAGGGAGAGCCATTAGCAATTGGACACTAAATGCAACCAGTTTTAGCAAGGTTAAATGTAACCCGTCCTTAATCCAACGTTCCTTCCAACTAATCATTACTCTTGATGACCATAGCATCTATATCAACTAGAATGTTGCCATTAAATGTACAATTAAGCGATCACAAGACCCTTATCGCAAGAAATTAATAATGCATTCTCAATCATACATCAATCAACAAGTCTGGAAATTGCAATAGTCAATATTCACCACTCCATTGTAATCATTACACCTTCAAATTGGGCAGTTCTAATTTAACCATGTTTTCATCTACTACCTATTAACATTAATTCAAACATCAGCCAAATAAAGTAGCTTGCTATTAATACATACTAACTAATATAAAGTAGTTGTTGTTTTGAAAAGTTAACTAATACAAGGCAGATTGTCTTTATTAAATAAAGTAGATTGATATCATTAACCCAAATAATTGAATTGCTAATTCAGAAAACATTACTGACAAGGGAGGTTTCTTTTATTAAATAAGTCGATTGCCATTTTTCTAAATGCTAAAGAAATAAAACTGTTGCTTCCATGAAGCATTTACTAAACAGTAGATTGTTTTTACTGAGATAAGGTAGATTGCTAATTCAGAAAACATTACTGAAAAGGGAGGTTGCTCTTAACAATAAATTCAATTGCCCATTATGCCAAAATTGAATGCATTCAATTAATTATAAATAATCCAATCTCAACCGGCACTTAAAACATGAGAAATACTTTCCTACTTCTGGTTTAGAATACAACCCATTAAGATTTAACGGGGGATAGGGTGTCTCTAGATTAATGGTTTAATATATAAATTTTGTATCTAACTGGAAACAAATAATTTAATAAATAAGGTGTCACAAGGATAGTGCGTTGTCCTGAGGTTAACAACTGATTAAAAACATCAAGAGCTATCATGTCCAACAACTGTGGCCAGAACGAATTCTCAGATCTAAATTTACAAAAAAAAAATGCCCATACATCTATTCCCAGAACGAATTCTTAGATCTAAATTTACAAAACGAAATTGCCCATACAACTATCGCCAGAACGAATTCTCAGATCTAATTTACAAAAACGAAATGCCCATACATCTACTGCCAAAACGAATTCTCAGATCTAAATTTACAAAACGAAATTGCCCATACAACTATTGCCAGAACGAATTCTCAGATCTAATTTACAAAAATTAAATGCCCATACATCTATTGCCTGAACGAATTCTCAGATCTAAATTTACAAAAATGAAAATGCCCACAATGATATACAAAATGCCCACAGTAATAGAAAAATCCCATAGTACTATAAAAATGCCCACATCAATATAAAAACGCCAACAAAAGTTTATAAAAGCCCACCACAATGTAAAAACGCCCACGAAAAAGGTAAAAACGCCCACTGGGATATTTAAACGCCCACAGAAATGTAAATACACCCATAGAAGTGTAAAAACACCCATGACAATGTAAAAGCGCCCGCTGTGATATTTAAACGCCCACAGAATGTAAAAACGCCCACGGCAATGTAAAAACGCAGACAACAAATGCAAGGCACAGCGGAAGATCGCACATATCCAAGGAAGGTTGGCAATGCTGACATCATAGAATTCTTTTATCTAATACCGACATGCAACAACAGAGTAAGAAGTAATATTTTTATAATTGTCCCACAATTACAATCTCCGAAGAGAAAGGTAAGAAACCAATTAATCGAACAAGAACCCAAGCCGTTTGAAGTTAAGTATTTTTCGTCTCACAATGCCAATACAAAAATGTTGATAACAATAAGAGAGGGCTAAGGTCCTAATACCTTCTATCATGCAAATGAAAAACATACCATTGCCTTAACTCTCGCCTCAAATGATGACCCCGCGTTCTGTGTCGCTCCTGCTCCTCGCCGCTCCTGCTCACCTACCGTAGAGACTACACCGGTACCTCCCAGCCAATCGCTAGGGGTACTCTGCTTCCCCATTAGCCCCCTGAACCGCAAAGGGGCCACACACAATCCCGATGGTCCGTCTAGCTTCCCAGCTCGCCTCGCAAGGCCGAGCTACCACTCCTATCCAAGATGGAAAATCTCAACTCTCCACAAGTAATCAGTGAAGTCACAATTCCAGCAGCGTAACGTTATGCTAACAACCAATCCCTTTCTTCCTCATCTTCCCTTTCTTTTATAGATTTTTCCAAACCTCACACTTTCCCTAAATCACTTTTAAATTAAAAATAAAAATATTCTAAATATTCTCCTTCGCACCAGTGTCGTCCATCCCACTCTTTCCTCCAATAATTATTTTCTTTAAATTATTAATTTACTTATTTCCCTCACCCACCTAGAGTTGCTCCTAAATTTCCTCCTAGGTGTTCCTAGATCCCCTTACATGTTTTAAATAATTTCCCTAAAAATGAAGTTACTAAATTAGCTCAAATTAGAAGGTTCTTAATTGTAGATTCCTTACTATGTTGACCTCGCTTTTTACCATAAGTTCCCAACTTTTATTTATTATGTTTCCTCCAATCCTTAGTTTCCTAATTTTTATTATTCCCTTCTTTCCCCTTTTTATTAGAGCCAAAATGGCAATTGCGCTATTTACTCTTTTCCCTTTATTATTAATTTAAAATCTTTTTATACTTCCACAAGTTAAATAATTTGTTTTTTCTTTACAATT
>ML778172.1:1286696-1309628 GCA_009831015.1 Picea engelmannii | reverse complement strand
TGGATTTTTAATTAAATTATTACTCTCTTCATTTTACCCCAAAAATTTATGAAGACTAAAACTATTACCTAAGGGTTTTTTTTTTGTTTAAATTTTTATTTTTATTTTTATAGGGTCTGTTCTTAAGGTTAGACAAAATTTTAGCATGAGAAGTTTTAGACTTAGGACTTAGATTCTGAACTAGGTGACATTTAATTAGGGAAGTAGCTTAAGAATTTCTTAATGTGTTAAATGTCTTAGGGCCATTTAGGTTTGTTCCCTCATCAACATCAACGCGACGTGCCCTTCAGGACGCACCACATGCTCCAAGGGTGCCACTCGCCAACTTATGTTTCTTTTGCGCGACGTGCCCTTTAGAATGCACCACGTGCTCCAAGGGTGCCACTCGCCAACTTGTGTTTCTTTCACGCGACGTGCCCTTCAGGATGCACCACGTGCTCCAAGGGTGCCACTCACCAACTTGACTGATTGGTAGACATCTATAACCCCTGGAGTCAACACTCTACCAGGTGAACTTGTGGGAGACTAAGGGCTCTAAGGAATAAGGCCCCCACCTTATTGCGCGCCCCTTAGAATCATCGTGGGTGACTGTCGGAGTCTTCCCTCATGGCATCGTGGATCCTCTCGAACTAGGTAATTGTTAACCTACAGTTCGAGCCACGACTAGAGTGATAGTAGGCTGTGGCAGGGTTACTATCCACACCTCTCCCTCAACCTCTCTGGAAATCGTGTGTGGCCCCTTTACTCCACATGTGAGTCTGTTCGGCAAGCTATCATCAGCCTGCATCATCAACAATCGTGTCAGAACATGTCAACATCATATCATCAAATCAATGAAATATCACAGTAAATAAATGAACCCAAATAGCACACTCCCTGACTCAATCCGGAGTCCAAGAGGTTCCACCGATGCCTTTTCATCCTCAAGGTCCAAAACCTTGCACACTCAATAAAACTGAGTCAATAGCACCTGTCTACGTCAAAGCAGTAAAACATCATGTCATATATCATAACGCATCATAATCAAGGATAAATGTTTTAACATCATGAAAGTCCAGATCACTTGCGAGCAAGTGTCCTCAAAGAATAAGTTTTCTCAGTGTGCCAGAGCGGGATGTTACATAGAGAACTATTATAACCAACAATCCTATATATCAACATTATAACTTTTCTAACAAGGAAATCCTATTATTCGATAAAAGTCAACAACAAACTGGTATGGCTTGTATTATTAATAAATGTTATTATTTTCCTTGAACAACAAACAACCTTTATTTTCTCCAAGCTCTAATCACTCCAGGAACATGTTATTTGAGGTAATTATGTATTAAGTCTCACCCATTATACACTAATTCTATGTCACCTATTAGATATTATATATCTCGATCATACACTAACTTTATTATCCCATATAAACACTATGCTATTAAATAAAATAAATGTTTCATTAACCATTAATAAAATCGTTGTGGTTCATCGATATATCCATTTAAACCATCCATGTAGAATTGTCTTTTTTTTCCAAGGTTAACACTTATAAAAACGAAAATAGAAAAGAGTTTAACTAAAAATCCCAAACATGGAAGTTATTGTATCAATTTGCTCGCGGTTGACTAAAAGTTGTATTTATTAAGGAAATGCCTGGTAAATTGTTATTCCAAATTAAAAATTACTATCATACTTTGGCTATGTGGATTCTCTGTCAAACCTAGTAAATAGTTGTCAAAGAAGGCATGAGACGTTGCCCAGTAATTACTGTAGGATAATAATCAACATTAGCATGGCAACAAGATGTAGAATATAAATTTTGTCGATTAAATAAAATGTGGTCCAACATATCGAAATCGGTAAACCCATAATCACAAGCAAACATACCCATCATTACGATGTCGCACACATTCATACTATCCAAAAATGGCAGTCTAGGTTATGGGTTTAGAGCCTTCAATTCGCTGTCAGACGTTTTTCTAGAGCAAAGAAGTCCTTGGTTTACTAAAAATGTAGATGCAGTGGACCTCAGACACCTCAAAAATAAACACAAACCTACCCCAACAAACACAGACATACAAGGAGTAAAATGCAGACATTTTATTTTCCTTTCTAACTCACATTCTGGGGTTATCATTCTTTGACCACTGGTTTACCAATCAACACTGAGACTTGCCCTTTTAATTACATAAATATATACATATTTTTCCTCACAGTCAAGTTTGGTAATTTTCTAAAATAGATGACAGAGGTCACAAATCAGTTATCGTGATATACAAGGGAGATTAATAAGACTTTCATACCATTCATCGAACATAACTTCAACATCGTTGAGTTGACAAGATATTGTTGTGGATTAGATAGCCAAGTAATACCAACACGGTTTTGCCCCAATTCATATGGTTGTTTTAATATGTGATATAATGTTGGGTAATACAATGAATAGCGTTATTATAAAGAAATAAACATCGCTACCCAATCACTAAACAAAAAAAAGATGAGAAGAAACTGTGAATGAAAGGGTGGATAAAACCGTTACTTTAACTGTGAATTACTTTATACAACTGTGATAGCATCATAAAATTGACCTAAAACTATCAACTACTAAATACATCACATATATATCCCAAGGGTGATGGGATACATTAAAATAGAATGCATATAATTAAACAAAATAAAACGCATGCCTTCCAAACCATGAAAACGCAGATAAAAAAGTGTTGAATGTCGTCTGAGTACATTGCAAAATTTATGTCACTATGGGTTGAGTACAATGAAAACGATTAAAGGGTTTGTTGGTAACATTGTAACAAGAAAACTGATAACTCTTCCATAAAATAAAATGCAGGTATATATAATCAAAATTTAAAATAATAACTACTAACACTATCATAATGAAATCGAATTGCAAGCGGAAAGGTAAGTTCATAGTCAAAATCTTGGCAAGGTCGCAGTCCAATAAGAGGGTAAATCGTTGACTATAAATGGAAAATCATGCTCATGTAAATGATAAAATGTTGTTTGTAAAAAGGTAAAATGCAGAGTTGAAAATTAGGGGACGCAGAGTTAAAAACACAGAGGGTATTCAGCGGTTTACGGATAGGAATGATAACAATAGAAGAATTACTCATCGCAAGAAGACGCACTGACTATCGATAAGCCAAGAACAATCAAAAGGGGTAGATGACTGGGCAAAACATCCTTCTCTCATCATCCATGCACAGAAAAGCAGGGCATTAGGATCTATAGGTCTATTAACACCGAAGTAATGAACGTCGATACAGATCCTGGCCGACTGCTGAGGTGTGGACTGATGATCTAGGGATGAGGATGAAGTAAGGCACAACTCTTCACAATAAATCAATAAAAACAATAGGACAGTCACAACATTCAAGGATCGAAAGCTAAGGGACTCAAGGCAGGCAACGATCTTAAGGCTAACGGAAAATTAAGTTCTCAATTAAAATGCTAAGTCCAACACCTTTTTTACACAGTTAAAAGTACATAAATGAAAGAATAAGGTTAATAACGATCTACCATGCAAAATAAAAGCAATATTACCATAGCCCAAGTAGACCGCTCTAAGTCATTGGCCTACACACTCCATGACTTCACCGGTACCTCCCAGCCAATGCTAGGGGTACTCTTCTTCCCCCTTAGCCCCTCGAGCTGCAAAGGGGCCACGCACACTAACCAGAGAACAACTAGCTCCCAGCTCGCCTAGCAAGGTTGGGCTACCACTCCTCACCGAGCTAGGCATCCCAACTCCCACAAGATAAGTCAGTCGAGTCTAAAATTCTCCAGCATAGAGTTACGCATGAAAGAAGAGATCCATCCTTCTCCTCCTCCCTTCTTTATATAGATTTTCTAAGTCATTTCTTTCCCAATTTCCCATTTAATTTAATGTTCAATAATTTAATTCATAAAAATCCTCCTCGTACATATGTCACCCATCCCCTTAGTTGCACCAAAAATTAATTTTATTAATTATTTAATTACTTCTATTTCTCTCACCCACCTAAAAGCATTCCTAGAATCGCTCCTAGGTGTCCCCATATTCCCTTACACATTTTAATGACTTACCCCATTACTAATTTACTAGTTGAGCTCCAATTAGAAAGTTCTTAAAGGCAAGATTCCTTCCTAAGTTAGTCATTCTGCTTTTTTTTCCTTATGTTTCCCTTTTTCTTTATGTTTCCCCGTTTTTCCCTTAGTTTTCTAATTCTTTTAAATTTATCTCTTTCCCTTTTTATCTAAAACTCAAATTAGCAAGTATATAATTTACCCTTTTTCTCCTTATTCTTTATAGTTAAAAATTTTAATTAGCATATGTAGAAAGACAATCAATTCCCTTTTAAAAATTTTAAATACCTCAATAATTTGATTTTAATAATTTAATCAAGTTTCTTAACCCCTTTTCGTCACATGTTAAATGATGATTAATATTACTTTTATTTTTACCACAAGTATCACCTTAGACATAGATTTTAATTTCCGAGGATGGGCGACATTTCATTAGGGAAATTATTTTTAAATATTTATTATCACATTATTCGTTCTAAGGCCATATAGGTTTATTCACTTAGTTAACAACCCGATGTGCCCTTCAAGATGCAGTAGGTGCTCCAAGGGTACCACTCTCCTCATTATGTTTCCCTTGCGGGACATGCACTTCAGGACGCACTACGTGCTCCAAGGGTGCCACTCGCCTCTTTATGTTTTTCTTGTGTGACATTCCCTTCAGGACGCACTACATGCTCCAAGGGTGCCACTCACCTCTTGATTGACTTGGTAGACATAAAAAAACCTTGGATTCAATACTCCGCCAGGTGATCTTGCGGGAGACTAAGGGCCTCTAATGAATAAAGCCTTGACCTTATTGCAGGCCCCTTAGAATCATCGTGAGAAACTATCATATTCTTCCCTCATGACATTGTGGGTCTTCTTGAACTAGGTAATTGTTAACCTACAATTTGAGCCACAATGAGAGTGCTAGTAGGCTATGGTAGGGTTGTTGTTCACACCTCTCCCTCAATGACTCTGGTAGTCATGCATGACCCCTCTACTCCACATGTGAGTCTAGTCGAAAAGATGTCGTTAGCCTACATCATCAAGGAATCATGTCAGAATAAAATCCACAATCATAACATCTAATCAGACGCACATATGTCATATATAGAACAATCAAAACCCAATAATCCAATCCATGACTTGATCCAGAGTCGAAGGGTTTCATCGATGCCTTGGCATCCTCGAGGTCCAAATCCTGTAAAATCAGGAGAACCTAGTCAATAACACATGTCTAAGTAAATACAAGAAAATAACATATAATCACATCCCTAATGCCTCATAATCATAAGCAACGACCAATAGTATAATAATCTGTATCACTTTCAAGCAAGTGTCCTCAAAGAATATGTTCGCTCAGTGCGCGCAAGAGTGGGATTTTACATACACCCTCTCTTGGTCTAAACTTCATCCCAAAGTTTCATAGTTAAAACAGTCGAAATCATGTGTATCACGGTATCATAAATCTATATATCGAACAAAAATGGAAATTTATGGTGCATATCATATGCATCCTCCGAGGTCGTCGAGTGTGGACTATAGTTGTCCCACTGCACCTTGACCTCATCTACTGTTCGATTTCGTAGTTGTCGAATACGATGATCCAAGATGTGGATTGGCTCAGCTGAGAGCACACCCTCATCTAACACCCGCAAGGTGCTCAATTCAAAACATGTGTAGGATCACTAATCATAATGTCTCAAACATAGATGTGAAACACATTGTGCATACGCCTAAAAAATCAAGAAAGGCTAGTCATTAGGTCGTGGGCCTCTCTTTTCCACAATCGCATAGGATCCCACTAACCTAAGAGATAGTTTAGCCCCTTTTCCAAACATGATTGAACTCTTATGTGGTTTCAACTTCAAAAATAATCGATCGCCACATCGTAACTACGGTCGACACGATGTGCATCAACATAACTCTTTTGTCAATCCTGCGCTTCCTTGATCCTTTGTCTTATAGTTTTCATTTAATCTTCCATTTATTAGATCAAAAATGGTCCCATTGGGAACCTATCCTCAATTCGATCCCAACTCAAAGTCATCCCACCCAGTTGCCCAAAAAGAAACTTGAAAGGTACAATCTTAATGGTTCTTTGGTAGTTGTTTTTATAAGTGAATTCTACCAATGCCAATAATTCTTCCCAACACTTATGTTGGTCCATCGCGCACATGTGGAACATGTCTTCCAAGACTTAGTTTGTTCATTCAGTCTACCCATATGTCTTAGGGTGATACGCAATACTAAAGTTAAGTTGGGTTTCCAAGGCCTCTTGGAAACTATTCTAAACATCGTCCAGTAAACACCGATCCTCGATCAGATATAATCCTCTTAGGTATTCCACGCAGCCTCACAATATCACTAATGAAAACTCTATCTATGTTAGGTGCCTGATACGTCATACACACCAGAATACAATGAGCGCTCTTCGTCAGAGTGTCGACTATTACAAAAATTGAGTCATGTCTCCTTGATGTCAGTGGTAATCCACAATGAATTCCATCGAAATAACCTCCTATTTCAATTTTGGAATAGCGTGTGGTTGTAGTAATCATGTTGGATGTCTATGTTCATCCCTTACAAGATGACATTCTAGACACCTTGCTACATAATTGACTATGTCCACCTTCATTCCTTTCTAGAAAAATAAGGGTTTAAGGTCCTCCCGGGTGAGCCATGTATACTTCTTTGTGAGCCTCGTTTAGGATTAAAATCCTCAACTTGTCATTTGGTGGTACGGAAATCCAATTTTTAAACCTCAATAGTCCATCGTCGTCAAACGTAAATCCTTCAAATATTGGTACCATAATTGTATTTTGTCCAATAAAATCCTTGACCTCTTTGTACCAGTCATCATTGCATTGTAAGGTTAGAATCCTTTCACGTAGATTCGTCTGAAGTAGCAACACCAAAATATGCATGGTCTCGGACTCAGTGCATCTTCCACTCAGTAAGTAATCTCAAATTCGTACTCACTAAGCACTTCCGACCAATGTCATTGTCACACGTTCAGGTCGCTCTACGTAAAGATGTGTTGTAGTCCACAGTGGTCAATTTTTAGTTCAAATTTTCATCCAACAGGGTAGTGTCTCTAAACCTTCAAGGCATAAACAATTGCTAACAACTCCAAATCATGCTTCTCTTAGTTATCCTCATGCCCTCTCAACTTCCTCGAAATGTAAACAATCACCTAACTGTCTTGCATCAAGAATCGTCCTAAGATTTCCTTGCATGCGTTAGTGCATACCAAGAAGTCTGTGTCCATGTGAGGGAACTTTAGTATTGATGTTGTTGTCAATATCTCCTTGAGCCTCCGAAATTCCTTCAAGCCTTTCTCTGTCCAAACAAACTTCTTTCTCTTCTTCTGCAATTCTGTGATCGGATTTGCTATATTCAAAAATCCCTTGATGAACCGTTGATAGTATCCTCCTAAAACCATGAAGCTACACACTTCTGAGACATTCGTTAGTGCATGCCATTCCATAATATCCTCGACCTTTGTTGGATCCACGGAGTTACCTTCGTCGAATATGACATGCCCTTAGAAGTGAATCCTCAATTGATAAAATGATCATTTGGAAAACTTTCCATACAATTTGTTCTCTCGTAGACACTATAGTACCAAGTGCAAGTGCTCATCATGCTTGTCTGTCGTCTGAGAGTAAATAAAAATATCATCAATGAATACTTGGACGAACTTGTCCAAGTACTAGTTGAACACCCCGTTCATCAAACTCATAAATACCCTTAGGGAGTTTGTGAGTCCAAACGGTAAAACAATAAACTCATAATGACCAAACCTCCTCTTAAAGGTGGTATTAGGGACATCATCCTCCTTGATCCGTAACTGGTGATACCCTGATCGCAAATCGATCTTGGAAAATATCATCACACCCTTCATTTGATCGAACAGATCATCAATCCTTGGCAATGGATATTGATACTTGATCATTGCCTTGCTCAATTGACGGTAGTCAATGAAAAGTCTCCACAAACCCTCCTTCTTTCGTATGAAAATAACAGGTGCACCCCATAGTGAGACACTCATACGTACAAGTCTGAGGTCCAACAACTCCTTTAGTTGAATTCTAAACTCCTGTAACTCCACGGTTGACATACGATAAGGCGTTCTAGCTATCGGTTCAGTCCCCAGTTTTATGTATATGGTAAACTCCAATTCCCTCTCTAGCGGTATCCTAGGTAACTCTTCTAGGAAAACATTCACAAACTCTCTCACCACAGGAAGGTGTTCTAGACGTTCTGCTACTCCCTTCTCATTTAATGCAATGATCGCGTAAAGCTTACATTCCTTGCGCATGCTCTTCCGTAACTACAAGGAAGAGAAAAACCTCAAGGAAACTCCCTGGTTCTGACCTACAATCACACGTCTCTTTCCCCCATCATTGAGCAAGATGAATTGTTTCATATTATAGTTGATTATCACCTCATGTGATCCCAACCAATCCATACCGATCACGACATCATAAGATAGTAAGATCGAACGTGTAGGTTGTCCCTGGTGAAAAAATCTACCAGGTTAAGGGTACATGCCATAACCTTTCCTCCAACCTTCTGTTTGGCTTCTGAAGCCATCTCTACAAAGATGAACTCATCCTTTTCAAATACATTAACCTTAATTCCTTTTAGCACCACCTTAGAAATAAAAACCTTCGGTATCACCAGGATCTACAAAAATACTAAGGGTCTAGTCAGTGACGATATATGACGTCTCGAGCACAGTCGACTGGTTCTTGTCTGGTGGTTACTCACCAACGCATGCATCTGATAGGGCCTTTCCCAAAACTCCCACAGTAGTGCATCTGGCTGATATAGAGCTTCGGTACTCTCCATTGGGAAGTCATGTTTGTAATGTGCTTCCCACGTTGAAACACATTTTCTTCGGTCCAGTAATCCTGGTACCCGAAGTAGAATTTAGATCCTAATACGGAGTCCAACATGAACTTGTTGACCTTAAGTTTCTTGGTAAAAAGGTGTATATCATACCGAAGAAACTCCAAGAACGAGCCTCATACTTGGGCACAGTACGGTCGCCCTATCGCAAGGTGTTGAACTCATTGAACTGATGCTCGTGAATTCCTCAAAAAGATACCTCTCTTAGAACCATTCCTCGAACATTTCCCATGACATGTCTTCAAAGGTCACGTTCAAAAATACAGGAGTGTCTTCAACCAAAGAAGAGCGCTCTGCTTCAGTTGAAGACCACTATGTGGATCTTCGTGTTAGAAGTATAGTCGCGAAGTGTAGGCACCTCTCCATATTCTACAACCATGCCTCAGTGGTTGTTTCATCTGAGGCACCCAAGAAATCGAGAGATTTGACCTTATTGAGTTCACGGTGAAAGATAATGCTACTGGATGGGGCGCATTGTGGACCCTCAGGGGTATAGGCATCGTAGCCTCAAATTAGTATAGATGTTGAATCAAGGCCTCTGACACTCCCTAGAAGGGCCTTGTCAGACCATCATCCTCCCTTACATCATTTGAATCTATCCCAAGTTCTTGTTATTTCCCTTGGGGTTAGACTCCTAGGGCGTGGGCATTGGAGGCGTCGCATCGCCTTCCACGACACCTCACTGCGAACCTCTTTGGCGTCCTCTAATAGAGATCACCACAAGGACATGTTAAAGTTTTTAATTAGTGTTTGGTTAATGGTCAAGGGTCTAATGCAATGGAAAGTATGGTGGTCCATAGTTGTAAGTTTCAAACCCACTTTGATACCATATGTTACGGCCCCATCGTTACGACTACAAGTGAAGCAGAAGGTGCAATTTTTTTTTTTTTTTAAACAGGATGACAACAACAATTACAACTAAAGAACACATCTGACAGAGAGCACCACACTCACAGAACAGGAAACAAACAATTATTACTCCACGCACTTTCACAAGAGCAAGTGGGAAAAACATGCGTAAAACAACAAGTAGAAATGACTACCCACCCGACACAAACATGACCACGCCTACATGCTAAGAGAAAACATCCCCATCCTGACACAACGGACTTGACGAACAATTAACTAGAACCTCAATGGCATGAAATCAAACGCATGAAGGCGTTCAGCCCATGGGCCAATGATGAACTTACAACAATCAACAACACTCACACAGAAGGCACAGACTCCTACCAGGTTATCATTTGCCTCTATCTAATAGGGCATCCCATGATCCCCTCATCAGGACTGATGTCATCCCCAGGTGATAGGTGTGGTGATAACCCTGGCGCTACCTAACATATCTGGACTACAGACTCCAGATGAATCCAACTCAGTAGGATCCAAGTTACTGACAAGAGGACTACACCTACACCCCCAAGAAACAATTTGACAGGACGTAGATGACATCGCTCGAAAATTTCACACGCTAATAATGACTCGACGAAAACCATAAACAAAAATTGTTAAGCATGATGTCTCATTGAGAGTAGAGAACTATTATAACCAACAATCCTATATCTCAACATTATAACTTGTCTAACAAGGAAATCCTATTATTTGATAAAAGTCAACAACAAACTGGTATGGCTTGTATTATTAATAAATGTTATTATTTTCCTTGAACAACAAACAACCTTTATTTTCCCCAGGCTCTAATCACTCCAAAAACATGTTAGTTGAGGTAATTATGTATTAAGTCTCACCCAGTATACACTAATTCTCTTCCATCTATTAGATATTAAATATCTTGGTCGCACACTAGCTTTACTATCTCATATAAACGCTATGCTACTAAATAAAATAAATGTTGCATTAACCATTAATAAAATTGTTGTGGCTGATTGATATATCCATTTAAACCATCCATGTAGATCTGTCTATTTTTTCCAAGGTTAACACTTATAAAAAAGAAAATAGAAAAGAGTTTAACTAAAAATCCTAGACATGGAAGTTATTGCATCAATTCATTGTCGGTTGACTAAAAGTTGTATTTATTTTGGAAATGCCAGGCAAATTGTTGTTCCAAATTAAAAATTGCTATCATACTTTGGCTATGTGGATTCGTTGTCAAACATAGTAAATAACTATCAAAGAAGGTGTGAAACGCTGCCCAATAATTACTGTAGGATAACAATCAATGCTGGAATCGCAACGAGATGTAGAATATAAATTTTGTCGATTAAATAAAACGTGGTCCAACATATCAAAATTGGTAAACCCATAATGACAATCAAACATACCCATCATTATGCTGTCACACACATTCATACTGTCCAAAAACGACAGTTTAGGTTATGGGTTTAGAACCTTCAATTCGTTGTCAGACATTTTGTTGGAGCAAAGACGTCATTGGTTTACTAAAAATGCAGACGTAGTGGACATCAGACACCTAAAAAATAAGCAAGGACCTACCTCAAAAAATGTAGGCATACAGGGAATAAAACACATAGATTTTATTTTCCTTTCTCACTCACACACTGGGGTTATCATTCGTTGACCACTGGTTTACCAATTGGCACTGAGACTTACCCTTTTAATTACATAAATATATACATGTTTTTCCTCACAGTCAAGTTTGGTAATTTGATAAAATCGATGACAGAGGTCACAAATAAGTAACCATGATATGAAATGATGATTAATAAGACTTTCATACCATTCATCGAACATAAATTCAACATCGTTGAGTTGACAGGATATTGTTGTGCATCAGATAGTAGAGTAATAACAACACAGTTTTTCCCCAATTTGTATGGATGTTTTAATACATGAGATAATGTTGGGTAATACAATGAATAATGTCATTCTAAAGGAATAAACATGGCTACCCAATCACTAAACAATAAAAACACTGAGAAGAAACTGTGAATGAAATAGTGGATAAAATCACTACTTGAACTGTGAATTATTGTATACAACTTTGATAGCATCATAAAATATCCCTACTACTATAAAATACTAAATACATCACAGATATAGCCCAACGGGGCTGGGATACATTAAAACAGAATGCGGATAATTAAATAAAATAAAATGCAGGCCTTCCAAACCATGAAAACGCGGTTAGAAAAGTGTTGAACGCAGTCTGAGTACATTGCAAAATTTATGTCACTATGGGTTGAGTACAATTAAAATGATTAAAGCGTTTTATGGTAACATTGTCACAAGAAAATTGATAACTCTGCCATAAAATAAAATGCAGGTATCTATAATCAAAAGTTAAAATAATAACGGGTAACGCTATCATAATGAAATCGAATTGCAATCAGAAAGATAAGTTCGCAGTCAAAATCTTGGAAAGGTCACAGTC
This sequence comes from Picea engelmannii, assembly GCA_009831015.1. Classification (NCBI taxonomy): domain Eukaryota; kingdom Viridiplantae; phylum Streptophyta; class Pinopsida; order Pinales; family Pinaceae; genus Picea; species Picea engelmannii. The sequence continues at coordinate 1,297,306 of ML778172.1, read as the reverse complement.
CAATAAGAGGGTAAATCATTGAATGTAAATGGTAAATCATGGTCAAGTAAACAATAAAATGTTGTCTGTAAAAAGGTAAATCGCAGAGTTGAAAATTAGGGGATGCAGAGTTAAAAATGTAGAGGGTATTCATCGGTTCATGGATAGGAATGATAACAATAGCAGAATTATTCATCGCAAGAAGATGCAATGACTATCGATCATCCAAGAACAATCAACAGGGGTAGATGACTGGGCAAAAAATCCTTTTCTCATCATCCACGCAAAAAAAAGAAGGGCAATAGGATCTTTAGGTCTATTAACACCAAAGTGATGACCATTGATCAGGTTCCTGGTCGACTGCTCAAGAATGGACTCATGATCTAGGGATGTGGACGAAGTAAGGCACAAATCTTCACAATAAATCAATAAAACCAATAGGATAGTCACAACATTCAAGGATCAAAATCCAAGGGACTCAAGTCAGGCAGCGAGCTTAAGGCTAAGGGAAAATTGATTTCTCAATTAAAATGCTAAGTCCAACACCTTCTTTACAAAGTTAAAAGTACATAAATGAAAGCATAAGGTCAATAATGATCTACCATCCAGAATAAAAGCAAGTGTACCATAGCCCAAGTTTCCCGCTCTGAATCGTTGTCCCGCACGCTCTGTGCAACTCCTGCTTCCCGACAATTGTGAATTCACTGGTACCTCCCAACCAATGTTAGGGATACTCTTCTTCCCCCTTATCCCCCCGATCCGCAAAGGGGCCATGCACACTAACTAGAGAACAACTAGCTCTCATCTCACCTAGCAAGGCTGAGCTACCACTCCTCACCGATTTGGGTATCCCAAATCCAACAAGAAAAGTTAGTCAAGTCTAAAATTTTACAATGTAACGTTACACATGAAAGAAGAGATCCATCGATATCCTCCTCCCTCCTTTATATAAAGTTTCTAATTCATGTATTTCCCAATTTCCCATTTAATTTAATGTTCAATAATTTAATTCAGAAAAATCATCCCTGTACATGTGTCACCCATCCCCTTCGTTGCACCCAAAATTAATTTCATTAATTATTTAATCACTCCTATTTCCCTCACCCACTTAAAATCATTCCTAGAATCTCTCCTAGGTGTCTCTATATTTCCTTACACATTTTAATGACTTACCCCCTTACTAATTTACTAGTTGAGTTCAATTTAGAAAGTTCTTAATGACAAGATTCCTTTCTGATCTAGTCATTCTAATTTTTTTTCCTTATGTTTCCCTTTTTCTTTATGTTCCCCCTTTTTCCCTTAGTTTCCTAATTCTTTTAAATTTCCCTCTTTCCTTTTTTATCTAAAACTCAAATTAGCAAGAATAGAATTTACCCTTTTTCCCCTTTTTTCTTTTTAGTTAAAAATTTTAATTAGCATATGTAGAAACACAATCAATTCCCTTTTAATTTTTTTCAATCCCTCAATAATTTGATTTTAATAATTTAATCGAGTTTCTTACCCCCTTTTCGTCACATGTTTAATGATGATTAATATTATTTTTAATTTTACCACAAGTATCACCTTAGACCTAGATTTTAATTTTCTAGGTTGGGAGACATTTTATTAGGGAAATTGTTTTTAAATCTTTCTTATCACATTATTTGTTCTAAATACATATAGGTTTATTCACTTAGTTAACAACCTGACGTGCCCTTCACAACGCACTAGGTGCTCCAAGAGTTCCACTCGCCTCATTCTGTTTCCCTTGCACGACATGCCCTTCAAGACGCACTACATGCTCCAAGGGTGCCACTCGCCTCTTTTCGTTTTTCTTGTGTGACATGCCCTTTAGGACACACTACATGCTTCATGGGTGCCACTCGCCTCTTGACTAACTTGGTAGACATGAAAAACCCCTGGAGTCAATATTCCTCCAGGTGATATTGCAAGATACTAAGGGCCCCTAAGGAATAAGGCCTCGGCCTTATTTCACAACCCTTAGAATCATCATGAGTGATTGTCGCAGTCTTCCCTCATGACATCGTGGGTCGTCTCAAACTAGGTAATCGTTAATGTACAGTTCGATCCACGACGAGAGTGCTAGTAGGCTGTGGCAGGGCTATTATCCACACTTCTCCCTAAACGTCTCTGGTAGTCATGCGTGACCCCTTTACTTGACATGTGAGTCTGTTCGACAAGCTATCGTCATCCTGCATCATCAATGAATCATTTCAAAGTAAAATCCACAATCATAAAATCTAATCAGATGAACATATGTCATATATAGAAAAATCAAACCCCAATTGTCCACTCCCTTAATCAACCGAGAGTCCAAGTATTTCATCAATGCCTCAACATCCTCAAGGTCCAAATCTTGTACACTCAGGAGAACCGATTCAATAGCACCTATCTAAGTCAATACAACAAAATAACATATAATCACATCCATAATGCCTCATAATCATAATCAATGGCCAATAGTATAATAATCTGGATCACTTGCAAGCAAGTGTCCTCAAAGACTAAGTTCACTCAGTGCACACAAGAGAGGGATGTTACAATATGCATGGGGTTTATCAAAATCTAATTCAGAAGTATTTTTATGACCTCAAAAAGAGCCAAGAACAATCAAATGTTCAAGAATATGAACTCCCTGGAAATTCCATTTGAAAGATTTGAGAATCTCAAGAAGATATACATTATGATTATTCTAAAGAGTTTCCTTCATGTCATGCTTCTCCTTTTTATTCTTTACAAATTCCATCGATAACTTTACAAGACTCGACAAAAGGAAGAACTACCCAAAGAAGATGGAGGCTGTATAGAAGCCCTTTAAATATGCCATAAGTAAATTTTCAAATGCCATATATTTCTATTGAAAGAGTTTTGACATTCTTTTGGAATACTTCAGAGGATGCATAGAAACACTTGTTTATATTAAAAATCACATGTGTCATTTTCAATCTCATTGAAGATAATATTAAATGTTGATTATTTGCACAAACTCTACATAAAAATGCACGTGAATGGTTATATTCATTTCTTCCTGGGACCATTACCAGTTGCAACGTGTTAGAAAATTCATTTGTTGAAAAACTTTCCCACCACCCTCTCCTATATAGACACAAGAAAATGAAGATTTCATCCTTTCATATACTCCATATGAATATATTTCTAGCAACAAATTTGAGAATGAAATTGAGGAGCCTCCACCGAATGCACATAAAGATTTCATCCAATCTACTCACGAAGAAAATGTTGCAACAGATGATGAAAAGTCATAAGAACATTGGCGGCAAGAAGAATTGGTGGAAGAGAATAATCTTGAATATAATGATGGGAAATATTTCCATTGTATAAAGGAAGAATTGGTTCAAGATATTTCCAATGAATCAAGAATATTGGATCGGGATAAGGAGAAAGATGAAAGTATTCTCAGATTGGAAACTCCTCATTCAATCAAAGACAATAGAAATCATGAGAAACCAAGAATTGATTTCATTGAATCATGGTTCGAAAGCATTGTTGTCCAAGCAATTCAATCATATTTTGAAGAAATCTTGCTCAATTTTACTTCAGTATACTTTTGACATGCTCTTGATTCCTTGATAAAGACCCGGATATGTTCCCTAATTCAAGAGTCGATTCCTCTAATGTCCCTTTCCAGTTAATGACTCATTAGTCTATATGACTCATGTAGGCTATAGTCAACAAAGAAAAGGGAGTCAATGCATCAAACCCTAAAGAGATAATTAAATAAAATAAACAATTATATTGAAAGGGAGTTAAGTAAGGGTTTGATTTGGTCAAAGGAAGAAAGATCTAGAAGAACTAGAAGAAGAATAAATAGTAGGGGCAGTCTCTCACTTTGGAATTATGATTTGATATCTGATTGAGTTCTCTTGTAGCCATCGTTTTCATTAGGGTTTTGGGGAAAACCCCTTCCACTGCAGGTTTAGTATTAGTGGTGGAATATCAACCCTAGATATGAAAGAGGAGGATTCATCTAGAGTTCTCATTGGAATTCATTTGGTGCTTGATTTCATATTGGAGGGATTTTGGAAGCATATCGACTTGCACAAGGAGTTTGTGATGATTTTCAAGAAGTGGTCGAGTTTCAGATATACAGGTTCCAGGAGGGTTGATTGTAGATTGACATTGTTGGAGCATAGTAGAGTAAGTGTTGGAGATCCTTGGCTTCATTGATTAACATCATACCAAGTTTCTTGTGTGGTTTGTATATATTGTGCAACTACCTAGAATCGAATATATTTTGTTCTTAGTACCAATCTGCAACTATTATTACGACCATTAGTTGTCATTTTGTGATTCTAGAAGTTTTTCCATTCATAATAAGATTCCATAGTTATCTGCTTTAAATTTTGACTAATGAATTCTTTATCTGTATTTGACAATATTCTTCATTGAGTAATTTGTTTAAAAAGGGTTATCAGTTTGAAATTTCCACCCAACCCAGTTGGGAACATTATAGTGGTATCAAATATTGTGATTATACCAGCCTATTATTGAGGACAAAGAAGAAGGGTCGTGGAGGACCTTCGTGAAATTCACCAAAAAGAGAGGTGGAAAAAATCCATACCGAGTCAGAAACCAAGGGAAACATGGGGGATAAATCAGAAGTTACACAAGATCTGGTGCTCAAACTACTAATGGAATCTAACCATAACTAGGTAGCAGCTGCCAAGAGATAGGAAGAAATGTTTAGAGACAAGTAATAGACTCTTATGACACTCCTACAAATGTTAGGACAAACAAAATCAATTGGGAACCAGTCATGGGGAATTCATATGGAGTATAACAACATTTATATCCCAGTACAAAGAAACTCACTGAAAGGGAGAAACATAATATCGAGGCATTCAATTTTTTCCCTTGTCGAGGTCTCAACAGATTAGGAGTCTACCCTCTTGTTCGAATACTCCAAAAATACATTCTCGTGTGATTTGATGGAGGGTACCAACTAGGATGACATGTACAAAGTAGTGGATGAAATCATCTACTCCAAGGAGAGGATTTATCTTCTCCCGAAGTTCATTCTCAAGATAATATCTTGAGGAAAATACACGATGCCCCTTTAGTCAACCACCAAGGGTACTTGAAGACCTATAGATAGGTAAGAGAGAGTTTCTCATTGAAAGGTCTCAAGGAGAATGTACTATGATACATGAGGGAGTGCAGGACTTGTCAGCAAAACAAGTCAGAGACAACACACCCAACAAGTTTACTCGATCCACTATCCATTCCAGAGAGGAAATGGGAAATCATTTCCATGAACTTAATTACAGGGTTACCAAAGGTCCCTGAGGGCAATAATTGTATCTATGAGGTAGTGGACAGATTGACCAAATATTCACACTTCTTTCCTATTCCTTATGAATACAACACATCATGAGTGACATATCTCTTCTTTAGGGAAGTGTTCAGACTCCACAGTCTTCCAAGGAACAGAGTTAGTGATCATGTTATCAGGTTTATTAGTGCATTTTGGCAGGATTTGTTTAGGTTATATGAGATGGATTTGACACCTAGTACTAGCTATCACTCCAAAATAAATGGGAAGAATGAGATAATGAACAAATGGGTATAAGGGTACCTTAGTGACGCACCCCGCCCCTCACCGAGCAAGCTGCTTCCACCAGGACCTTCTGTTTCTCACGGGCCCGAAGAGTCAACACTCTTCAACTCCCTCGGGAGTCCACTACCCACAGTAGGCTCCTTCAGAGATCTTCCCCTTCGGAAATCGGGATATCGCACTTCGGGAGTTCGCGGTTCATGCGAACCTAGTTCACATGCAAAACAAAACCCCGAACCCCGATGGTCAATGGGTCAACTTTCCCACTATCGGGATTTTCCCTATCGGGAAATCGGGAATGGTGATGTTATGTTACACTACCCTCTCAAATCCCCGAACCCCGAACTCCGAGTTGACGCCACCTGTCTTCCACTATATCCTGTGGACCCACCTTGCTGCGTCCTCTTCCTTTTGCTCGTGCAATCGGGGATTGCGGGATCGCGGTTTCACCTGTCACAATTCACTTGCATCACAAAACCCCGAACCCCGATTCTCCGATGCCACCTGTCAACATCCCAGGCGAGGCCTCTCTCCCTGACACCTGTCTCCCACTCGTACTATCGGGAAATCGCGATTCAGGAGTTCACGTTCCCTGATACACAAGGTCACAGACCTTACCAAACCCCGAACTCCGACCCCTCAGGATCCTTCGCCACGTGTCCACTCCCCGACCAACGGCTCAGATCAATTCGGGAAATCGTCAGTCACAATTTCAAAGGGATTGAACCCTTGCCCCTGGGAAACACCAAACACCGAACCCCGATCCTCAGGGATCCTGCGCCACGTGTCCCTTCTCCGATCGACGACTCTAATCGCTTCGAAAAATCGCAACTCGGGATTTCACGAGGTGTAAAACTCCCGTCCTACCAATCCCCGAATGCCGAAACCCTGAAGTCTGAAGTACTTTCTCTCCACGCCTGTATATACGGGTTATCTCCCGTTCAACTTCTCCATGATCTAACGGTCCTCGGGACTTCGCGGAACTTAACTGGAGTTTCACGCCATCGATTCTCTTCCTCTTGATAATCCTCCGCTACACCACCTTCGTCCTATGCAACTGAAGTAAAAGGGACTATCCCTCCTGAGCTTATATCTCTATCTGACTCCTTCATAGATTCCTCGAACGCGCTCCCTACGCTCGGTCTTCGACCACTTCCAACAATGATGAAGTCTCCCGGGTCCTGTGCACTCACGCTCACAACAATCCCGACCTTTTCCTTCTCAGACTTGCTACTGAGGCTCCCATCCAACCTGCACTCACCTGCAAGGCTCGAACAACTCGACCCCAACTCTAGGCCAAAGAGAACAAAAGTTCACCCACTTAGCCTCCTCGACGCACTCTATGCGGAGGTATTCAACTGCACTCGATGCAGGAATCTCCTGGCCTATTTAGAGAAACAATTGAAACTCATTCCCTCAGGTTACGAACCTGATACGCAATCACATAAGCAGCATATAACAGACAAGCATAAAAAGAAGCAAGTATGCAACAGCATAGTACCAATAACACAAAGAGACTAAACACATCCATGGAATTGAATAAAAGCTTTCCTATTAATTCAATGTCTGTACATGGAGTTTCTTCACAAGCTCTCTGCTCTGCTCCTCTTTTTTTTTCTCTATGCTAATGCTGAATGTTTTTTTTTTTATAAAATGATACAAGGGAGGGTGTCTATACTCCGTTTTCCCTCTCGAAAGGTGACTGTCTAATCTACAGCTACTTTCTATCTACCAGCCTTAATTGTATTAAATGCCTTCCTATCTGTAACATAATGCAAGTGCGCCTGGATTTTAATGCCTTTAGTAAACGGCGGCGCAACAATACCAAGGCGAAATTCAAATTCAAAAAAAGGTTTGTTGGCTTGTCCAGCTATACGTTCTCTTCCTCCTCGCGCTGGTTCATATAGTGAATTGCAGATGTTGCGGATGTTCCTGCATCATACTCCTCGGCTCAAAAGATTTCATGGGCTCCTATCCATGAGCTCCTGCACAGTGTGCCCATATTTCAAAATCACTGCTTCTGTCTCCCAGCTGGCATCCTCCACTGGTTGGTTCTTCCATTTCACCAGGTATTCCAAATACTGCTTCCTCCTGGTCTTCTTACCTGCTCGCTGATCCAGTATGCACTCCATCTCAGGCTTCTGGGCAACTGGCAACTGTTTCTTCCACTGGACCACTGGTTCCTCTGTTCCAGTGCTTGTTCCTTCCGTCCTGTAGGGGTATAAATCCGAAATATTGAAAATCGGAGATATCCCGATGCCTTCGGGAAACTCAAGCTCATATGCATTCTCGCCAAATTTCCTCAGAATTCGGCATGGCCCGATTTTCTTCATCTTGAGCTTGTTATATGTCCCCCGTGGGAAAATTTCCTTCCTCAAGTGTGCCAGAACCATGTCTCCAACTTCAAACTGAAGCTGTCTTCTTCTCTGATCGGCTCTGCGCTTGTACTCTTGATTCGTCTTCTGCAATCGCTGCTTCACCTCTGTGTGAAGTTCTTGCATTGCCTCAACGAATTCTTCAGCCCTTGCGCTACTGGTCTCAGCCTGTTCTGGATCCCTGAGCTCAGACACTCCTCTCGGCTGTGTCCCATACAAAATTTGAAATGGGCTCTTACCTGTACTCCGATTCACTGAATCGTTGTACGCGAATTCTGCCTGCGGTAGGATCTGATCCCAACTGGTGTGATGCTCCGTCACCAGACTTCTCAACAGATCCCTTAAGCTCCTGTTGACCACTTCCGTATGCCCATCTATCTGTGGATGGTAAGAAGAGCTGAATGCCAAGTCAGTCCCCAGCTTCTTCCATAGCGTCCTCCAAAAATGACCTATGAACTTCGTATCCCTGTCTGAGACTATGCTTCTCGGCAATCCATGCAATCGCACGATCTCTTTAAAAAACAAATTGGCGATGTGTGTGGCATCGCTGGTCTTATGACACGGAATGAAATGTGCCATCTTCGAAAATATTTCCACCACCACAAAGATGGAATCCACTCCTCGTTGAGTTCTCGGTAAACCCAATACAAAATCCATGCTAATGGCTTCCCACAGCCTCTCAGGTATGGGTAACGGCTGATAGAATCCTGTGTTCTCCTTTCGGCCTTTTGCATGTTGACATATACGGCACCTGTCAACAAATATCTTCACGTCTGCATGCATGCCCGGCCAAAAATATGATTCGCTCAGCTTGGCGAATGTCTTGTCATGCCCAAAATGACCTGCTAAGCCTCCACTGTGCTTCTCCTTCACTAAATTCTCTCTCATAGAGCAATCTGGAATGCACAACTGGTTGCCTTTGAACAATAATCCGTCTTGGATCAGGTAGTCAATCCACGGACTCCTATCTCTGAGCACCGGATTCTCGGCTGCTTCATAAGCTTCCCCGAAATCAACATCACCTGCATACATATCTTTCAGGTTTTCAAAACCCAGCGTTTTGACCCTGAATTCCTGTAGCAACAAACATTTTCGACTCAAGGCGTCAGCTACCTTGTTTGCAGTCCCTGTAATGTGCTTTATGACAAAGGTGAAATTTTGCATGTATTCCACCCACTTCGCATGCTTTTGATTCAGATTCTCCTACTGACTCACGAATTGCAGTGCGTGATTATCACTGTATAGAACAAATTATTTGGGTATCAGATAATGCCTCCACTTCTTCAATGCTTGAATGATGGCATAGAAATCTTTATCGTACGTGGAGTACTTCAGCTTTGCATCATCCAGCTTCTCGCTGTAATATGCAACAGGTCTATCATCCTGACTTAAGACCCCTCCAACAGCATACCCACTGGCATCACACTTCACCTAGAAGGTTTTCCGAAAATATGGCAGCACCAGAATTGGCTGCTCGGTTATCTTCTGCTTCAACAATTTGAAACTCCTTTCAGCCTCGGCTGTCCACTGGAAAACTTTATGCCGCTTCTTCACAGTGTCCATCATGGCCGCACTAATTCCACTGAAGTTTCGAATGAACTTCCTGTAGAAGCTTGCCAAACCGTGAAAGCTCCTTACCTCAAAGACATTCCTTGGCGATGGCCAATTCCTGATTACTTCAACCTTCTCAGGATCCATCTTCAATTCATTTGCCGAAATAACGAACCCCATATATATGAGTTCCGTCTGCATAAACGAGCATTTTTTTAAATTGATCAGCATCTTCTCCTGCTGTAACTTTCTCATCACAATGGCCAAATGCCTCAAGTGTTCAGCTCTAGTCTTGCTGAAAATTAGAATATCATCCAGATATACCACCACAAATTTGCCAATGCATTCCCGTAGGACTTCATTCATCAGCCGCATAAACGTGCTTGGCACGTTTGTCAACCCAAATGGCATGACCAGCCATTCGTACAAACCCTCGTTTGTTTTGAATGCTGTCTTCCATTCATCTCCCTCTCTCATCCGGATCTGATGGTATCCGCTCTTGAGATCAATCTTGGAGAAGTAATTTGCCCCACTTAGGCAATCCATCAAGTCATCCATCCTCGGTAGTGGGAACCTGTATCTGATAGTAATCTTATTTATTGCCCTGGAGTCGGTACACATTCTCCAGCCTCCATCCTTTTTCGGGCTCAGTACTGTCGGAACAACACATGGACTCAGACTCTCTCTCACTAGTCCCTTGTCCTGCAGATCTTGAACCTGCCTCTTGACTTCCTCATTCTCTTGAGGTGTCAACCTGTACGCTGCCTTATTTGGCAAACTTGCCCCGGGTATGAGGTCAATGTGGTGACTCACACTCCTCATTGGTGGCAACGAACGAGGTAGTTCGTCCATGATGATGTCAGCGAACTCTCCAAGCAGTTCCTGAATCTCCTTTGGCAAGTCATCCACTCTTGTGCTTGTCAAAACAATCCTCGGTTTCCTGACAACAAAGAATTGTGGATTCTCATCCTTCTCCAGCTCTGTGAAAAGCTCTTTCCCACTCATGAGAAGTATGGTACTGCTCACTTCCGGCTTCACTTCCTTATCCTTCCCTGGAAGCAACGTATGTGATTTCCCATCCTTCTCTAAGGTGTATGTGTTCATTCTCCCATCATGAACCACATGTCTAT
>ML778172.1:1273679-1286646 GCA_009831015.1 Picea engelmannii | reverse complement strand
TCTATCATACTGCCATGGTCTCCCCAATAAAACATGACAGACATCCATGGGAATGACATCACACAAGATTTCATCTCTATATTCACCCATTTTGAAATTTACCAAGCATTGTTTTGTAACACGTACCTGGTGTCCTTTCTGCAACCATGTCACTTTGTATGGACTCGTGTGTTTGTTCATTTTCAATCCCATCTTCTCCACCATCTCGGTCGAAACTAGATTGTCTGTGCTCCCACTGTCCACTATAACCTTGCATTTCCAGCCCTGGGTCTTGCAAGTCGTCCGGAACAGTCTGCATCTCTGCGCGGTGTCCTCCATCTCCTTCTCAGGTTTCAAGAGAACTTTGTGCACTGTTAGTGACTTCCCACTTCCAGCGTCTTCATCTTCAACATCACCCCTCTGTGCCTCAGCAACATGAGCATTTCCTCTGTCTATTTTTCTCTTTGGACAGTCCACGGCTTTGTGGCCATCTTTCCCACATGTAAAACATGTGATGACTCCTCCTTTGCCTCTTCCTCTACCTCGGGTACGAGGACATGTATTAGCATCAGCATAATCTCCTTGCTGACCTGTTTGCTGTCTCCTCGGCTCAGCAACTTGCTGCCTCTGCTGCGAGGTTCCACCTCTTTCAGCTCTCCCATGAGGTCTCTTCCAATCCTCCTTGGGTTTTTGGGTTCTTTCTTGGGCAACTACTTTGCCTCTAGGCTGGCTTCTGCCTCGCCCTCGCTGTCCCTGCCTGTGGTTCAGCTTTTCTTCGGCTTTCAAAGCCATCTGGTATGCATCCTCAACTGTGCGGATAGTAACCATGATCAACTCATCCTGAATATCATACCTGAGACCATTCAGATATCTCACCACCTTTTCGTCATCACTCTCCCGATGACCAGCTCGAATGTTGAGCCTGTAGAACTCCTCGGTGTACTCCTTCACCGTCGTCAACTTCTGCCTTAGATTCTGCATCCGCCTGAACAGAGTGATCTGGTAGTCCCTCGGAATAAACTTCGCCTTCATCTTGGCGATCATCTGATCCCAGCTTTTTATCTTCTATTTTCCTTTGGAACGTCTATCTGCCTGCAGCTCGTCCCACCATAAGGCTGCGTGTCCCTTCAGCTTGGTGAAAGCATGCCTCACCTTCTTATCCTCTTCGATGTCTTCATAGTCGAAGTAGGTGTCGAGTGCTCAGATCCAATCCAACAGCTCCTCTACGTTTAGATTTCCCTCATAGACGGGAATGTCCATCTTCGTCTTCGAGTTCATCCTCGAAATGGCTCTGATCAACCTCTCTGTCGAGGCATCCTCTGCGGTGACCACTTCTTGGTCGTGTCCAGCTTCCTCTTCAACCTCAGGATCGTTGAACTCTGCTGTACCAGCTCCACGCCTCTGGGTGGCCTCCATATCTTCGAGTCTCGCCCTGAGATCTCGTATTTGACGCTCCATTTCTGGATTCTCTGCCTGCCTACCCCTTCTTTGGGCATCCATGTCCTCACGATCAGGTGACTGCCTTTCTCTCCTGGGCGTCATTATATCTCTTCTATCTCTGCTTCAGAAAGAAAACATACTCCCGCTCTGATACCACTCTGACGCACCCCGCCCCTCACCGAGCAAGCTGCTTCCACCAGGACCTTCTGTTTCTCACGGGTCCGAAGAGTCAACACTCTTCAACTCCCTCGGGAGTCCACTACCCACAGTAGGCTCCTTCAGAGATCTTCCCCTTCGGAAATCGGGATATCGCACTTCGGGAGTTCGCGGTTCATGCGAACCTATTTCACATGCAAAATAAAACCCTGAACCCCGATGGTCAATGGGTCAACTTTCCCACTATCGGGATTTTCCCTATCGGGAAATTGAGAATGGCAATGTTATGTTACACTACCCTCTCAAATCCCTGAACCTCGAACTCCGAGTTGACGCCACCTGTCTTCCACTATATCTTGTGGACCCACCTTGCTGCGTCCTCTTCCTTTTGCTCGTGCGATCGGGGATCGCGGGATCGCGGTTTCACCGGTCACAATTCACTTGCATCACAAAACCCCAAACCCCGATTCTCTGATGCCACCTGTCAACATCCCAGGCGAGCCCTCTTGCCCTGACACCTGTCTCCCACTCGTACTATCGGGAAATCGCGATTCAGGAGTTCGCGTTCCCTGATACACAAGGTCACAGACCTTACCAAACCCCGAACTCCGACCCCTCAGGATCCTTCGTCACGTGTCCACTCCCCGACCAACGGCTCAAATCAATTCGGGAAATCGTCGATCACAATTTCAAAGGGATTGAACCCTTGCCCCTGGGAAACACCGAACGCCAAACCCCGATCCTCAGGGATCCTGCGCCACGTGTCCCTTCTCCGATCGACGGCTCTGATCGCTTCGGGAAATCGCAACTCGGGATTTCACGAGGTGTAAAACTCTCGTCCTACCAATCCCCGAATGCCAAAACCCCGAAGTCCGAAGTACTTTCTCTCCACGCCTGTATATACGGGTTATCTCCCGTGCAACTTCTCCACGATCTAACGGTCCTCGGGACTTCGTGGAACTTCACTGGAGTTTCACGCCATCGATTCTCTTCCTCTTGATAATCCTCCGCTACACCACCTTCGTCCTATGCAACTGAAGCAAAAGGGACTATCCCTCCTGAGCTTATATCTCTATCTAACTCCTTCAGAGATTCCTCGAACGCGCTCCCTACGCTCGGTCTTCGACCACTTCCAACAGTGATGAAGTCTCCCGGGTCATGTGCACTCACGCTCACAACAATCCTGACCTTTTCCTTCTCAGACTTGCTACTGAGGCTCCCATCCAACCTGCACTCACCTGCGAGGCTCGAACAACTCGACCCCAACTCTGGGCAAAAGAGAAAAAAAGTTCACCCACTTAGCCTCCTCGACGCACTCTATGCGGAGGTATTCAACTGCACTCGATGCAGGAATCTCCTGGCCTAAGTAGAGAAACAATTGAAACTCATTCCCTCAGGTTACGAACCTGATACGCAATCACATAAGCAGCATATAACAGACAAGCATAAAAAGAAGCAAGTATGCAATAGCATAGTACCAATAACACAAAGAGACTAAACACATCCATGGAATTGAATAAAAGCTTTCCTATTAATTCAATGTCTGTACATGGAGTTTCTTCACAAGCTCTCTGCTCTGCTCCTCTTTTTTTTTCTCTATGCTAATGCTGAATGTTTTTTTGTTTATAAAATGATACAAGGGAGGGTGTCTATACTCCGTTTTCCCTCTCGAAAGGTGACTGTCTAATATACAACTACTTTCTATCTACCAGCCTTAATTGTATTAAATGCCTTCCTATCTGTAACATTATGCAAGTGCGCTTGGATTTTAATGCCTTTAGTAAACGGCGGCGCAACAATACCAAGGCGAAATTCAAATTCAAAAAAAGGTTTGCTGGCTTGTCCAGCTGTACGTTCTCTTCCTCCTCGCGCTGGTTCATATAGTGAATTGCGGATGTTGTGGATGCTCCTGCATCACTTAGGAAATATGTGCTAGGATAACAATTAGCATGGATAAAATGGTTGCATAATGGGGATCACTATTACAACACCACTCATCACATGTCCATCAAGATGATTTTGTTCAAGGAATTGTATGGCTATGATGCCCCATCATTTGTAGATTTGGTGGATGGAGAAAGCAGATCCCCCAAGTCCAAAAACTGGGTGCAGGAAAGTCATGACATATTGTGGGTATTGAGGGATAATTTACATGTTGATTAGAATAAACATAATATGTATGCATATAGGCACCAAGTAAAACACAATTTTTAGTTTGGGGACCTAGTCTTTCTTAGGTTGCATCTTTATCGAGAATCATCACTAAAGAATAGTGGTGAAGAGAAGTTGAATCCCTATTGTTACGAGCCTTATAAAGTGATCATGAGATTTGTATAGGTGGAAAATTATTTGGAGCTACCAGAGGTAATTAGAATCCAAAACGTCTTCCATACGTCCTACCTCAAGAAGAAATTGGGCCAATAAGTCACCGCTTCAATAGATCTTCCTCCATTAGATGAGGAAGGACAATTGGTTTTATCACCTGAGAGGATTATTGATGTCTGGTAATGGAGGATGAGAAGCATAATCGTACGATAATACTTGGTCATATGGAAAGAATTACCTGCAGAAGATGCTACGTGGGAAGGAGAGTATATTTTACAATACCCTGATCTAGAATTGCTTGAGGACAATAAATTTTGGGAAGGGAGGACTCTAATTTCCCTTTCCAATTAATGGCTCATTATCCTATACGACTCTTGTAGGCTATAGTCAACAAATAAAATGGATTCAATGCATCGAACCCTAAAGAGATAATTAAATAAAATAAACAATTATATTGAAATGGAGTCAAGTAAGGGTTTGATTTGGTCGAAGGGAGAAATATCTAGAAGAACCAGAAGAAGGATAGATAGTATGAGAATCCTCTCACTTTGAAATTATGATTTTATATCTTATTGAGTTCTCTTGTATCCATAATTTTCATTGGGGTTTTGGGTAAAATCCCTTCCACTGCAATTTTAGTTTCGCTGGTGAAATATCCACCCTAGATAGACAAGAGGAGGATTAATCTATAGTTCTCATTGGAGTTCATTTGGTGCTTGATTTCATATTGGAGGGATTTGGGACGCATATTGGCTTTCACAAGCTGTCTGTGGTGATTTCCAGGAAGAGGTCAAGTTCCATATCTGTAGGTTCCAAGAGGGTTGATTGCATATCGACACTGTTAGATCAAAGAAGAGTAAGTCTTGGAGAGCCTTGGCTTCATTGATTAGAATCATACTAGGTTTCTTGTGTGGTTTCTATAGATTGTGTAGCTTCCTAGAATCCAATAGCTTGTGTCCTTAGTAGAATTATGTAGTTGTTATTACAACCATTAGTTTTCATTTTGTTGATTCCGAAAGCTTTTCCATCCACAATAAGACGCCATAGTTATCTGCTATAAATTTTGTGTAATGAATGTTTATTATCTATTTGACAATATTCTTCATTGAGTAATCTGTTTAAAAAGGGTTAGAAGTGTGAAATTCCACAAAACCTAATTTGGAACGTTACGATTCCAAAGATCAATTAGATGATT
Source organism: Picea engelmannii (assembly GCA_009831015.1). Lineage (NCBI taxonomy): Eukaryota > Viridiplantae > Streptophyta > Pinopsida > Pinales > Pinaceae > Picea > Picea engelmannii. The sequence goes on along the minus strand of ML778172.1, from coordinate 1,281,551 downwards.
GAATGGATCCATTGGCAATCTACTTACACTTAAAACATATCCCTTTCCTCTAAGTAGAATAGTGTAGGTAGAACTTGTTTGTAGATGGTTTGTTTCTTCAATCAAAATTTTGCCCCATAAAGCAATTGCTAAGTGAAGGTGATATTTGAAGATAAATCAACGGAGGAGAAATCATAAGAATCCATTTTGAATATGAATCCATATCCCAATGGATAAGTAGGATAGTTTTCATAATATGGTGTTCTTAGAAACCAACAGGGGGTCACTATCCCATAGTTGGAGCTAGTTGTTATAAGAAATTTGATGACCTCGATTTCCCGCTCTTTGGAATAATGAAAAAATTGACATCATAAGAAAGAAATTTAAAATGATCACAAGCTCACGGAGTAGACCTTAGTCTTAGCTTCATCACACATTTCATGGATGCAAAATATGATTCGATATGCTCAAGATATCCAAGTTATTGTTTAACAACCCAAAGGGCGCTTCTTCCATGTGCAACAAAGCTAATTTTGATTGGAGCCACACTTATGTTCTTAGAATTCTTGGAACCCTGATTATTTTCTTCGAACCATTTTCATTTTCTTGCAACTCATTTTCATTCTCTTCATACTACAATAATCTACACTTAGTCTTACTCTACCTCTTACACCCCTCTCACTTCACTTCCCCATATCTTCCTCACTTCACTCTTCCATAGTTTTGTTTTCATATTTTTCCTCTAAACTCTTCCTCTACCCTACAACTCTTCCATACTTTGTTTAATTTTCTTATTTTTCCTACACTCTTTACCACTCTACTATACAATTTCACACTTGGAAATTTTTTCACACTTCCTATCTTATTTTATAACTTCCCCTCACTCTTGTCTTCAATACTTTGAATTTTTTTTTATGTTATCCACTTTCCTCTTCTCACTCCTCCCACTTCCCTCCTATCCCATACTCTCCCATCATTACACATTTTCCTACCCCCTCACTCTTCTTTTATATACATAGATGTTTTTCTATTTTTATATCTCGATCACTGCATACTCCTCTCTCCACACTTCACCTCAAAAGTAGTTTCTCATACTTATTTTTTCTTATCATTGTATCCTTCCCTTTATTATCTGTGGGTTCACCTTCCTTATCTATCCTACCCCCTCACCTTGACGGGTTCACCCTCCTTATCTATCCTCCCCCCTCACCTTGATGGGTTCACCCTCACCTCAAATCAATACCCTCACCTCTAATAACTCGACAAACTACCATTACTCCTCCTCTCCCATACATCACTCCTAACTTCCTCCCCTGTCATTCCATTTCCCTACTCACCCTTCATTAACATATTTCCTAAGTCCCTTTCCCTTTAATTATTATCCAATCACATGATGACATGTGGAAGACATGGCGTTTAATCACACCAAGACATGTGTCATCCTGACATGCAATGACACATGGAAACCAATCATCTTATGACACATGGAAACCTATGACACTATGACACATTGAAACTAATACAAAGAAACGTATATTTGACTGGTCTATGAATCAGTGCTTATTGGACATTGATTGGAATTGACTGGGCACTTAGTGGATGTTGACTAGGCCATCAAAATATTTATTAATTCAGGAATTTTCCAAAGCATCAAATCTTCATAGTCTCCTTTGTCTCCTTATGTTCCACATGAAAAAAATGGGAAGAATTATAATATATAAAATATAGTCCTAATCACCACAATGCATGTGGGATGGATTATTTTTTTAAAAGGTGAATTTAAATTGAAGGCTAAGATTCATCCATGAAATTTTTGGATGGTGGTCGAGTCTCTGACTTCGTGAGCTCATATCTTGAGTTCTTGACCTCCGTTTTCATAAAACTATACCTTGTTGGAAAGATAATTCAATGAGGAAGAAAATTAAACATGTTTTAGGTCTTGAAATTGGATACAAGTCTCTCATAACTTGAAATAATAGTTGAATATATTTTTATGGTTTGGTGATAAATCTACTTGGATCCTCGACTTCTTTCACTTATAACATGAGATAGAAACACTCCAAATATCACTTTGTTGGAAATATTTTCATTGATGTCAACAATGATGATCTATTATTAATGATGAATAACCACAGCTGAGATTGTCATTGATGTCAACACTCAATGTGATGATCTATTGTTAAATTAAAAATTGATATTTTCATTGATGTCAACAATATATCACTCAGCAAAAGATGTCAAACATTATGCAGAGTTCGATAGCTCAAGCTCAAGAGGAAGAACGAATAGGAGAAGTGAATCATCAGAAGACCAAACCTCATAAGTACAGAGGTATTTTGTGTCTATTGTTGATCATGATAGGATCAACAATCCAATGATAGCATCTCAGGAGGGTTAGTGAATGAGGATCAATGCTCTATAAGAAAAACTGCATTTCAAATGTATCATCAGGTTCCTTGGAAATATTAAGAAGTCAACCATTGCATAGGAAACTATGAGAAGTCATAGCAATTGTCCGATCTAATCGGCCAAATCCACCTCAGGAGTTTTGACATGTTGCATGTATTTAATTCCTGACAAACGAAGTCTTGAAATATCGACAATCATCTGATCTAAAAGATCACTTCAGGAGTGTTCTCAATCATTGATATGACTCTGTGTGATGAATGTGAAAGATAGGATAATCGAGAATTTGATTATGTGAAATTGTAATGACCCTTAACTATTAAGATGGTTAATTTAATAATAATCCTAAAGATTATCTAAATTGTATTTACATCAATAATAATAATTCTAATTGGATATTATTAAATAGTGTACATGAGGGTTAATGAATAATTAATTATTAAGTGAGTCATTAATTGATTAAGTATTAAATTAAGGGGGTAAAATGAAATATAAGGTTAAAAGGGGTTACGTATCCCAAAGGGGGATAACGTAACCAATACGTAAAAAGGAAACAATTAAATAAAGGATAAGACAATTAATAAGCAATAAAGGAATGGATAAGGCATTAATAAAGGGATAAGATATTTGGTGGGGGGAGTAAATGGAAGGGCGATGAAGGAGGAATAAGGGAGGAAGAAGGATGATGGAAGAGGGATTCATTCAGGCATGCTACGAGAGAGGAGAATGGGGAGTAGTGGGAGAGAGTTAGTTTACAGTGGGATTTACAGTGCACCGGGGCTGCCGAGGTTTTGGGCTCGAAGGGCTAGGACATCCATTGATGTCCTGGGGCTTGGCGTACTAGTCGGTAGGGTGGCTGGTTTTGGGGTGTCCTAAGGAGCAGGTTCAAGCGAAGGGAGCAAGCGGCTACAGATAGGATTAGATTCAGGTTAGTTATGAATCTTTAGAATTAAATTGTTAATAAATTTTATTTATTGAAATATCAGATTGAATATGCTAGATTGAGTGAATTTTAAATTTACTGCTCTGTTTTAATTCAATGGTAGTTTAAATGAAATGCCGGTATTTACATCTGGTATCAGGGCCCTGGTTCAAATCTGGAACCGAGGGCCTGCTTAACCTGCACATAAAACATAGAAGATTAATAAAAATAAAGGTAAAATAAATAAATGTAAAACAAATTTACCAGGTAAAACAGTGAATAAACATTTTAACGATTAGATAAAATATAGAACACTTTTGATTATCTTCTTTAGAAGAAATGCAACTTTTCTGATAATAAACGAGTAATGTCTTCTTCCTTCCTTTTGATTGTGCTGAACCTGAACCTAGCTTTGTTTAATCATATCTTACATCATAGCTACGATGAGTTAATGTTCATGCTCAGAGTGAGGTTTAGGAGTCATAGGAAGCCAGGTGCATAATTGGGCCCATTCGGCATGCGCTCTTAGAGAAAGAAGCCTCGAAAAAGATCCAGAAGGAGAATCCCGTGGCAGCTCAGCTCGCTTCTCACCCTATTTACGCAGTCCTTTTTTTGGAAGAATAAGATAAATCTTACCTCCGTTTTCAAGTTTCAGTCTTTCCAGTGGGCAAGCAAGTTTCCCTCTTACTTTAGAGTAAGCTCCCATCGAAGGTAATTTCTTATTCTCAGGCGAGGGGAAGAACAAGCAGCGAAACGGTAATAGGAAATGGGGGCAACGAAACCTATTTGATAACGATAGGGTGTGAGTGCAGAACCTCTTTGATCCCTTTCCCTTGTTATGTATTGAGATAGGTTTTTGTCTTTATGACAATTTGGGGGGATTACAGTGTTAAAAAACAAACTAAACGAAAGAATAGACATAAAATCAAAAAGTAAAGATAAAAAAAAAACTGTAATTACAGTGGGACCAGCACCTCGGCGGACCCTGTGAGAATTGAACCCATGAGCTCGTGCCAGAGGGCGAAAAGGCTTGGAAGCAGAGGATCAAATCATCTGGCCTATCCATAAGAATGAAATAAGTAAGAACGAAAAGAAATGAAATTCATATGCCAAATGATTTTCTAAAGTTCGCCTCTTCACAACGCAATTGCGCAAACACACGAAACCTATTGAAAACGGAGAAAAATAGAAGCATTTGAATTGGCAAATCCCTACTGGGATGAGAAGATTTTATCGACGTTCATACAATAGGTGCCGCACAGGATATAAACGGTGTAAAACCCAGTGAGAGAACACAGAACACGGCTGGCAATGATGGCCTCGATTGCTCCCTTGAATCCTCAGCCAGTATCTGCAAATCTTTATTAGAATAAGCTTAACAAACCCATTGCAGTTTTAAAGAAATCGGCATCAACTCTCGAAACTAAGCACCATGACATCAAGGGAAGCCCAAGAAGGCGTATTGCACAACACAGGCAAACAGGAGGCAAAAAAAGGTCACTTTCATATTTCAAAAGGCAGGCATGAAAATACACAATACTTATCATTCTGCAAGTTCAGAATTGTTTGGGACAGGTACTTATATTTACCAGGTAAGTTACCCAAATCCCCGAATAAACCCAAAAGAGAAATATAATCTACGTGTTATAAGCCCTTCATCCAGAGTATTGGACAGTATTGGGCATTCTCGTATGAGCTGCTGACGACGAACATAACTGGGTTTAGGACAATTCGCGGCAATAATAGTTCCCAGCCGCTAGAAGAGCTGAGGGAGCAACCTAGCGTTCGCAAGCTCCATCCCTAGTAAACCTGTCACATTAGACTACTACACCTAACACAAGGGGATTCAAACCGAGCACTTGTTGGCACCGAACTATCCAAACGCATGGCAACATTGACAATAACCAGCGGAACTAACCCCTCAGGCTTATGTAGTTTCTGCATTTATGAAGAAGACTTACAAATTTAAATAATTTTAGTCTGTGAGCAACTATTGCTATAACAAATTGCAAAATATTAAAATTTAAAAAAAAATAAAATAAAATGAATAACAAAGCGTCAATATTACACCCCCAGAATACACAATATTAAAACAAAGACAAATAGTGAAATGGTGAATAATAGACTATAATCCCTGAATGAGACATATTATGCTGCTAGCTCTTTAAATAGTAATACAGTAACATGTTAAATACATAAATGGTGAATACAAGATTAATACAATAGATGACAAATTACTTGGAAGAATGTAGTTTAGTAGTATCTAACATAAGCTTACTGATCTCTTTTGAATAAAATTGCAATACATGACTTCCACTATCTCCTGGAATTGTATTGAGCGGCTGAAAATGCTTCTTCTTCTATTTTTTTTTGGCGTGAACCTGAGCTTGTTCGGAATCAAACTGACCATATTTCTTAGAGAGTATTGAAGGGGATGAGAGTGCTTTCACCATGCGCTCCACCACTGCAGCTCTGGTTCTTTTACTGGGAGGCCATAAATTGAACGAGAAAGCTGAAACTGCCATTTCAGTTGTTTCTCTACCACTAACTCGATAGGAGATAAGAGATCTATTTGTATTCAGTTGTACTCCTTAATATCGTAGAAACAACAAAACCCAGGAATTGTGCAAGGAGGAAGGAAATGCATCGACTGGAAACTATCCTTGCGCAGAGGGAAGCTTTGATTTTTCCTCTTTTGCTGACAATCCGGAGGTTATTTGTTGGAATCTGTGTGCATTCATGCCTTACATGTTATGCTGTCTTCGCAGTTGGACTCAGGGCTTTGTAAAACACTAGTCGTGCATGCAAACGAAATGCATGCCACCTGCCAAGCCCGTTCCCATTTATTTTATGGTTTAAATCGTAAATTTTTTTTTTATTTATTTACTATTTTATTTGTTTAAATCGTAAAAATTTTTTTTATGTATTTTATTTATTTTATTATTTTATTTGTTTAAATAGTAAAAATTTTATTTATTTTATTATTTTAATTGCCATAATTATATAAAAGCAAAACAAAAACAAAAAAAAGGTGTCAAAGTAATTTTTTTTTATGTTGTTTTAATTCTAAATTAAATTAAGATAAATTAATTACATTAAATTAAGTTAAATTAGTTAAATTAAGTTAAGATTAAATTAAGTTAAGTTAACTTAATTAGTTTAATAATATTTTAGTTAAGTCGAATAATGAGAGGCAAAGAAAAATTTATGAGTCCACGAGGATTGAACCTCGGGACTCCTCCACCGGCTATGCCTTAACAAAGTCCGCCTGCCAGTACACCACGCCTTGGTTCTTAAATTAATTTGACTATATAGTTTAATTAAAATATAGTTTTCTCTTATGTTACGTTTTAAATTTAAAAATAAAAAAATAAAAATTAATTATAGTTCTAACTATTATGATTAATTAATTAATTATATTTAAAATTTGTGGTTCATGCTATATTACAAAGTGATTAATCACTTTGACTAAAAACATCGAGACAAGAACCTGCAATACAACACGAGTTAACCACGGTCGAGTGCCTGAGTGCCAGGAATCAAGACACAGAGTGGAGGATCTTACAAACGGGCTCAAAGGGCGCGCACTGCAAAACAAAAAAAAATTGGCGATTCAAACAAGCCAAGTGCCAAGTCCCTCCACTCCATTCCACCAGTCAAGTCAATGATAAATCTCAATGCAACAATTGACAACGCCAACACTATACGCCAAGGAAAATCTCCCGAGTCAAGCATCGAAGGATATTTAGTTATAAGCGAAGAGTTAAACGGACTTAGATAGGACAAGCGAGAACGAGGTGGCATATGCATTGAGAGCGTAAGCCTAGGAAGTCGCGAGTGAAGCGCAAAGCTAGCATAGCCACAGGGCAAAGAAAACCAATAGTTGTTTTCGTAGGGGCGAAGAAACGAAGCTTAGATGCTTAAACCTAACCCTAACCGAGCCAATCCCCTAATGGAGTAATGTCTGTTTACAGACAAGTAAAGAAAACTTACGCCTAACCCTATTTCTAAGTTTTGTAGCACCAATTTAAAACGTCCCAGAACTCACCCTGACAACTTTGGTTGATGCAGGTCAAAGCACACAGGATGGTCAGGACTCAAGGAGGTCGAGGCTGTGGAGTGTCGTCGCAAGCACCGCCAGCACCACCACCACCATCGCCCGAACTCGCCCTCATACTGCGCTCGTTGGAAGCCATCAACGAGACTTTAAAGGGGCGACAACCGGCAGGAACTAAAGTGGAACCCCCACCGTCTGGAGCGGGTAATCCAGAAGCGTTGAGGGATTCAGGGGGAGGACCTCCACCTGAAGACATCACGCGAGAGTTGCAAAAGATCAAACTTCCGGAGTTTGCTGGAGGTCGCGCTAGTGAACGCGCGGAAGCATGGTTGGAAGGAATGACCAGGTGTTTTTCCTTAAGGGATTATGCGTCCAATTCAAAGGCGAAGATCGCCATTTTTCAGTTAAGGGACAACGCCTTGAATTGGTGGGGTAACCTGGAAAGACAACTGCACCTTACCCCAGACACGGTATCTTGGGAACTTTTCGAGGAAAGGTTCAGGAGGAA
>ML778172.1:1251130-1263823 GCA_009831015.1 Picea engelmannii | reverse complement strand
TAATCTTTTTAGCCAACTTTGTATAGTTTTGGCCCTTTTGATATGCTGTGGAGTTAATCCTTGTGCCATGGATGATTGTTTTTCTGTGTTGATGATGTTGAGTTCTTGTCGCCCTGTGCGGACGAAATTTCAGTGATAACATTCATAATGGTTTTTTGTTCATCATATATTTATTAATTGAATAATTAATATGTGTGCTTAATATGAATGAAGATAAAAATAGAAAGTAGGCAATACTGATTCACCCCCCCCTCTCAGTATTGCTAGATATTTCCATCAATTGGTATCAGAGCAAGGTTCCTTTAAGCACATTCTAACAAATTGAAAGGAATATCAAATTAAAGAAAACATGGATGGACAAAATATTTATAATGAGAATGGAACTCCAATACTTAGAAAAGAAGGATACATATTTTGGAGTACAAGAATGAAAAGTCATCTGAAGGCATTGGGATATGATGTATGGAATTCAGTGATCACTGATTATTTCCTACCAAATAGAATAAGGACTCCAACTCAAAATAAAGCCAAGAAAATTAACTCAATGGAAATGAATACAATCCTTGATGGATTACATGATGATATCAAAGAGAAGATAGGTGAATGTAAATATACAAAAGAACTCTGGTAAAAATTAAAAGACCTCTACTTAGATGAGAAGTCAAATGAAGTAGTTCAATCAGAGCAAAGTTCAGTCTACAAAAATTCTAGTAATGCATATTCTTTTGAAGAATACTCAGACATTGATCATAAGTCAATCTGGAAGTTGAGCTTGAAAGTGATTTGGACGAACTAAGAAAATATAAACAAAAGTGTAAACAACTAAAGGATCAACTTAAGACTATTGAAAAATTCAAGAAAGGGACTGAAGCCCTTGATAAAGTTCTCAGTTTACAAAGATTTCCCTTGAACAAATATGTCCCTGGATATGACCACACACACATAATTAAAGGATCAAGTCTTATTACTCAGATTGAGATTGAAGATGACATGTCTAGTGATGATACCTCCAAAGAATCTTCTCATCCTCCCAAGAATATGTATCAAATCTAAAGAGAAGACTCGACCATCAATAAACGTAAATACACTCCACAATATTTTGATTGCAATAATGTTGATACTGAATTCTCCTCTGCAAATAATGAATAAATCATATATCAACAAAAGATTCAGTTAGAAAATAAAGAAGAAGAGATCAAAAGATTGAAAAAAAAAGTTGTTGAACTAACAAAAGAAAAGGAAGAGAAAATCAAGAGACTGAAAAGTGAAATCAGTCAAGAAAAAGAAGAAAATAAGAAAGATGTTGACTCAAGAAAAAACCTTACAGATCTAAAAGAACTAAGGGAAAACTATGCCAATCTTAAAATCCAACTTGAAGAAGCCAAAAGGAGAGAAGAGGTAGTACGAAACCAGTTGGATGAAAAGGAAGAATCTTGTCATAAGATGGAAGAAGAAGTTGTGAATCTTAGAAAGAAGGTTGAGAAGTTAGACACCCAAATAAAGTTAGTGAACAACTCCATGACCCTGGATGAGATCTTGGATTGTTAGAGATTGCCATAAGACAAAACTAGTCTTGGCTACAACAAGGAAGAAATTAGTAATCTCAAGAAACCTGATGCAAGTCCTTCATTTGTAAAGAGTGAAGACAGGTATGATGCAAGTCTTTATTTTATAAAAAGGGAAAGCAAGTATGATGCGGGTTCTTCATGTTCAAAGAATAAAAGAAACACTACAAAACTTAGAAGATCAGATCAAGGAAGACATCCAGAAGCTACTCATAAACCTCAAAGAAATTTTAGAAGAGAGACACCTTCATGGATGAATCAAAGAAGGTATGAGAGTGTCTTTAAACGTTATTGTTTTTCTGGTAATGAATATGGTCATAAAGCCTTGGATTGTAGGCATCATGGAAGAAAACAATTTGGTGGCTCCAACAATAGTATAAAATGTTGGAACTGTAATCATGTTGGACATATTTCTACACATTGCTACACTACGAGATGGTACAGTTGTGGTAGATATGGTCACAAAGTCCATGACTGTTGGAACTCAAGAAGACAACCAATAAGAAATGTTTCACACAATATGAAAACAAGAGTAAATAAGAAGACATAGAAAATAAAATATGAAGTAGCAAACAAGAAAGATGAGGAAAATATTGTTCCTAAAATTGATATAGTTAATGATAGGAGTTTGGAGGATGAAACTACTAATAAGGAATATTCTCAAAACACGGATAAAGAAGCTTCCGGTGCACATAAAAATGACGTTGATGATGAATATCCAAAGGTAGAACAAAAAGAATAATTGAGTGATGATTATTTCAGTAATCTTTCAATCCTATTTTAATGGTACACCGAAACTCCTTCGAAAAGAAAATTATATATATATATATATATATATATATATATATATATATATATATATGTCCAGAAAGTTGCAAAGACTATGCTTAATGAAGAAAATTATCTAATGGATATTGGAGGGATGATGTAAGCAAAACAATATACATATATAACAAAGGTCATCTCATGATTAATTGTAGTAAAAATCCTTGTGAACCCTATTTTGGAAGAGCTCATTTGGTAAAATACTTCAAGGTATTTTGAAGTAAGGGTTACATCAAAATGCTTGATGAGTTTTTCGGAAAATTGATGCTATATCTGATGAAGGTATATTTCTTGAATAGGCCTCTACTAAGGAAGCATATAGATTCTACAATATTAGGTTACATAATATTTCTGAGAGTGCATATGTCAAAGTGGATGATATAAAAACAATTAGTATCATGGTTAAAGATCAATGAGAATCAATGGATAGATTCAAGGGTTGTTTGAAATAGATGAGATACAATTTCCCATTGTTCTAGTAGGACAACATTATCCACAGTAGCAATGTTCTGATGTACAAAATGATGTACATGGCATCCTGTAGAAATAACTAGAAGAGAGGGCCTATCAGAAAGAGCTACTCTTTTAGAAACAAAGGGGGAGAACAATCAGTAAAAACTCAAGGGGAGTTTTGGTTAGTAAATAACAAAGTAATTGGATAAATTTTTTGAAAAAACTTGATCACTACAAAAATTTTGTATCAAGAAAGTCTACTCATTTGAAGACACAAAAATCCCAATCAATTGAGATAAGAAGTTAGTAAATCAACAGAGGAGAAACCTTGTTAGGAAGAGCTACCTTTTCAGAAACAAAGGGGGAGAGTATCCAAAAGCAGAGTGAGAGCATATTGACAAGGGGAGTCATTCAATTATGACAAAAATTTTGATTGAAGGAGGAGTTACCCATGCTTAGAGACGTACTTATACTAACAGATCATAAGAGAATAAACCCTTTTCCATTGATGTCAAAGGTGGAGATAAACTTCATATAAAAGGAAAACTTCATAAAAGAAATGGATCAACACAAGGGGAGCTTTTGTATATGAAGTTAGTGTGTTGACCTCAATGACAAAGGGGGAGATTGTTGGAAATATTGTCATTGATGTCAACAATGATGATCTATTGTTAATGATGAATAACCACAGTTGAGACTGTCATTGATGTCAACAGTCAATTTGATGATCTATTGTTAAATGAAAAATGAGATTGTCGTTGATGTCAACAATATATCATTTAGTAGAAGATGTCAAACATTATGTAGAGTTTGATAGCGCAATCTCAGGAGGAATAAAGAACAGGAGAAGTGAATAATCAGAAGACCAAATATCATAAGTTCAAAGGTATTTCATGTCTATTGTTGATCATGATAGGATCAACAATCCAATGATAGAATCCCAGGAGGGTTAGCGAATGAGGATAATTTCTCTATAAGAAAAATTGCATTGCATATGTATCGTCGGGTTCCTTGGAAATATTAATAAGTCAACCATTTCATAGGAAACTATGAGAAGTCACAACATCCATCCAATCTAATTGGCTAAATACACCTCGAGAGTTTTGGACATGTTGCATGTCTCGAAGTCCCGACAAACGAAGTCCTAAAATACCGACAATCGTTTGATCTGAAAGATCACTTCAGGAGTGTTCTCAATCATTGAGCTGACTCTGCGTGACGAATGTGAAATACAGGATAATCGAGAATTTGATTATGTGAAATCTCATCACCCATCAGATCAAACTCGATTCTCGTTAGTCGTCGGATCATGTTAATGTGGAAGGATAATATAGGTAAAGGGGTTGTGAAATCAAAATATTCAAAGACCCATCAGTCGTCGAATGAAACTCGTGTTCTTGTTAGACCGTTAGATCTGGGAGAAACTACACGATGGTTAACTGTGAGTTCCTTCGGAACTTTGGAATCGAAGGATTTGGAGAGTCGAGGAGTCAAGGATATTGAACTCACAAAGTTTGAAATACCAAATATATCCTAGTATTCAGTTTGGAAGGCGAGCACGTCACACAACATTAACAAATTTGGGAATTCGGAGATTGTGAGTTTAGAGAACGGAGAATGCCTCTTGAAATACCGAAACACAAATTCGTGATCTAATCCAGACCATTGGATTGAGAGATAATCTTGGTCATTGAGCTAGAGGACACATGGCATTGGTTCAACACTTCGCTCACTGGAAAGTCAAAGACTAGAAGTGCTAACCTTCCATATAGCGAAACACGAAATCGTGATAGAATCGTGGGCCATCGGATCTTGAAAGTGTTGAAGGTTCGTTGGATTTGGAGGATGATGGAGGATCATTGGATCAAGACTATTGGTCAGTGAACCTTGTCAGCTAGAATACATGGAAGTCTACATCAGCAAGGATGCATGGTAACGGATCATCATTTCACAATTTCAAATATCGGAGATTGACCACAACAACAGCAATGAGAGTTGTTTCAAAACCTCGAAAGTCGAACCTCCGAAATCAATGAATCAAGACATGTCGATAGTCCATGTTAGCAGAACAAGTTGGCAAGGATACGTGGTGCCTTGAGAAGGTGACAAGTGTTAAAGTACATACTTGGAATTTTAGATTACATAAGTCTTAAATTATGGTGACACGTGGAAAATGGAATTAGGGTTCACATCATCCTAAGTGACATCACTATGATACGTCACTCCGGGAATTTACAGTTCGGAGTTTTGCAATGTAAGAAAAAACTATAGTGTCCAAAAGTCTCGAACATCGAAACTCCAAAGGGACACATGTCAGGTGATTTACAGTCACTGGGGGTTGAACTGTTGGAGGTCACGAAGATTTGAAGGAAAAGTTCTGAAATCCTGATAGCCATCCATCTCATCATGTGATCAAGTCACAGCCGTTGGATTTAGCAGTGAAAGGATGAGTCTAGGTCTAAAGTAGACCGTAGATCTATCCTCATGAAATAAATATGAGTCGTTCGATCATTTTGGCAATTTTGTGATCGTGAGTTTTGGGAGGTTGAAGGTCACAAAGTCCCGAAGGACGAAAAGTCGACACCCCGTGAGCCGTCAATATCAATATGTAATATGAGCCATACGAACTGACTGACGATATCATGACTAGGATTTTGGTAATATAGTGGAGTCATGAAGAATTGAAACGACAAAGTACCAAAACCCCATCAGTCGTCCATCGCATCGGGAGATTGAATCGTGACCATTGGAACGATAAACACTCCATAACATGTCTCGCCTAAACGTGAGGTCTACGCCATTGGTCATATGATATAATATTTTTTAAAGGAAACTTTTATACGTTTTTGTATTCGGTAAGCCCATGGTTCTGTAATGATCGTTCATATAAAATGACTTAAAGGAAGAGCCTCCATAGTATCCGGTCTTTGTGAAAATAATGGAGATCTGTGAAATAGTATAAAGGATAAAATTGATCCATGTTTTGATCAATTTATGAAATCTATTCATGATAAAGATAATTAAAATGTGATCAACTCATGACAAACAAAAATGAATTGATACACAGTCATGATTAAAAGAGAATTAAATCATGAAAATATGAATAAAGAATAAAAAAGGAAAAATGATATTAATTAAAGTTTAGATTATCATTTTAAATGAAAAGGTACAATGGTTCAAATAAAGGGACATGATTTTTTAAATTTTACACCTGTTTGAAGATTATATAAACGAGAAAAGGTGGTGAGAAGAAAGTGTCTCTATGGTTGACATTAGAAGATCTAAAATAGGAGAAGAGTCCAAGATGAAAAACTGTTTGTTCTAAGGTGCCTGTCAATGTCTAATTGAAGATTAAGAACAGAAGAAGACAAAGCAACAGTTATGAAATCTAGAAATTGATAAAGAAGACCATACAAGCAGAGGTTGCAGCAGACAAGTAGAAAGTACACCAATGGTTGCATCAGTCAAATTCGATGAAGAGTAGAAGAGATTGAATTGCATTATAAACTAAGGTTGTTTGGGTGGTGCAAGGGAGGGTTGGATCCTGCAGGGGAGTTGTCGATTCCTTGTCAGTTGTAGCTGACTAAACAGGGGGTCATAGCCTCCTACCATTTGGTGCTTGTGAACAGAGGGAGTTGGTGCTTCCTTCTCGGTCGTAGCTGACTAAACAGGGGGTTAAAACCTCCTACCAGTTGTTGCTGGTGAATGAGGGTGTGGGTGCATCCTTCCAGTTGTAGCTGGTAAATGGGGTGTGGCAACATCCTTTCAGTTGTAGTTAAAGAAACTTGGGGAATGTCTCTCCATCAAGTTGTAGCTTCAAAAAAGTTTTGTAAAAGAACTTTTTATTAATGAGAAAAGAGTTGGTGGTTTTCCGTCTTGGGTTCCAAGATAAAATATTTTGTTCCTAAGGGTTTGTTTTCCATCATGTATTGCTTAATTGAATAATTAATATGTGTGCTTAATATGGATGAAGACAAAAAGAAAAAGTAAGCAATATTGATTCACCCCGCCCCCCTCTCAGTATTGCTGGATATTTCCATCACACTTATGAGGAATCATTGGAATGAAAGGATGACTAATATTTCATATAGAATGGTTTCCATGGCTAAAAGTTCAAATATCTCTCTCATACAATTAAAAGACAATCCACTTTTAAAAATTCAATTAAATTTTTTTGAAATAAAAGTTTATTATTATTACTTTTATTAAATATGAAATTGGCCCCACTTTAAGGAGTGAATTTCAATGTAATAAACTCATTAATGAGGCTATAATGAAAAATTAATTAAAGTGGTTATTCCAAGAAGAAGTGTGTTTGGATGTTCCTATAAAGACAACAACCCTAACTACTTGAAGAAGCATTGAAAGAAGATTTTAAAAGAGACATAGCACCATAAATGAAAGGGTTGGAGAACAATAAAAATATCAAAATAAAAAATTCTATCCATATGCATGCATCCACAGTCTCTAATCAACAAACACATATATCCACTCCTCCCCTTCTTCTTCTTCTACACCATCTTCTTAAGGATTTGTGCTTGTATTTCTAAGTTGAGCATAATATTGTGTTTTGAGTGTCTTTCTTGTATTCTTACAAGACACTTTCTCTAAAAATATCATGGAGTATTTTATATCTATGTGTGTGACTGATAAACATAAGTCAAGATTTTCTAAATGATTCATGGATATTTAGTTCTACTTCTTCAAAAGATTCATTTCTGAGCACTCAATCAATTGGTTTGTTGAGATCGTTTGTATTGTTAAATATATTTAACATGGATAAAACTCCACATAGGACTACTTCGAGGTATCACTTTAGTGGTTTCTCTTATGTTGGGATCTCTGAGCATGATATTGTTTATGTATTTCCATCAAATTATTTTCATTTTTGAATGCAAAACTCATTTAAAGCTCTCTAAAATGATAAAAAAAACTTCATTTTTTTTATTTTGAAGATATGGATATATCCTCTGCTTTCATTTTATTTAGATGGTTGTATAAATGATATTGAGTATAAATTTATTATGATATTGAATATTTGATTTAAGAAGCTACTTGTTGCACATAAAGATCAGATTCGGCTATCAATAACCATTTCATATAAAACTAAGCAAGAAATACTTGGGATTTTTTGTATAGCATTCTCCCCAACCATTATCATCCACACATATCTTTTATATTATGGTAGAGTACCACCTCTATAAAAACACAAGGGGATTCATATCCTCGTGAGGTTGTTTGGATCTTAACCAATCTAAAATTCAACACTACTCTGTCTTATGAAAATAATAAGTTAATCCCAACACTATTGTTTGGACATCACACCAATCTTATAAACTTCATTCAAACCATTACATGCATAGTAATTCCTTTTGCAATATCATCATTTCACAACTAGATTACAAGGTAAATTTTATGAACTACATGAAATTGTGTCATATACAATGATTTGAATATAGGTTAGTGTGTAAACATTGAACTAGGAATAAGTACAAAGCCATAGAAACCACAACAAAACTAGGTGTTGTCTCAGGGTTTTCGACCTAGGATTTGATAGGATTTACCAACAAAGACCCCTTTCATGTTAGCATATTCAATATTCAAGTACTAAACAAGGTCTCACCCAATATGCGCATGATAATCACAAGTATTGAATGTTTGTGCATAACATGATGGAACAATACATACATGAAACACCTAACTAAGCATTGTGCATCAGATTCTATTCATTCATAACAACATTCATGTGAATAATTCACTCTCTAACATATCTAATGGAATACAATAAAAACATGGTACATGATAGGAAGTATATAATTAGGAAGCATGCGTTCTTTCATTAATCATAATGAAACATTCAAATACATGAAGGGTTGTAGCCTAGGCCTCTACTCATTAAGTTTAACCAGAGATCAAATATTCAAATCTCGATATACTTTCTCTCTCATATTTCACTTACATCTCTACAATTACAATGTACCTAAAATGAACCAAAATTTAATGCTTACATGTTCAAATACATAATTATATCTCTACAAAAGCATGGAAATCATAGAAAACTGGCTAGCTCACTAGAAACCTCAACGATGATCAATCAGTTGCTTACAACAATGGTTATAATAATTATGTTGATATTTGAGGATTTTATATGCATGTGATGTTCACAAGTCCTTGTGCATAGAGAAAACAAAATTGGTATAGGCTATGTAAAATAGTCGACAAGAGTTGAATCTTGGTGTCACACAATACAAAACTTGTGGCACACATGCCATGTAGAACTCGTAGCTTGCATGCGATGTTGAAAAAACTTTGGTGCTAATACTATGCATACATATCAAGCCATAAAATTGAACAAACGATACAACATGAATACTCATAATAGGAACAAAGTTTTTACCATGGAAATCCAAATGGGAAAGCCAAAATTTGATAGGATTTTATTCATGCTCAAGAAATTATTAAAAAGGGTGATCTATACACTCTCATTAGACATGTGTGTATTCTTTCTAACTAGAAATATGCACACACACACACACACACACACACACACACACACACACATATATATATATTTCTTAGGGATAGTCTTCTTCTCTTCATGGACCCTCTTCTCATCAATTTAATCCTTTGATCTTCAAGAATATTGTCTCACCTTCTTCCCTCTTCTTTTTTTGTTTCCCTTATTATTCCCAAGATTTAATTCTCTTCCATTCCACTTTTGTTGCTCTCTCATCAAGAAATGTTCTTTATTATAGATTTTCCTTGGAATTCCAATCATCATGGTGATTTTTTTCACTTTATTGAGGATCTTTATCCTGTTGTCTTCAAGATGATTTTTTAGTAGAATATTTACAGGGATAACCCTTTTATAAATTTTGGAAGAGATGATATTTTCACATGGTTCCACTAAATGAAAATGTGACATAGCACATTCATTGGTGGGATATTAAATAATACTCCTTTTTTCACTTGATATTGATAAATACCTCCTCAAATCCTTTTGTGTAACCCCCCTCCCAATACATACTTCCAATATAAAACAAAACCTCATTTTTACTATATATCCAATACTTTTACTAAATAAACATTTTTATACCCCCCAATACCTATAAACCTGACTGTACCTTACATCCCACCCAATACAGACAATATACTGACTATATTTTTTATCATTTAAAGATCCACTTTATCAATGAACGTGATAAGATATTGGTCAATAAGGTGAATCCCCCTTGGATATTTTGGATCCATTTAATATCACATCTTCCCATTCAGAATCTTTTGGTCCCCAAAATATTCATCTAGGGGGTGAAACATGTTGTTCAAGAGCACTCTTTATTCCTAGAAAATCAATCTCGAGAAATAACACAAATAATGGTTTTGTGGCACCTTTAAATATAAAAGACATTTACATGCAAGGGGATACAACCTTTCATGAGTTATTTGAATGTAGTTATGCAATTATTCAAATAGTTTTCAATGATTCTATATTATCTTATTATTAAAGAAGTGTACTTAGACACACAATTTTATTAATAAGAAAGAAAGGGTCACAAAGAGAAGTCAAGTCTAAAATTCTATTACACCCACATGCAAAAGAGCTAGTTTATATATCCCAAATCTATGCTAAATTCTAGGTGAACAACCAATCATATAATCACATGAGTATGGTAGGTTTCCTTTACATATTAAACTAAATTTCCTCTTCAAAAATGTTTCTAGAATAATATAATTCCTAAAACATTTAATCTAGGAAAACATTTAGACTTATATAACTTTAGGATGATGAGGCTAGCATTCCCCTCTTTAATCTAAAAGTTCTTTTTTACAAATACCAATTTAATTTTTGAACTTAGTGAATTTTATTCTACTAGGAGTCTACGTAAATATATCTAAAGTTTCATCTTCATATTTACAGAACTCAAGCTTCATGGTGTTCTTGACTATGAGTGATCTAATGAAGTGGTACTTCGTGTGGACATGCTTAGTATTTGTACTAAATATTGGATTCTTATCCATATTTACGGCTAAATGATTTCCAATCAATAAAGTAATTGTATTTTTGAATTACACCAAGATCCTGCAAAATCCTATATACACATACAATTTCGCATGTTTCTTATGAAACTAATATGTACTCTGATTTTTCAAAAGAGATGGTATTTGTTGCTTACTTTTTTTGACTGCAAGATACTATTGTTGAATCATATTCATAAAATAACTTGAAGTTGGTGTTGTATCATTAATGTCGCCTAAAAATTATCATATTAATATCCAAAAACTGTCAAAACATTGTTCTTCTTGTAAATAAGACCAAAACCTTTTGTACCCTGAATGTACCTTACTACCCTCTTTCCTAAATTCCAATCAATTTTACTTGGCTCCTACATAAACCTTGAAACTATGATGATTAAATATGACAAATCTGATCAAATGTTTTTGAGATAAATGAGGCTTCCAATCAATTTCCTATATCTTGTACTATTCAACAACCACCAACCCCCTTTAAAATTTGAAAGTTTCAAATTATTCTCCATGGGGGTAAGAGAAGGTTTACAATATTTGATTCTAAATTTCTTTAACGATTGAATGGAATTCTTATTTTTACTAAGGAATATTTGATTAGTATGTTTAGTTACTTCAACTCCAAAATAATAATGAAGTGTTCTATAATATGACATTTGGAAACCTTCCTAAAGTTCTTCTTTAGCCTTTGATGTGAAATTCATTATTTTGTGTTATGATTAAGTCATCAACGTAGAGTACAAGTATCACTAAGTCATTATTTTTATTTAATAAAATAAAAAGTATCAGCTAATTCACTTCACTGAAAACCCACCTTTCATAGGTAATCATCCATTTTTGAATACCAAGTTGGATGAGTTTATTTCAATCCCTATAAAGAATTGACTATATTGTATACGTTATGTTCCTATCCTTTAACTTCAAACCATTTTATTTGAGACATGAAGACTTATTCTTTTAGATCACCAGTCAAGAACACAATTTTAACATCCATTTTATGTAATTTCCAACCACTTGGTGAAACTAAATTCATAATAATTTTGATTATGTTCCATATAGTTGTTAAATTAAAAGTTACCTCAAAATCAATCCCTTCCTATTGAGAAAAAAACTTTACCAATGAGTCTTGCTATGTACTTGTTAATTTAACCATTGGGCTTATGGTTTATTTGATAAACCCATTTGCAACATATGAGTTTAACATCAAGTAGAAAATAAACTAAGTTCCAACTCACATTTACAAGTACTAAATAATATTCATTCATCATTTCGTCATGTCATTCTTTACATTCAACTGCTTCTGTAAAAGTAGCAAGTTCAGTGAAAGTGTCTATTTATAATGAAAAATTATCTTCTGATATGAAGGAACTCCTAGTTCCTATTTTCTTCCTTTCATCAAGATACGTGTTGTTAAGAAGTTGGGTTGTGCACTTTGGCCTATGGTGTTCAAATTGTTTTGTTAAATGTTCTTCAATGGACTTGTCCTATGAAGTATCTTGACTTGGATAAGAAACTTATAAGAGATATTTTGTTATCAAAACAATTTCCATCAAAAGAACCATTCGATGGAGAACTACCTTCTAAAGAGACAAATACTTTTTCAAACCAATATTGTTTCCTTGGTTTCTTTTTTAGCTTTCTCTTTTCCTTGTTGTTTTTATTCTCTAAATGAATAAGGAGATTGTAACGACCCTTGATTATTAAGTATAATTAATTTAATAATATAATCCTAAAAGATTAGCTAAACTATATTTATGTCTTAAAATAACATTTCTAATAGATTATTATTAAATAGTTGTTCATGATGGTTAATGAATGATTTAAT
>ML778172.1:1207540-1251080 GCA_009831015.1 Picea engelmannii | reverse complement strand
GGATTTTGGGGAGCTCTGAGTATTGCAGAGAGGGAGTTATTTTGTGATTGGCATTGACACAGTGGACCGGGGTTGCTGGGGGTTTTGGGCACGGAGGGCTAGGATATCCATTGATATCCTAGGGCTAGGAGCTAACTAGTCGGCAGGGAGGTCGGTTTTGGGTAGTGTTCTAAAGGAGCGGGAAGGAAGCAAGCGGCGAGCAAATAGTAGCATCAGGTCCAGGTAAGAATTATGCATTGTTTTGAATTAATTTGTTAATAAATCTTATTATATTGACGAATTGGGGTATGAATGAGTTAAATTAGTAAAAATTCTTGAATGTTACGGAAGTTACTGTTATTTCATTACTGTGTTATGAAATTAGTTAGTTTATCAAAATAAATTGATGTAAAATGTAAATCCAGCTCTTACAGAGATGATTAATCTCATCAAAAATTTTACTTTCAATTTCATCAAAAATTACATCTCTAATGGAAATGAATTTATCATTTTAGGGAAATCGATACCCTTTGTTTTCATTAGAGTATCCAATTAAAATACACTTCATAATTCAATTTTCCAACTTAGTAATTTTTCCCTTAGGAACTAAGGCACAACATGTAGAGACAAAATATCTAAGATGATTTACCTTGGGCTTAAAACCATACTAATATTTATAAGGAGTTTTCCATCTAAAGTTGATGTAGGTGGTTGATTTCTTAGATAAACTACAATATGGACTACTTTAGTCCAATATTTTAT
Source organism: Picea engelmannii (assembly GCA_009831015.1). NCBI lineage: Eukaryota > Viridiplantae > Streptophyta > Pinopsida > Pinales > Pinaceae > Picea > Picea engelmannii. The sequence continues at coordinate 1,250,339 of ML778172.1, read as the reverse complement.
GTTGAACCCTTTGAGCTGTAACATACAACTTGCGAGATCCATGAGAGTTCTAATCATCCTTTCAGTGACTCCATTCTATTGTGGAGTGTAATAATTTCTTAGTTTCCTATTAATTATATTTTTTTGACAATAATAATTGAATCCAATTGTAGTGAATTATTCTCTTTTATCTATTCTCAAAGTTGCAAATTTTTCTTTAGTTGTATTTTCAACCATGTGTTGAAAATGTGTAAACTTTTAAAAATATTTATACTTAGATTTTAAAAAGTATACCTAGTCATTCTAGTGTAGTCATCCATTAAAATCATGAAATCCTAACGTCCACCTAAATAAATTTCCATTAGACCACATATATCACTGTGAATAAAATTAAAATATGTTGCTTCTCACAATGAGCTAGTTGGAAAATCCTCTCTTTTGCTTACCAAAAATGCAAGATTCACTTTTAGTATTTTCTCACATAAAAGTCTAAAAAACATTTACCAAATCTTGGGACATAAGATTAAGTAAGCTCTCACAATTTAATTGACCAAACTGAAAATGAAATAATCAGAATGAATAAATTTTGAAATTGAATGCTACTACAAAATCATGTTTTTTAGGGATAAATTTTCCTTTCATCCTAAGAAGATTCCCATATTCATATTATATCATCATTGTTTTCAAGTTGTCCTTTTTCGAATTGACCTTTACCAAGTCATTTTAAATCATGATTTGATGTACATCTTATCATTATTATTAAATGTACGTACAAACCAAACATTTCAATGTAAGGATAAAAAATTATTATTAAATGTAAGGATAAAAAATTATTATTAAATGTACGTACAAACCAAACATTTCAAATCCAGTTTTCTTCAATTTTTAGGAGAAATATGTTTCCTTGTGGTATATGAGTTGTTCCATAAACTAAATAAATGGGATATAGTTGAATATCTTGGTAATTCTAAAAATAATCCCTTCTAAATTTCAAATGTTCCATAGCTCATATGTCCAATATGAAATCATCCTCAAATGAATATCTTAGTATATTATGAATATCAACTAATTTTGAATGAACTACCTAAAGTGTTATAAAAATATATTCATACTATTCATCCTAAAAATCTTGATCCTTTACATATTGAGGTAAATAAGCAGACTTTGAATTTGATCTAAAATTCGAAATTTTCTTAAACTTTGGAAATTGATCATTACTTGTAAGCAGTCTGATGCATAATGCCCCTTCCTTAAATTTGTTTTCAACTTTACTTGACCTAAATTCATGTCTTCTCTAGGTCGTTCATTATAATTGGGAGGATTCTAATCTCTTTGAAAATTTTGTTGATTATTATGTCTTCTACCTTGAATATGACCTCTACCACAACCATGATTAGGATACCAATTCTAATGATTCCCAAACTTTATTGTACCTCTTCCTCTAGAACTTTCAACTCTATTTGAACTATTCAAAATACTATCCTTTCTAAATTGTTGTTGTTTACCAAATGACATAATATGTTCAGAAACTAGTTCACAAATTGAAAGTTGTAGTTGATAATTAGTCAATGACTTGAAAAGTTTCCATAAAGTACTTTTAATATAGAGGAAATCCATTGATCTAAATAGATATCGAAAATATTTCTTCAGGTTTACGAAATTCACCCTTGATGATTTAATGAGGTATGTTCTTGATCCTTGAAGTATATTGTAACAAATCACCACCATCAACTAATATTTTCTTAAGAAACTTCATTTGCAAATCAACTCTTTGAGATGTATCAAGACTATCAAAAATCTTGTTAAATTGATTTTAAGAAAAAAAAACAGTAGTAGAATTTTGAATCTGAACAAACATATGTTCATTTACTGAAGATAAAAGAAAAGAAAGATATTTTTCATCTTTTAATCCCCATTTAACTAATTGAGTAGCATCAGCTGGCTTGGAAGGAGGAGTATCACCATCACAAATATCATGCTATAAGTTATTGCATATCAACGTGTTTTGCAAGTGGTGTTTCTAATTATATTTGTAACCTTATCACACCGGGGGGGTACAAATACTAAAACACATTGGTTCATCATAAGATGATCACATGAAACATGTAATGGCCCTGTCGTTATGACGACAAAAGCGACATACAACAGGTAAAAATTTTGTTGTGTTAGGAGATATACATAACAAATAAATAACTTCATCAATGACACAGCGTGCAATATTTTAATGAAACAACATCAACGATAATCATAGGAACAATAGTTTCATTTTAACCATTCATACATCATATAAATTTCCATTGCGCAAGAGAATTTAATCACTAAACCATCATACAAAGACATGAGATAAGACATAATATAATAAACTTTAGTTTATGGTGCAAGAGTAAACAAATAAACATGCATCCACATAACCCATAGTGCTCGAGTAAATGTCAACTTTCATTTCATCGTGCAAGGGAATCCAATTGCATAACTAATCATACATCGTCAATATTCGAGCGCCAATAATATTATTACTTTATCACAACAAAATCCATGGCACAAGGGATAAAATTCAGTTATATTCATGATGCAAAATCCCAATCGCAAAGCAATCATCCATTTATTCCATGTGCAAGGAAATCTAATCATAGGAACTCTATCATTCATCACATCAAAATTCATTTGCGCATGACGTCTAAAGTCTACAACTATCATTTGTCACATTATAATTTATTGTGCATAAGAAGTCTAACCACTCAATCATTTACACATATATACTAATTGAATGGTGCAAGAGAATCAATTAAATAAAATAATCAACTTCAACTTTATTCAAGGGCGTAAGCGTAAGCTAACTACTAGGACTCTTCATGTATCAACTTATTCAATGGAGAAATATTAAGTTAATTCATGATCGATCATATATCCACGTTCCAATGAAGGCACAAGGGAATCTAATAACTCATTCAATAGTACAATCGACATAAGCTCAAGGATCTAGAGTAAAACCATTGTGTAACCGCCCATACAACACATTAGTCATGGTACAATTCGAACTAGTCATTAATCCCTTGGCAATAGAAATTTAATGGCGCTCTTAAATGATTAAATAAACAACCAAGAACGCAAGAGCATCAACCTTATCATAATCATACATCACATACTAAAAGGGAAACAAAAACTGTGTATTCACCCAGTACATTCATGTTCATTAGTCTAAACATATTAAGTCAAGGCTTGAATAAAACTAAGCACATAACCCAACGCACAACATTCATAAGTAGTCATGGTGCACAAGATTCTAGTTTCTAGAGTACTCATATGCCAAACTTATCACAGTAGTAACATTATCCCCTAAAATAAACATGTTCAAGCATTATCAATATAATATTATTGAACAATGATTATTACTAAGGTCACACCTTTGATTACTATAATTACATGGAGTAAGGATTCACCGTTAGCAAAATAACTACACTATTGAATACAAATTTAATATAATGAAGACATAGAATAAGAAATGAATGGAATACTTGCACTGAATGAGAACTTATTATAATTACGTTAAATAGAATTTGTCAATAGGATTTCTCATAACAATGGTACTATAAGGGATAAAATTCTTTACTCAAGCATCAAGTCACTCGACTTGGATAACCAAGTTTTTATAACGAAGGTAATGACACAAAAATCAAACCTTACACCAAACCAATAAAGGAAGACAATCGCAGACTCAGTCCAAGTCGCTTAGTCGCTCCTTCCACACAATTCTGGAAAACTTGAACCCAACCACAATCAAGAAAGAAAACCCACTCTATAATTTCACTTCCATTTCCCACTCTTTAAATGTTGTATATATCCAAGAGTTACTAAGAAGGACATGATGAAAGTAGTTTATTTTATTGATTCCACTAGATCTATACATAAAAGGGCATATTCTGTTAGAATGAATTCTCATGCACACATTAGGGCTTAATTTCACAATGCTTGTAATGGTAGTTATTTTCATAACTTGTTCAGTCAGGAAAAATTAAAAAGGTTGTGAAGGTTTCTTTGCAAATTTTGTTGTTCAACCATAAAAACAAACTATTTAAAATAAATCAATTAATTTCCATCTAACAACCAAGCTTATCTTGATGCATATCCTCAATCATCACCATCGTCAAATGGTTATATTATCTATATTATATTATATAACTATTAAAAAAAATATCATATATAAATGTTTTCTATTAGTATTGAAAGCGTTGGAAAGTAACGTTGTGTAATAAATGATAAACGTCTCAATCACATTGAGCATGAAGCCATTAAAGCGGGAGTGAAAACCTCTTGTAAGTTGAAGACTGTGCTTAAAATATGAGTGCAATGACCCAGGTCTGTGCAAGTAAAAACAAGTGTAAGTTGAGGACTGCGTGCAAGAATCTGAGGGCACAAGTGTTAAGTCCATGTGGGTAAAATCGAGGGTGAGTGGAAGGACTGTGCATCAATCTGCGCACAATGTATAAGATTGCATGTGTAGTAACAAGGGTTAATGAATATTGTGCAAGAAGTTCTAGGTGAAACGAGCAAGGGAAGGGAAACGTTGATTTTTGATCATTCGTTGAGGTCATGGAGGCATTCTCGTTGAGCATTCACTGAGCTTAGTGCATAAGGCAGGGAAAGTTGGGTCATAGATTTAAGAGGATAGGGGAAAGAACATTGGGTAACGTCTCTAACCTCTCCTGAGCATACAAGAAATTGAATCATAGGTGAAGGAGGGTGATATAGATAAAATATGAGAAACAAACACATGGTGAGGCTATGCTCACTTCTCTATTCATCAATGAAAACAGATTACATCCTTATATAGGAAAAGACTCTACCGAGTCGGTTACATGCAAACCAAAGACAACTAGACTCTCAACTATGAAGTGACTCTTAACACGCCCACAATTGACTCTCACAACTAAAGCTTATAACTGGTGCTTACAACTGGCGCTTACTCCATTATTTCTAGGTCTCCCCCTTAATGGAGAATGAATTGACTTCTACACCTAACATCTACCTAAACAGTTCAAACTTAATCTTTTGAAGAGGATTCGTGAAAATATCAACAGTATTTTCACTAGTATTACAATACATAAGAGCTATTTCATTCGACTGCAACTTTTCTCGAACAAAATGAAACTGAGCTTCAACATGTTTTGTCCTTGCATGAAAAATCAGATTCTTTGCAATATTGATTGAAATTTGATTATCACATATGATCACCATAGGTTCCTTTCGTTCTTCTCCAACATCTCGAAGAAGTCTTCTTAACTAAACAACTTCACAAGTTGTTGCACACAAGGCTTTATATTATGCTTCAGTAGAAGACAAGGATACAATAGGTTTCTTTTTACTGCTCCATGAAACAACCATGGATCCAATGTTGAACGCATATCCAGTGTTTGATCTTCAATCATCCAGATTTCCAGCCCAATCAAAATCAAAATAACCTGTCAACTCAACATCAGATGCATCAGTATATTAAATACCATAATCAAGTGTACCTTTTAGATACTTGAGTACTGCCTTTGTTGCATTCCAATGGCTTTCATGAGGTTTCACCATGAACTAACTTAACACACTCACAAAATATGAAATATTAGGTCTGGTTGTGGTGAGATAATTTAGACTACCCACCATTTGTCTATACACAGTGCCATTCACCTCCTTCAAACCATCATCACAAGAAAGTTTCACATTTTGTTTCATGGGAACAATGGAAGACTTACACTGATCCATTTTAAATCTCTTATGTATTTCTCTGATATACTTACTCTGACAAACAAAAGTTTGGCCTGCATTTCTCCAACCTTCAAGACCTAGGAAGTAATGTAACTCACCAAGATCTTTCATTTCAAATACCTTTGATAACTGCTCCTTGATTTCATCAATTAACTTCTCTGCATTTCCTGTAATTATTAAATCATCAACATACAATGAAATCAATACTATATACCCATGTTCATCAAATTTGGTATACAGATTTGGATCACTTTTGCTCCTCATAAACCCTATTGAAGAAAGAAAGAGTCTGTCTTCTCATACCATGACCTAGGTGCATGTTTTAGTCCATACAATGTTTTCTTTAACTTACACACTTAGTGTTCTTGCCCCTTTTCAACAAACCCTTCAGGTTGAGTAAGGTGCAAATGTTTCAGCATAATCAATACCTTATGTTTGTGAATACCCCTTTTCCATCAGTCTATCCTTATAGTTATCTATACAACCATCTAATTTAAACTTGGGTTTGTATATCCATTTGCATCCAATGCGCTTCTTATGTTTAGGTAATTCAGTAAATTCCCAAGTATTGTTTTTTATTATAGATTCATATTCTTCGTCCATTGCATTTCGCCATTCATCATGTTCATTAGCTTCATCAAAACTCATGGGTTCGATGACATTTGAAATGCTACTCATTAGGGCATAGTCTTTATACCTCTCAGTAAGTCGAATCTGTCTTGAAGATCTTCTCAACTGATTATCTTCCTCCCTACTTTGTGAAGATCTGTCCTCACCTCTAGGTGAACTATGACTGCTTGAATTTTCCATATCACTGAGTCTATCTTGTTGTTTTTGTTTCTTTCGCTGCGGGGATGGTTGCTCCTTTGTGGTCTACTATTGTTGCTACTCTTCTTTAACTCCTTCATCAAGAAGTCTCTACCATTCCTCATGATTGCTGTTGTCATGATCTCCTGCTTCCTGCTCATGGAAAAGTACATCTCTACTTGCAAATACTTTGTGAGTAGTAGGATCAAACAGTTTGTATGCTTTAAATTCATAACAGTACCCAATGAAAATACATTTAATGGGTTTAGCATCTAATTTCCTCCTATTCTCCTTTGGAATATGAGAAAAAGTCTTACACCCAAATACTTTCAAATTATGAACTGCATGTTTGGAACCATTCAAGGCTTCGAAAGGAGTAACATTATCAAGAGACCTTGTTGGACTTATATTATTTAAATAAATTGTAGTATTTATGGCTTCATCCCAAAATGCATTTGAGAGATTCTTACCTTTCATCATACTGTGTGCACACACTACCAGAGTTCTGTTTTTCCTTTCAGGGACTCTGTTTTGTTGTAGAGTGTGAGGTACTGTAAAATGATGTACTATTCCATTATATTTGCAATATTTGTTGAAGTCCCCTGATTTATACTCTCCCCCTTGATTTGAACAAAGCATTTTGATGGATTTTCCTATCTTCTTTTCCACCATGGTTTTGAATTCCTTAAAGTACTTGAAAACATCACTTTTTTGTCTAAGAAAGTAAACCTATGTGTATCTCGTGCAATCATCAATAAATAATAGGAAGTAAAATGAAACCTCTTAAAGACCTAGTCTGCATAGGCCCACAAACATCAGTATGCACAATATCTAACACATCTCTCTTTTTCTTATCAGGATTAGAGGGGAATTCATCTCCATGCATCTTTCCTAATGCACATCCATCACAAGCAATCTTCTCATTTTTTAACATGGGAAGTCCTTCAACCATATTCTTTTTCTGTAATAATAATAAATCTGGATGATTGATGTGTTTGTACCTTTGATGCTAAATAAACTATGTTGGCATAGCTACAAAAGTTATTGCATGATGAGCTTTGTTGGTAACATCAAGTTTGTGTAGCCCTCCTGCTCTGACTCTCATTGCAATAGTTTGGAAGTGGTCCAGCAGATCCTTCACTATGCAATAATTCCTGAAGAATTCAACCTTCAAGTTATGATCTGTAATGGTGGACACAGAGATCAAATTTTCATTATTCTTGGCACATACACCACATTGCGAATGTGACGAACAATACCATTCGACAATGTCATAGGAATGTCTCCATATCCCTTGATCTGATGAGCATGGTCATCTCCAAGATATATGCTGGCACCATTCTGTGTTTCTTTAAAATTAACATACCAATTTTTATTACAAGTCATATGTACTGATGCTCCGGAATCCATAAACTAGGCATCAAAATCATCCATTTCAGCAGATAAAGTGGCGTTAGACACAAACAACCTAAGATCCCATGAGTCAAAATTCGATGGTTCATCAATATCATCACTAGCAATAAATAATTTGAGATCTTGATTTGAAGACTTTTCTGCATAATGGCATGAATGTGTTCTAGGTTTATTCCTAGCCTCATCACTTTTCTTCTCCTGATCTCCCTCTTGGATATCTATTATTTGACCACAGTGCCAAATCTTTACTCGGAGGCTTCAGATTCCCGTGCCTCTCTTCCGCTTGTAGCAAAATACCTATTAGTTCTTCAAATGTAGGAGGTTTCTCCCTTGCTGCAAGACTTGTTATGAACATATGATAATCTTCTAGCATACCATTTAAGGTAATAGTGACCAGATCAGTGTTGGAAACAGTTTCCCCTATATTTACTAGCTTGTCTTTCACCTCTTTAATACGACCCAAAAATGAACTAACAGATTCATTTCCATCCATCTTAATGCCTAGCAATTTAGTTTTCCAGAACAAAATGTGATTTGTGTTGCTAGTTTCATACAATTCTTTAAGCATTGTCCATGTTGCAATAGAAGTTGTAGCTTCTCTAATATGTGGAATTATGCTATCTTTAACAAATATGTGTAACAATACCTTTGCCTTGTTCTCGCGCTTCTCCCAATCTTTGATTTATGTTGCTGTCACACCTGCAGCCTTATCAGGTTTCAGTTCAGTTCCCTTCGCAATGTTCCAGACACCATAGCCTTCCATGAGCGTCTGCATCTTGAATTTCCAGTTAATGAAATTTGATCCATCTAACTTGTTGGCTTCGTTGAGGTAGGTCTCTGCTAGCATATTCCCCATCACAAAAATTTAGTCTCTGCAAGTAAATTACCAAGGATATGCAATTTTTTGTCGCTCTGCCTTCGGATATGACCAATCCGTCTCAATCTCAGCTCTCAGCTTTCTTAAAAGAAATATAAAAAAAATCTCTATGCATAAAAACATTATGCTCTCATGCTCATTTATATTTATAAAAGGCCTCTCATAAAAATCTCTTAAAAAAAGAATTTAAATTTCTTTAAAAAAAACTTTCCTAAAAAAAAAGAAACCCTTTTTTAATACATACTCCCTTTTCACCTCTTTATACGCTTTGCTTAAAAAGTATCCTCTTTAAAAAAAAATACCTCACAATTTATAAAGTAATATAACCCCTTTCATTATTTAAGTGATATGAAGATGTGGCATCCGCTAATCCCAAAATCTCTCACATACCTCCAATGAAAAGCTTATACACAGGAATAGTTTTCTCAAAAAAAATACTCACGGATTCTTGCTCAAAGCTTCACGCATGCATGCAAATGCTTCCCTGGAAATCGTGCAAGCAAAGCCTTGAAGATTGCCTCCGCATGTAGTCGATTCCAGAGATGAAATACTAACAGATCCACCCCAAAAAAAATGCTAAAACTTTTCTCACGCTCAAAACAAAAAAAAACTGTGTATTAAGGGGAGCGCTCCTCTGAATAGAAAAGGGGAACGCTACTCTGAGCATGAAGCACTCTGTACGTGTAGAAGGGGTGCACCAACGTAGCAGCGCTCTCAGAAGCATTCAACGGGGGTGTTAAGGATCCGAAAATTCAATTTTATAAGTGTGAGAGCGTCGACGATCTCTAACACGGTATAGGGGGGCACCGGTGATTTTTCAAAAAACAAATTTGAGATCTTGTTCTTGGATCTCGCCTCAGAGAGAGATGGATCTCCAACCAGCTCTGATACCAAGATAAAATATGAGAAATAAACACACGGTGAGGCTATGCTCACTTCTCTATTCATCAATGAAAACGGATTACATCCTTATATAGGAAAAGACTCTACCGAGTAGGTTATATGCAAACCAAAGACAACTAGACTCTCAACTATGAACTGACTCTTAACATGCCTACAATTAACTCTCACAACTGAAGCTTATAACTGGTGCTTACAACTGGCACTTACAACTGGTGCTTACTCCATTATTTCCAAGTGATATTTGCGGCACAAGGCACGGTAACGCTGGAAAGGTAATACGAAAGCGATGAGTGGTAAATTAAAAAAAAACGTGAGAATGTCAGGGTTCCATTCGTTGTAGAGAGACTAGAATTCGCCAGGCAGATAAACAAATCTATTGAGTTTAAAAAGGCCCCAAAAATGTAGTGGAATGATGGTTCTATCTGCTGCTAAAGGAAAGGTTACACTGTGAATCTTAACCGAATGGCTGAGTGGAAAAAAAAAATAAGGAAAAACAATGCCTTAAGGATTATAAAAACTACATTTAAGAAAGAGAAAAAAAAAACCGCAAAGTAAAACGTTTGCTGGAAAAAGAGAGATAAATGTTGGGTAAATAGGAAACATAAGGGTAAGTTGTTTTTGTCTAAGCCAAAGTAAGAACATAAGGGTAGGTTGGGTGAAATGATGAGGAAACGCACAAATCATGCAGGAAATGTAGAAAATGAGAATGCTAAGACCATGCAGTTCAACTCCCCAAAATTGCGGTCTTAAGCATGGAGAGGTCAGAGTTAGGTCAGAGTCTTGTATAGTGGAAGTCCTCGGAAAGTTAGTTGTATATATCCACCGGTCTATATGAAGGTAGGAGGAGGAAACTATTTGGTTACAAGAATGGAAGAAAGTCTCAAGGAGACCCGACAGATGGGAAGAAGATGGCTAATCATCCTCCATGAATCCCTTGGCACCCTTCCTTCCTTTCCTCACCATGGCGCCTATCTTTCATTTACTTAAAAAGCAAGCCTCCCCAATGAATTGACTTGTTATATTGAGTTTGAACATACATAATATACCTAAGTTTTATGCTTATCAAGTACGACACTAAGCTTCCTAGTGCATGCTTAGTCATTCACTAAACAAAGCCCATATGAGTGTAACTTATCGATATAGCTCATCCCATCTTATGAATCTTAACTTGTAAGAAGGTACCTATTATTTCTATGTAATTAGTCACCATATCGAATAGAGGTCAGGTGGGAGGAGTGCCTGCCAGATTCTCCTATCCCCCCGAGCATGGATAGGAAAGACAACCACTCTTGACCTTCTCCCATGGCTTGGGGGCCCCAAATTCACAGATACATTAGTACATAACACCATTTGTCTAGGTCTCTACCAAACTTAGGAAATAATCTCAAAATAGGCAAACTAGAGGGGTAGAAGGGTAGAAATTTTTCCGTTACACAATACAACCGACACCGATTTAAAAAATTTGACATCATGGTTCTTCTGTATTTATAGACATGCCAAAAAAATACACCTATATCCAAATATCCTTTTAAATGACTCACAACTAAAAGTACCAGTCCAGACACACAATCATCCCAGAAATATGTTACAATTCATCATCATATAAAACCATATTAAAAAAAAATAAAAAAATCCAAGGAAAATTTAAAAGTATGTACCGTAACTGAAGGCAAAGAATCCAACGTGGTGGTCTTGCACTTGCACTCCATCCATATTCTTCTTGCTAACTGTTGATACCTCAACGGTACCTCCCAGCCAATGCTAGGGGTACTCTTCTTCCCCTTAAGCCCCCTGAGCACAAAAGGGGCCATGCCCACAAACCAAAGAAAGCTAGCTTCCATCTCACCTCGCAAGGTTGAGCTACCACTCTCTATATGAGTTCGGTATCCCAACTCCCACAAGAAAAAATGGTCAAGAGAAAAATATGGCAGCATAACCTTACGCATACCAGTCTGAAGAAGCCCAAAACATCAATGGGTTGTGTTTTGGGAATAAAACCATGGCAATGGTAGAGTCTGAAGAAGCTAAGTACAAGAAATAATCTCGACTATAGTCAGGTGGAAACAATAGTGGTGTACAGGTTAAGGCAAGTTTCAAAGCCTCAAAATATTTGTTTGCAGTATCGTCCCATACAAATTCGTAACTTTTCTTGATAATTCGAGTAAATCCTTTTGTTAATTCAGCATAGTTAGGGATGAATCAACGTAAAAAAAAAAATCTTCCCTTGAAAAATTTCAAGATGGCCTAGCGTGGAAGGAGGAGGTAAATTAAGAATAGCCTCAACCTTTAATAGGTCCACTTGAATCCCATGTATAGACACGATAAAACCAAGAAGTCGGCCAAATTCCACACAAAAAACACATTTTTATACATGACAACGTAGTAAAATGGCTCATAAATGTGTAGGATGATCTGGATAATGCATGGAATGCATTGGTAGATCGTCGATATAGGGTTGTAAATTGTTCTTAATGTCATGAAAAACATAAGACACAGGGCACTAAAAAGTTGCACCAACATTGTTTATACCAAAATGTAATTTCCGGTAGGTGAAGGTTCCCCAAGGGAACACAAAAGTAGTCTTGTGTTGATCTGCTGGTAAAATGTTGATTTGATTATAGTGGGAGAAACTATCTATTAAAGAGATGATTTCACTTCCGGCATAGTCATCAACGATCTGGTCAATGAAAGGGGTTGGATAATTTTCCTTAGGATAAGCTTTATTTATATCGCTATAATCTACACAAACGAGGATCGTTCCTTGTTTCTTGTTTACCGGAACAATATTGGATACCCAATCACTCAAATCCACAGGATAGACAAAGCCAACCTTAAGAAGTTTTTCAAATTCAAGATTGATAGAAAAATATTTACGTGGATGTACTGGGCAAAGTCTTGGCCGAATGGGTTTAGCATTCGGATAAGTATTAATTTCATGCAAAACAATATCAAGATCAATACCAGGCATTTCCTCATAACTCCTAGAAAAAATGTCATGTAATTATTGGAAAAGGGATTTATAAGTGAGAACCTCATCAATAGAACATGAGGCGTTGATATGAACATTTTCCATGACTCTGGGATTAATCGATATGCCAAGAGGAACGGTAGGTGAAATTTTACTCAATTTCCCTTTATACAAAACATCATGTGTTGATTCAGGAAGAAAAGGAATAACAAAAATGGTCGACGGATTCGAAATCCATTGGTAAATCTCTATGGTATGATGTTCTAGGAAGAGAATAGAATGATGATGCCCATCGTCCCATGGGGTATCTTCCATGGACATGACCAACATGATCATCTCATCAGTAGGAAAGATCGCGTGAAACGAATCAAGAGATGTATCACAGAGAGAAGGAGGAGACGGAGTTGTCGATTGAATAGATTGATAAAATTATTCGACCAGACTTAAAGTCATTTGGTCACCATAACGAAGATAATCAATAGAGTTAGGTACTATCCATGGGTCATATGATTCAGGGGTTTCACGAACAAGGATTGATATCATGTTAATCGAAGTGACAAAAGGAGGAGGAATATCAGGTGGTGGAATAGGAAACATACCCATCAAGGTTGAATCTTTTAAAAGACCCAAGCCGACATTCTCATAATCGGTAGGTGTTTTCAAGATAAAAGGTATGTTGCTAGTATGAGAATTGGAGTTAAAGAAGGTCAGTGAGTCAACAATAATGACCTTTCCTTGGTGCGGGATATGTAACACACGAAAAAGGGTGGACACAACTGCACGCATGGAATCAATCCATATATGGCCAAGTAGAAGGTTATAATCATACAGAGGCATAAGATAAGGCGTAATGTAATCAACTTTATATTATGGTGCAAGAGTAAACAAATAAACATGCATCCACATAACCCATAACGCTCGAGTAAATGTCAACTTTAATTTCATCACGCAAGGGAATCCAATCGCATAACTAATCATACATCATCAATATTTGGGCGCCAATAATCTTATTACTTTTTCACAACATAATCCATTGCACAAGGGATAAAATTTAGTTATGTTCATGACACAAAATCCAAATCACAAAGAAATCATCCATTTATTCCATGCGCAAGGAAATCTAATCATAGGAACTCTATCATTCATCCCATCGAAATTCATTTGCGCATGATGTCTAAAGTCTACAACCATCATTCATCCAATTATAATGTCGTGTGCACAAGAAGTGTAACCACTCAATCATTTACACATCTATACTAATTCAATGGCGCAAGAGAATCAATTAAATAAAACAATCAACTTAAACTTTATTCAAGGGCGTAAACGTAAGCTAACTACTAGGAATCTTCATGTATCAACTTATTTAATGGAGAAAGATTAAATTTATTCGTGATTGATCATATATCCACGTTCCAATCAAGGCGCAAGGGAATCTAATAACTCATTCAATCATATAGTCGACGTAAGCTCAAGGTGCTAGAGTAAAATCAGTATGTAACCCTCCATACAATGCATTATTCATGGCGCAATTAGAACTAGTCATTAATCCCTTGGCAATAACAATTTAATGGCTCTCTTAAAGGGTTAAATCAACAACCAAGTACGCAAGAGAATCAACCTTATCATAACCATACATCATATACTAAAAGGGCAAGAGAAAAAATGTATTCACCCAGTACATTCATGCACATTAGTCTAAACATATTAATTCAAGGCGTGAATAAAACTGCGCACATAAACCAACGCACAACATTCATAATTAGTCATGGCGCACAAGATTCTAGTTTCTAAAGTAATCATACACCAAACTTATCATCGTAATAACATTACCCCCTAAAATAAACATGTGCAGGAATTATCAATATAATATTATTGAACAATGATTATTACTAAAGTCACACCTTTTATTACTATAATTACATGGATTAAGGATTCACCATTAGCAAAATAACTACACTATTGAATAAGAATTTAATATAATGAATACATAGAATAAGAAATGAATGGAATACTTGCAATGAATGAGAACTTATTATAATTACTTCAAGTAGAATTTTTCAATAGGATTTCTCATAACAATGGTCCTATAAGGGATAAAGTTCTTTACCTAAGGATCAAGTCACTTGACTTGGATGACCATGTTTTTATTACGAAGGTAATCACCCAAAAGTCACACCTTACACCACACCAATAAAGGAAGACAATCACAGATTCAGTCCAAGTCGGTCCGTCACTCCTTCCACACAATTATGACGAACTTAAACCCAACCGCAATCAAGAAAAAAAACCCACTCTATAATTTCACTTCAATTTCCCTCTCTTTAGATGTTGTATATATGATGGAAAACATATATACATAAGGACATGATGAAAGTAGTTTATATTATCGATTCATCTAGATCTATACATAAAAAGGGCATCTTCTCTTAGAATTCTCATGCACACATTAGGGCTTAATTTTACAATGCTTATAATGGCAATTATGTTCATAACTTGTTCCCTCATTAAAAAGTTTGCTAAGGTTTCTTTGCAAAAAAAATAAATTCAACCATAAAAAAAATGTATTTAAAATAAATCAGTTAATCGTCATCTAACAACCAGGTTTATCTCGCTGCATCTCCTCAATCATCACAATCATCAAATGGTTATATTATCTATATTATAGCCATTAAAGCCTTAGTGAAAACCGCTTGTCAGTTGAAGACTGTGCCTAAAATATGAGCGCAATTACCCAGGTTTGAGCGAGTAAAAACGAGTGTAAGTTGAGGACTCCGCGCAAGAATCTTAGCGCACAAGTGTTAAGTCCACGTGGCTAAAATCTAGGATGAGTGGAAGGACTGTGCATCAATCTGTGCACAATGTATAAGTATGCGTGTCTAGTAACTAGGGTCAATGAAGACTCTGCAGGAAGTTCGGGGCGAAACGAGCAAGGGAAAGGAAACGCTGATTTCTGATCATTATTGATGTCATGGAGGCATTCTCGTTGAGCGTTCACTGAGCTTAGTGCATAAGGCATAGGAAAGTTGGGTCATAGCTTCAAGAGGAAAGGGGAGAGAACGCTGGGTAACGTCTCTAAATTCTCCTAAACATACAAGAAATTGAATCGTAGGTGAAGAAGGGTGATATTCGCGGCACAAGGCACGGTAACGCTGGTAAGGAAATACGAAAGGGATGAGTGGTGAAACAAAAAAAAAGTGAGAAAATCAGGGTTCCAATTCGTTGTAGAGAGCCTGGAATTCGCCAGGTAGATAAATGAACCTGCTGAGCTTAAGAAGGCCCCAAAAATGCAGTGGAACGATGGTTCTATCCGCTGCTCAAGGCAAGGATACACTTGGAATATTAACCGAATGGCTGAGTGGATAAAAAAAATGAAAAAGAATGCCTTAAGGATTATAAAAACTGCATTTAAGCCAGAGAAAAAAAAACCGCAGAGTAAAACCTTTGCTGGAAAAAGAGAGCTCAATGTTGGGTAAATAGGAAACATAAGGGTAAGTCGTTTTTGGCTTATCCAAACTAAGAGCTGAAAGCTGGGTGCAACGCCGAGGAAAGGAATAAATCATGGAGCAAGCGCAGAAAATGAGAATGTTAAGACCATGCAGAGTCCTCAGAAGGTTAAGAGCAGATATCCACCAGTCTATAGGAAGGTAGGAGGAAGAAACTATCTTGTTACAAGAATGGAAGAGAATCTCAAGGAGACCCAGGGATGGGAAGAAGACGGCGAATCATCCTCCATGAATCAAACTCGAGGGGTAGAAGGCTAGAAGTTTTTCCGTTACACAATACAACCGACAATGATTTAATAAATTCGACATAAGGGTTATTCTATATTTACAGACATGGCAGCAAAACTACACCTATAACCCAATATCCTTTTAAATGACTGGCAACTAAAAGTACCTGTTGTTACACATTATTTTGGTCACCTGAGTGATCAGGTGACAACATGTGTGCATGTTCCCTAGAAAATATTAAAAGAGACCTTCTCCATGGGAAAAGTGATATGATTTCCTCTTCCAAAAACCATATGAAGAAACGTCGTCACATCCTGTTCTATTCAGAAGGTGCGACGATTCTTGATCGACGATTCCCGATCGTCACACTCTGCACTATGCTTGGATTGCGATGTCGTTGCATGCTTCTATATACACAGTGTGTGACGATGCTTAAAGCTTGGGAAAAGTCAAATTTCACGAATGTTCTAGAAGGAGATCTTCTAGAAGATGAGGTGGCCTCCTATCGGTTTGGATCTTACTCGATTCTCTTATTTGGTGGGATCACCCTAATCTCCCCATCCATCTCTCTTTCACACTTTATAAAGAGGGATCTCTCATGGAAAAGGCTAAGGTTGAGTAGGATAATAATTGTATGGAGACTTCTACTTCAGACTATGCTTGAAAGCTTCACTTTAGTTCATCAAGTCAGATTGTGGATCTTCTTCATTCAAAGCATTGGAGCAAAGGTGTGTGTGTTGGATCAAATAGCCATCGAAAGGGGACCTTGCAACCTAAAGGCATAGGTTGTATTTTCCACTTTCTATTCAATTAATACAGTAATGCATTTCTTCCCTATATAAGCATCTTGTCTTCTATTGTATAATTCCTTGATCATATACATAGACTTCATTAGAATGTACATATCTTTGTTTTCCTTTGTTGGTGGTTTGTGACTCTTAGACATGATTACCATTTTACAAACACAATGAAGGAGCTACAAAGACGACACTAGCGAGGAAAATCATCGTTTAAAAGGTACGCCACTTGTAACTAATTAAACTAGTTCACATGATGATGATGTTTAAGGTGAAGTGTGCATTCGGTTCTATTTTGTTCTAGTTTCCAGTGGGATCTAGGGAGATATGTTTATGTCTGCATTTACCGATTAATCTGATAAAAAAATTCATTTTGGTTTTGGTTTTGGATATGACTTTATTTTGGTTTTTTCTTCTTATTTTCTTTTAGCCTGCCTTTTTTTTAGTTAAATTCATTCTCTGAGTCTGTGGGTGATCCATTTGGACTCCCTCGGTCTGAAAGTTTAGTTATATTTTTTTTCTTTTTTCCTTTTTTTCGTTAGTTATAGAGATCGTCGCATTGTACTATTTAGATATCCTGTGATGACCCTTTGATGTCGCACCCTTCTTGTGAAAACCAGTGAGACGACGTCACGTTGTGCCCCATTGGTAGCATGCGACAACCATAGCTTGTCGCAGTGTGCTCCACTACAACCTACGACGATTATTGTAGGAATTGTTGGAGTGAGCCAATTTTTCTTTTTTCACCCAGTTTTGCCTCAATTTCCTAGGATGAACTTCTGATACCAGTGATTGATTTATTTATGAGTTTAAAACTTGCATTTGATTTCTTTTCATAGATTGAAATTTTCTCTTTGTAATTTTGCAAGTTTTTTCTTTTGATCTTTGTCACAAGGACACAATCTCTGGATCTTGGTCCTGAGTGCTTGATTAACAAACGGTATTTAATTTTTTTTGAGTTTTTTATTGTTTTCACTTTCCAGATTGTGTATTGATTGAGAGACATTTTTGTTTGCATTTCAAAAAAGGGCTTTCTTATTATTTTCATTTTTGTCTACATTACATGTTTGATTTGGGAATTGTGTTGGGAATGTGTTAATTTTCTTGGATTATGCTTTATTTTCTTCATTACATCTCTGATTTGATTTGAGAAAGAAAGATCTGAAGTCATTTATTCTTTTTGGTAATTGATCACATATTTGTTAAAGGAGAAAAGTTGGAAAATTTTGTAGTTTTGATTGTTTGGGATTTTGTTCATTCAAGAATTGAGAAATTGTATTTCATAGCTTTTGTACTTCAAAAAGAAATACCTTCTCCCTACTGTAATTAGAGTTCATCAAATTGAAATATTTCATATTCATCTCTTCTTTCATTTTATTGGGTCAAGGTCACATACATCCTCAGTTTGATTTCCACCTCCCTTTTGAGGAAACAATAGCCTTTAAAATACAACCTAATTTTAAAATCGATTAGCAACTTTTATTTTCTAGAAATTCTCTTCAACAACATTAGCTAGGATAGCGCTTTGGAATAGGTTGTAAGGCACACTCTAAAAAGCATCAAAATACACAATAGTATCTTGTGATAGGGAGAGTTCAAAACCACTTGCTACATTTTGTCCTCGGAAGCCCTTCTAACACAAGGGTCAATCATGAGGTCGGATTAGGACTAGCAGAGTTACTCACCCTGCTTTGTCATTCTTAGTGTAGATATTGTGCGTATTATTGGGGGTCACTTGAGAGTATACCCACAATTATGTGTGGGATTTTCTTGAGCTGATTTCAGGATAGATACACTGTCTTTCCGCGTGGATCAGATCGTCGACTATTTCCCAAGGCATCATTGTCGTAATTGGTAACCTTAGTAGCCTATATCTTTAGGGTATTTACATGAGGTCACTGTGGAGGGGCAAGTCTTCATGGTACTTGGAATCAACGTTGGCCAAACTCACTTGGGCTCCTTGGAGGGTATACCCATGATTATGTGTGGGATATTCACCAGGGTGTAAGTTCGTTAAGAACATCATCAACGTAACTTTTCCACCCTCTTTATCCCAACCCCTTCTTATCTTGATTTCATGACATTGAATTTCATCACCAACTGGTGACTTCGAAATAACAAGGTTTGTTTGCTTGGTTTGATTTCGAGATTGTATTAGTGAGTGTTGTTTGTTTCTTTAGTTGGTCATAGATTTGTTTCATTATTTATTTGGTTCTTCCAACATAGGCCTTCATTGTTCACATAGGATGCAAGGGCTACCCCTAAAATATCCAGAAGGTTACGTCCCTTTGCTTCCTAACTCACCAGAGGGATCTCCTGAGGCAATAGTTAATAACAAAGTAGCCTCTCAGGTTGGAAGTTCACATTCTTTAGAGGGATTTCGAATTGTTTCAGATTCCTTAGAGGCATTCAAACTTCCCCCAAATCCATTATTGAGTATTAGAAAAGATGCACATTTTCTATGGATGAACTCATCGGGATAAACTGTTGTTTTCGAGAATATTGAAGTACCTACTGGACCTAACATAGGATATGGAGTAGATGATACACTTTTTCAAAGTGAATCATTTACAACCCGAACTCACACTATTAGAATTTTTAATCCTAGTTCTACCCTTTCTTTGGGAAAAGATATTTTTGGCACACTAGGAACAATTTCTAATCAACCTGTGGCATTGAAAATGACTAAGACGTATGCTACATGTACGGTACCTTTAGATCATTTTACTAGCACAACCACTAATGTCTCTGTAGTTTCAGATCAATTGTTGATTGCTTCTCACTCAATTCTTCCTCTCCAGATGGCCCACTCTACCATGGTCTCACAAGATACTATTGTTTCTACCAGAAATGTTGTTATCACTCAAGATCTTATTGGAACACCACTTCCTCTTAGACCAAATCCGTCACTTCCCCCTGGGTATAACGCTTTGAATACTTCCATTTCTATTCATGCCCAAAATCCATCCGTAGGGTCTAGACTTTGTGCTCCTCCTGGGTATAATGTTTCTAGTCATTTTGTTCCTACACCTACCCAAGTTCTCTCCGGGGGGCCTTACGTTCCTCCTCTACCCTTGTTTGGAAGATATAATCATCCTGGCCATAGTGGCTCCAATCTAGTTGGAGGCACCAGTCATTTTGTCACTTCTGGTTTTCAAATTCTTGTTGGAGGCCAACCTCAATTTGGGGGGAAACTTCAATTAGGGGGGCAACCTCACATTGGGGTACAACCTCAAATTGGGGGGAAACCTCAATTTGGAGATCATAACTGATTTTATGGAAAAAGCGTACCTGTGTTCCAATATCAACCTTGGAATCTTTCTTTCCAAGGGAATAAACAACCGTCTGGGGGGAAACATTCTCAATTTAATTTTTTTGTACCCCCTAATCTCGGTCAACCGTATCCAGGTTCTATGAATCCTACTTGGGGTCAAAATTTTCAGTCTAATGCTCCTTTCCAAGGGGGGGCACTTAATCAAAACCCTCCACAACCGAATCTATCGGGACTTTTCGACTACCTACAGACTGCTTATGGTCCTACTAGTATACCTACGGGGCTACCTCCTCAAAACTACCAGTTTCCTCAAGTGAACATACAATTTCCTTCTCTTTCCACTTTGGATTTACTGGATTTATCTATGATTTTGAATGATCCTATTTTTCATTCTACTTATTAACCCATCATACCATCCAAATTACCATCTGATATTCCTAAGTTTGACAAATCGGGAGAATACCCAAATAATCGCATCATGAATTTCCATCTTTGGTGTTCATCCAACTCATTGATGGATGACTCCATAAGATTACTCATTTTCCAATGAACTCTCACGGGTTCAGCAACCAAGTGGTATATTGAGTTACCATGAGGTTTATTTAATGACTTTAATGCTTTTCCATGGAATTATTAATGCATTATCAGTTGCCAATTCAATATGAGACAGGAACAAAAATTTTGAGTTCTTTTAAACAATATTCTTCTACTCATACTTCTGATCACATCCATGAGTGGAGGAGGAGAATACGTTGAGTCAAAGTTCCCCTTCCTGATCAACTAGTAGCTGAGTGGTTTACCAAATCACTCATTGGAGTCTGGACCCATAGCTCTTGATGTTTCAGTGGGTGGTGTCGTCACTGAAGAGCAGGTGATTATTCATTGTCAGTATCTAGATCTATTTTATTCGCAAACGAGCACACTTTACGACTTGATCCATGATGCCCCTCGTCCTTCTACGAATCCTACCCCAACACCTCCAGTAGATTCTCATGTTGTTGATGGCGTGATTGACACCTTTCATGCTAAGACTTAGTCTACACACACCCATTATGCCAATCCCAAGTCTACAGCTTCTAATGTACAAAATACTCCTACTCCTACTCATTCCTCTAGTAAAACTTTTGAAGTTAATTCGGTTCAATCTACACCTACCGGTAAAAATAAAAATAAAAATAAAGGGAAGGGTAAGAATAAGGAGGAAAAAATTAATAATAAACAATATGAGAAGCCCAAAACACAACCCATTGATGAAAAATATAAATGTAAACCTCATTACCCTTTCCTTATTTTTGGTGACGATAATTATATGAAATATTGTCCACAATGCGTTGAGGTTACTAAGTTCCTGCAAGGGACCGAGAAGCCTTCTACACCTGTCGTCTTGCCACAACCATTTCCTTCTTAGCAGTTGGCCCAATTGGTCATTCATGACCAACCTTCTCCTTATACAACATCTTATGTCCTTATGTATTGGTGACTCCAAGAAGAAAAAAGTTTGATTCACAACTCAAGCCAAAGATTATTCTACATCGAAAGAGAAAGTTGATGATTTACCAGCTTCGTTGGTTCAACCGCCTCCTCCATCTTCACCTCCAAACGGTCCTCTTCATCTCGAACAGTCAGGCCTAGATACAGTTCTTTGTCCTCCTCCCAATGGATTTGTTTGAAAGTCTTCATTTAATCCTCATGCACGTGCTGCCCAAAAATATAGTATTCTAGAAGACCTTACGCAAGCACCCTCTACGATGTCGGCTCTCGAGGTCCTTCAAATTTTTCCTAATCAACGGAAGGCGTTGTTAAATTCCATTGGTGGAATTGATCCTACCAATACCAATTCGATCATCTTTGACTTGGAAGATCATATCTCAAGGCTTCCTCCTCAGTTAGCGTTTCAGATCCAAGTTGTTGTGGAAAATAATAATATCTATCGAACTGTTATTTATGAAGGATCCTCGACTTGTGTTATGTTTATTACTTGTTGGAAAACTATTCTCTCTCCTGCACTTACTGAGTCACACAATAGTCTTAAGGAATTCAATGGTACGGTGTTTAAACCTTACAGTTTTCTTCCCTTATTGTATATTGCATTAAAAGGTAAATCGATCAATCTCGAGGTTGAGGTATTTGATGCACCTCTTGATTATAACCTTCTACTTGGCCATAGATGGATTGATTCCATGCGTGCAGTTGTGTCCACCCTTTTTCGTGTGTTACGTATCCCGCACCAAGAAAAGGTCATTATTGTTGACTAACTGGCCTTCTTTAACTCCGATTCTCATACTATCAACGTACCTTTTATCTTGAAAACACCTATCGATTATGAGAATGTCGGCGTGGGTCTTTTAAAAGATTCAACCTTGATGGGTATGTTTCCTATTCCACTACCTGATATTCCTCCTCCTTTTGTCACTTCGATTAACATGATATCAATCGTTGTTCGTGAAACCCCTGAATCATATGACCCATGGATAGTACCTAACTCTACTGATTATCTTCGTTATGGTGACCAAATGCCTTTAAGTCTGGTCGAATAATTTTATCAATCTATTCAATCGACAACTCCGTATCCTCCTTCTCTCTGTGATACATCTCTTGATTTGTTTCACGTGATCTTTTTTACTGATGAGATGATCATGTCGGTCATGTCCATGGAAGATACCCTATGGGATGATGGGCATCATCATTCTATTCTCTTCCTAGAACATGATACCATAGAGATTTACCAATGGATTTCGAATCCGTCGACCATTTTTGTTATTCCTTTTCTTCCTGAATCAACACATGATGTTTTGTATGAAGGGAAATTGAGTAAAATTTCACCTACCGTTCCTCTTGGGATATCGATTAATCCTAGAGTCATGGAAAATGTTCATATCGATGCCTCATGTTCTATTGATGAGGTTTGCACTTATAAATCCCTTTTCCAATAATTACATGACATTTTTTCTAGAGTTATGACGAAATGCCTGGTATTGATCCTGATATTGTTGTGCATGAAATTGATACTTATCCGGATGCTAAACCCATTCGGCCAAGACTTTGCCCAATACATCCACGTAAATATTTTTCTATCAAGCTTGAATTTGAAAAACTTCTTAAGGTTGGCTTTGTCTATCCTGTGGATTTGAGCGATTGGGTATCCAATATTGTTTCGGTAAACAAGAAATGAGGAACGATCCTCGTTTGTGTAGATTATAGGGATATGAATAAAGCTTGTCCTAAGGACAATTATCCAACCCCTTTCGTTGACCAGATCATTGATGACTTTGCCGAAAGTGAAATCATCTCTTTAATAGATGGTTTCTCCCACTATAATCAAATCAACATTTTACCAACAGATCAACACAAGACCAATTTTGTTTTCCCTTGGGGAACCTTCACCTACCGGAAATTACAT
The DNA here is from genome assembly GCA_009831015.1 of Picea engelmannii. Taxonomy (NCBI): domain Eukaryota; kingdom Viridiplantae; phylum Streptophyta; class Pinopsida; order Pinales; family Pinaceae; genus Picea; species Picea engelmannii. The sequence continues at coordinate 1,226,439 of ML778172.1, read as the reverse complement.
TTTGGTATAAACAATGCTGGTGCAACTTTTTAGTGCCCTATGTCTTATGTTTTTCATGACATTAAGAACAATTTACAACCCTATATCGACGATCTACCAATGCATTCCATGCATTATCCAGATCACCCTACACATTTATGAGCCATTTTACTACGTTGTCATGTATAAAAATGTGTTTTTTGTGTGGAATTTGGCCAACTTCTTGGTTTTATCGTGTCTATACATGGGATTCAAGTGGACCTATTAAAGGTTGAGGCTATTCTTAATTTAGCTCCTCCTTCCACGCTAGACCAGCTTGAAATTTTGCAAGGGAAGATTTTTTTTTTTACGTTGATTCATCCCCAACTATGCTGAATTAACAAAAGGATTTACTCGAATTATCAAGAAAAGTTACAAATTTGTATGGGACAATACTACAAAAAAATATTTTGAGGCTTTGAAACTTGCCTTAACCTGTACACCACTATTGTTTCCACCTGACTATAGTCGAGATTATTTCTTGTACTTAGCTTCTTCAGACTCTACCATTGCCATGGTTTTATTCCAAGAGGATGATTCACACAATGAACATGTTATGTACTATTTGTGTAGGAGTCTCACGACTACCGAAACCCAATATTTACATGTGGAGAAGCTAGCCTTGGCAACTTTTCAATATGTTCAATGTTTCGTCACTACATCTTATTACACAGAACCACAGTCATTTCCAATTGCAACCCCATGCAACATATTCTTACTCGACAATTGCTGGGGGGAAGGTACTGTAAATGGATATTTATTCTTCGGGATTTTTAATTGGAGTTTGAATGCACCAAGTCAAAAAAGTCTTTGGTTTTTGTCGAATTGTTATGTGACCTTCCCTCTACCGAGAAATAAAATGTGGCAGAGGATTCCTTACCTGACGAATCCCTCTTTCTAATCAGTTATGATGATGTATGGTACATATATATTATCATATATCTCCTGACTCAAACTTTTCGACTTGATCTTTCTATTACATATCGTCATCGTATACGGTATCAATCCTGACAATACATCATCCTTGGTGATACCCTTTACCTTTCTGGTATTGATTCTATATTTCTCCGATGTCTCACCTATGATGAAGTTGAGAAAGATTTGAATGACAACCACTCTGGAGCATGTGGCGGTCATATGTTTAGGTATGCCACTACCCAAAAGATCTTACGAGCTAGTTATTTCTGGCCTTCATTATTTAAGGATTTCATTACTTTCGTCCAAAAATGTCACGCTTTTCAAACCTACAACAATAAGATCCGATCTCATCCTGCTCCTCTTCACCCTGTAGTTTTCGTTGGTCCATTCACTAAATGGGGCATTGATTTCATGACATGTAACCGTCACTCGGCTGTGGGCATGGATACATTATTGTAGATATGGATTATTTCACTAAATGGGATGAAGCGATGCCTACATTTGATAATACCAAGAAAATTGTAGTGTTGTTCATATTAAATCATATCATTACTAGATTTGGTGTCCATGAAGCCATCGTTACTGATCACGGTATTCATTTTCATAATTTTAAGATGTCTAAACTTACTAAAACGTTGGGTCTTTACCATGAAAACTCAACCCCCTATTATCTGCAGGCCAATGGTCAGGTTGAGGCAATTAACAAAGTTCTCACTACTATGATTCGATGGATGGTAGGAATTCATAAGTAAAATTGGTACATGATGTTGTTCTCAGCATTATGGGCCTATCAGACATCCATTAAGTATTCTACGAGATTCACACCTTTCTAGTTAGTATATGGTATCGAAGAAATTTTTCCAATTGAATGTGAAATACCATCTTTGAAACTAGCCAACGAACTTCTCCCTAACACCTCTGCTGAAGAGGAATGTCTTTTGTATTGGATGCAATTAGACGAAACCCATTGTGATGAAGGCTTAGCTATTGAAACTCAGAAGAAGCGTGTTAAATCCCAATATGACAAGCATGTCAAGCCACACATTGTTTTTTAGCGTGATCTAGTTCTTCTTTACTAGCAAGATTGTGATTTCCTAGGGGATGGTAAATTTGAGCCCATGTGGTGGGGTCCTTATATTGTCAAATGAGTGTTGGATAAAGGAGCTTATGAGTTGGTAGATTATGATGGAATCCATTTGAGTGAACCTAGAAATGGGCTTTACTTAAAGAAGTACTATGCTTAAATCATTTTTGCATGAGTGTTGTGCATTTTAGTGTATCATACATGTGTGTACTTTCTTGTTGTTTGGTTTCTCCCTTCAGTTGCTTACCTTGTGTTGTGCATGTTTTTCAGATGTCAGTTTCTTCACTTCCATACATCAACTTCGTTGATGGCACTAGTCGCAGTACTAAAAAATTATCATTTGTTGCTTGGGAAATCTATGCACCTACGGATGAATTGATCAGTCTACATGGTGTTTTCCTTGGTCGTGCAACTAAAAATATCACTGAATACAGTGCAGTCATTGAATTATTGACCAACGTTGTTTCTCTTGGAATCCTTCATCTTATTTTACGACTTGATTCACAGTTAGTAGTCCTACAATTGAGTAACGTTTATTCCATCTGGAGTCCTACATTGTTAAGGGTATATCTATGAATTTGCCTCTTGGAACATCATTTTGATTACATTGAATATCAACACATTCCTAGATGTCTAAATACATTAACAAATGCATTGGCTAATTATGTGTTAGAGAGACATTTGATATATTTATAAAATCCAATAACAGTTTGTACATAGAACAAGTAATCCGGTAGAAGCCTCCTATTTATATAACGATAAAATTTTACAAAAAGTGTTTTTGGCCGAAGACCAAAATATCAAAAATGTGAAGCACATTGCTTTATAAACAACAGAGCATCAAGGATGTTGCTCACTATAATAGACGACTTCCCTTGGTACTCTACGGAGAAGTCAATCGATGGATGCGAATATGCCCACTGTGTGGCATTGGTAATGCCTAGAAATATCATCTATGGAGGCATCAAGGATATTCATTGTGGGTCCCTCTAGATTTTTTTCTATTCTATCGAAGTCAGAAACAACTACTCCTACTACAACACCTCTCTCCCCTCGCCTCTAGATAAGGGATGAACTTGGAGGACGGTAAGGTCCCACATCTCCATTATCAAAGAGAACTTGATTAGTCATCGGAAACACAACACGAAAAACATTTTATATCATTAAAAATAACAAAAACATTATATAAACTAAATTTCCTTCTTACCTATGTCCCCCCCATTGGGAACCTTCGAGCATAGCTAGGTATGGATCTCCACAAAAGTCTAACCCGGCGTAGGAATAATCATCTACCATGAGAATTTGAGTCCTCAACCATTCAAAAAATGCATCGTTATACATGAAGATGTGACCCCCTTCATGTCGGGCCATGAGGTCTATCCACCTCTTCATCTTCAGATCCTATGGAGCAGGTATACCCCACTCTACTTGCAAGCGTAATACTCAGACCCTCTTTAGGTAGAAGGATACTAAAATAGAATCGTAACTGGATTGTTTCAACCCACCACATCTACACTTGGTAAGTTGTTTCTGCATACTTTTAAAAACCCCTTCACAATAGTTGAAGACTCAGGGCTCCAAACACTCCAATGCATATTGAAAATGGCTCTATAGATCCATGTGGGCAGTTGCACTCCCTGCCATGCGAGTAATAGTATAGAGGATGGTCCGTAAAGGAAAATCTTGGGCATCCCTTATAGGTACCTGACCGCTATGTTTCTCAGTTCTTGGCACACAATGATGATTGATGTAGTAGTTCAAAGGATCACTTCCACCCCTTCTACCTGTCATTGTCACCCGTGAAACCCGACAAGATAGTCCTGTTAGTAAATAGATATCCTCGATATATTTGGTGAGTGTGTGGGAACCCACATGAAGTTCTTGCTCTTTCACATCCCACATGTGAACTAAGTACTCAAGTAGTATCAGTTGGGCCCTCATGCCCTGAATCTTGATGAATTTTAACAACTTACATTGCTGGAGAGCAATAACTATTCTCAGTTCATTCCCGGTGAAGTAATCTTGTTCTTCGTGCTCTCACTCGGGCCATTACAAAATATTGACCATTCCAACATAATGGGTTGCGATCGTCGCACCCTAGCTATAGGGTCTCCTACGATGATCCTAGATCATCGTAGGTCCCGATATAGGGCACCTGCAATGACCTCAACGCATAGATAACCCCCAAAAATCAACCCAAAAACACATTTTTAGCCAATGAAAATCAATTTTTAATCCATGAAAATATGAAGAAGATCGAGATTACCTTTTATGCAAAGATGATTCGTGAAATGATATGCCATGCACTCCGCAATAGACACTTGAAAATTGAGGTAAAAAGGGGGTTTGGAGCAATGTTTGGGTGAAGTTACGAATGAAATAGTTTAATGTGGTTTTTTACCTATTTTATTGACTTTTATTACTTTTTCATTTATATATTATATTATTTTTTATGCTTCATCCAAGCCCTAATGTCCTAACAACTTTACAAGTGATTGATTTTTTCAGTTTGAAAAATTCTAGAGGTTAGATGTTGGAACACCTGTCCGTTTTTTTTTGTTTTCTTTTATATATTTGTCGCATGTACAGATCCTTTTAGGGTTTTTCAGGAAAAACTTCGAGCAAGTCTTAGTTCTTTATCGCACTCGTAAAAGAATGAGAATGTAATCAAGTAGTCGTTTGTCATTTTTTCGAACTCGTAATGATGATACAACAAATGAAACCTATAAAGTATCCTTTAATCTCTTTTCACACTCCTTAAAAAAGAAAATAATGTTGAGGGACCTTGTTCTTTTCACGCTCGTAAAAGTATCTGAAGAAAACATCTGATGAGTGGTAGGTTATCACTTTTTCAGTCTCGTCAGTTTAATTTACCAAAAAAGGCTTGATCGAGTTCTCTTTAAGTGTTTTTTAGACTCTCTAAAAATGAAAAACCCATGATTTTTCTCTCTTTGGACTCGTTAAACAAACATCGAAATACCCATATGGGATCGAACCATTCCTTATTAGGGTTTGTTAAACATACTCCGAGGGACTCATCTGAAGGATGAGCCTACATCAAGAAGCATATGTTATCCTCCTCAAGATTGCATAAAAATAAAGAGGTACATGCCAGAAATGGTGGGGGGAAATTGGCAAAGAAATGTGTCTTTGTATTTGTGTTAGTGGAAGTAATAGTCACTCTTGAACATGAAACCCCCTTTCATCATTGTATCCGGGTTGGGAAATCCATTTGTCCCTCGTTTGACCATCCACAAGTTCATATGTTGGGTCCTCCTTGATTCAATTATACCATGACCATTGTCATGTCGTCGATATGTTCAAGAGAAGCCCAACATAAAAAATCTTTCTATCGAGTCGTCCATCTGCATTTATAAATATTCCTACCATGTTAGGCTTCCCTGTGTCAGTTTCAAATCACTTCATACTCTGATCTTCTTCAAATATGTTGCATATTTTGTTTCATTGATGGGGGATAGATCAAGGCCCTCCTGTGATGAGTATTTTCCTGTCGACTTCAACACATTATCTATGAATAAGACTTAGAAATCATTCAGTACCTTAGAGCATGCATGCCTCAATGGCAGATTTCTTCACTTTCAAAAGTGGGTTCACATCATTGACCCATGATTGAAAGATTCCATCGAGTGTTCGAATTCAACTCATTTATTCACATTCAATGGATTGTACTTGGGTACCTTGGGATTCATTGACATCAAGGGTGATTTCTCTCACACTTGTTAATGATTTTCATTAATGACAAGTAATCAAGTGGTTTCTACCATGTTCGACTTCAACACCTGTAATCACATGGATAGATTCGTACTTATAGACGATGGAAATGAAGACCCTGGATATTATCATTTTGGTCCAGGCTGTGATGGAGTATTCATGATTTGTATTGACACATAGATACACTTTGTATGTCTCATGGCTATGTCCAAATTTGAGTTCTTTTAGAGCATAGATCCATAGTGCATTCCTCGTGGCTATGTTGAATCATGATGACATGGATCCATAGTGTATGTTTAGTGGCCATGAATCACTTGACACTTATGACTAACATCACTTGTAGTCTGAGCATGGGAATTCCTACCTCAGAAATGGTATGATATTATGCAGATGCTTGATTGTTTGCAGGTTCCCGATCAATGCGCTCCTTGTTTTCGACACACACATTCTACAAAGTATTTTGGCTGTCACGAGTTCCATATTCATACTTTGGGGGTCATTTTTCTACACATTATTTTGGTCACCTCAATGATCACCTGACAACATGTGTGCATGTTCCCTAAAAAATATTAAAATAGACTTTCTCCATGGGAAAAGTGATTTGATTTCCTCTGCCAAAAAACATATGAAGGAAGTTCGTCACATCTGGATCTATTCATAGGGTGCGACGATGAATGATCATCGCACTCTACACTATACCTAGAATGTGACATCATCAGATGATGCTATATACACAAGGTGCGATGATGATTAAATCTTGGGAAAAGTCAAATTTCACGAATGTTCTAGAAGATGAGGTGGCCTCCTATCAGTTTGGATCTTACTCGCTTCTCTGATTTGGTGGGATCATCCTAATCTTCTCATCCATCTCTCTTTCAAACTATATAAAGAGGGATATCTCATGGAAAATGATAAGGTTGAATATGATAAGAATTGTATGGAGAGTTCTACTTCAGATTATGCTTGAGAGCTTCACTTTAGTTCATCAAGTTAGATTATGGATCTTCTTTATTCAAAGAATTGGATCAAAGGTTTGTGTGTTGGAGCAAAGAGCCATCCAAAGGGGACCTTGTGACAACAAGGCATAGGTTTTATTCTCCACTTTCTATTCACTTAATACAATAATGCATTTCTTCCCTATATAAGTGTCTCGTCTTCTATTGTATAATTCCTTGATCATATACATAGAGTTCATTAGAATGTATATATCTTTGTTTTCCTTCATTGTTGGTTTGTGATTCTTAGACAGGATTACCATTTTGAAAACAAAAGGAAGGAGCTACAAAGACGACACTAGTGAGGAAAATCATCGTTTAAAAGGTACGCCCACTTGTGACTCATTAAACTAGTTCACGTGATGATGAATTTTAAAGTGAAGTGTGCATTTTGTTTTGTTTTGTTCTAGTTTCCAGTGGGATCTAGGGAGATCTATTTATGTCTGCATTTTCCGATTAATCTGATAACACCAGTCGACCCACACAATCAGCCCAAAAATATGTTACAATTCATCATCCTATAAAACCATATACAAAATTTTACTAAATTTCCAAGCCTAATTTAAAAGAACATACTGTAACAGAAGGATAAGAATATGAAGTGGTGGTCCCACATGTGCACTTCGTCCAACTCTTGCTTGCTAACCTCTTAGATCCAACTGGTACCTCCTAGCCAATTCTAGGGGTACTCTTCTTCCCCCTCAACCCCCAGAGCCGAAAAGGGGCCACACCCACAAACCAAAGAAATCTAGCTCCCATCTCGCCTTGCAAGGTCGAGCTACCACTCTCTATCCAATATGGGTATCCCAACTCCCATAAGAAAAATCAGTCAAAAAAAAAATATGGAAGAGTAACCTTCCGCATACCAGTCGTCCCCCCATTCCTCTTCCCTTCCATCTCTTTTATATATTTATTCTTAGTGACCTTTCGAATTAGACATTAAATTAGTTTTATTAAAAATTAATTTAAGAAATATTCTCCCCCATACACTTGTCACCCAATCCCTTAGTTGCACCAGAAATTTATTTAATTAATTAAACTAAATTGTCAATTAGCCTCACCCACCTAAAAGTGTTCCTAAAAACGCTCCTCGATGTCCCTTTATTCCCTCACATTTTGTTAATGACTAATGCCTTTCTTAAATATTAGTTGAGTTCTAATTTGGAAAGTTCTCTAGACTATATTCCATTCTATGTTCCACATTCCTTTTGTATTTAAGTTTCCCTTTTTTGGTCTAAGTTCTAAATTAGCGAGTTTTTCACATAGCCAACAATCAGTTTTTTGATAGATTCTTTCTCCTTTAATTTTTAAATTTTATTTTTCTTCATATGCCCCTTTATTAATTGATTAATAAGTTTTAGTCCTTATACCCCAATTAAACCTATGCTATAATTTCAACTAGGCTTAGAAAACTTGTTTTTGAGGGAACTCTTATAATTATTAAACTTTACTCATACAACATTTATTTTAAGGCTGACCAATTCGAAATGAGATATTTTTTTCTAGGTACCTAGGTTCATTGACTCACCAGTGTTAAAAACTGCAATGTACCCTTCAAGATGCACTACGTGATCCAAGGGTGCCACTTGCCTTCATTCATGTTTCATTTATGTGATGTACCCTTCAAGACACGTTATTTGCTCCAAGGGTGCCACTCGCCTTTTTACTGATTTTGGTAAACGTCTAACCCTTGGAGTCAAAACTCCTTCAGGAACCTTGTGGGAGACTAAGGGTCTCTAAGGAATAAGGACTCTTCCTTATTGTGCACCCTTTAGAATCTCCATGAGTGATTGTCTTAGTCTTCCCTGATGACATCGTGAATCTCTCGAACTAGGTAATCGTTAACCTACAATTTAAGCCATGAGAAGAGTGCTAGTAGGTTGTGGTAGGGACTCTACCACACCTCTCCCTCAATATCTATGGTTTTTGTGCATGGCCCCTTTACTCCTAATTTGAATCTGAATATAAAGAAATTGTCATCATGCATCCATTAATGAAACATGTCAGTGATCCATAAAAATCATTATGATATACCCTAACATATGTCACATATGCATAAACATAAATACCCAAACCATATACAGTCCACTCCCCAACTCAATCCAGAGTCCAAGGAGGTCCACCGATGCCATCGACATCCCTAGTCAGTCAAGGGTCCTGCACACTTAGGAGAAACCCATCAATATCACATGTTGATACATATATAATCAAATAGCATATCATCATATCCACAACATCATAATAATCCACAAGTGAAACATACAATAATATAAAATATCAGATCATTTGCATGCAAGTGTCCTCAAAGAATAACTCACATCAGGTATGCAGAAGAGAGGGATGTTACAAAACTAGTGCTTAACAATTATAAGAGAATCAGTGCTTTCCATGAGACAAAAAAGGGGGAACCGATGCACATTAGTTATAAATGCATTGGGGCATTTCTTTTATTATATTCAGTTCGAGAGAATTTTTATTGTATTATTGTACTAGTTTGTTTAATTATATTAATGCAACGATGCATATATTTAAATACCACACCGATTTATTTTGACAAGAAATGCAAAAAAAATACTCCACTACAACCTCCACTGGCCATTTGTTTTACTTATATAGAACATCTTCTAAAATATTTGCATCCAATAGAGGAGGTTGTAGAAGAGGGTTTTTTTTTTTAATTCTGCTAAATTGTGTTACACTAAAAACCTGTACAAAAATCTCCACTAGAAGGTGTTCGCCTTGTAGTTTTAATAAAGAAATATATGTCCCTCTTGGGTTGAAATCCTGGTATTTCTTGGAATAAATATTCAAACACTTACAATAGTAAAAAATATTCAAGGATTGGCCCTTTGGTATTTTATGTCTCCTTCACATGTATTGCATATAGTTTACATTCTTTCCTGAAATATCTCTTCACCTGTAAGGATGAAATATCCCTTATAGAAATGGGTCTATGAATTCTTTTCATAGTGCTCAATTTTCCTTCATCACAATATATAAATGTCGTGTTATGACAATATAAGATATCATGATGTTGTTCCAACCAGTCCTTTATTATTAGGATATCATAAGATCCCATTGGTATGATATTTAGGTCAGAATTAGTACTCACTCCATTAATATTTATTGGAAAACCTATAACATTCTCATTGATCCTTCTTTTGGTTCCAATGGATAGTTGAACCAAACTTGAGTTTTCAAGATTACTTTTTTCCAAATGAAATATTCCCACTATTGTAGGATCAATGTAGAAATGGCTTGCTCATGAATAAACTAAGATAGCAACAAGATCATTAATGATATTACCTTCCACCTTAATCATATGGGATTGATGTTCTTCTTATTGATCTTCTAAGGTGACATATATTCTTGGAACACTTTTGACGATGTATTCTATTGTTTTATCCTCTTGGATGTTGTGCATGGTCTCCAATTTTTCTTCTCTGTGAGGGAAATCCTTATACATGTGATCTTATTTGCATCCCCAACATTTTATTTTTTGTCTTCTGTTTTTTCCCAAGGAGTCTTCTCTCTTGGATTCATCCTTAGCAGGTTGATCTTGTTGATTTTTATTATGACTATTTCTATTGAAAACATGTTTGAATCCCTTCCTTATCTTATCATATTTCCCTTTCTTCCTCTCCTTCTAATATTTTTGAAATGATTCTCTTCCCTTTCTTTGCTCATACATGTACTTATCCTTCCTAATGGTCTTATTCAAAGTCATGGGCTCATCTTATTGAATCTTATCTTTATAAAAAGATAGAAATCCACTCAAAAATATATTTATCTTCACCTTTTCATTATCGATAAACCCCATAGACTTCAACAATCCCAAGAACTTATTTTCATACTCTCCCATGGTCATGCTTGTAAACTTGCATTCAAATAAATCTTGCATTTTATTTTCATACAAGTGTTATAAAAGATATCCCTTTTGAAAAATGTCTCTTGATCTACTTCCAAGTGATCATGCTCTCATTAATGTGTTCAAATTAATTCAACTGATCTCACCATATATCATTGCTTCCATGCAAATGATATGTGGTGATTATGGCTTCTAGGTTAGATGAGTACTTGTCCAAATGAAAAAACTTCTTGATTCCAGGCAACTAGGATTCATCATTTTTAGAAAAAAAGGATCGTGGAGCAATAAAATAAAAACAAATGTGGAAATAAAAGAGAGGAGATACATAATACAATAAAGAGACAGATATATGTGGTTCAACCAAGGTGGCCTATGTCCACCAGATAAATTTCCAAGTCCTTCCTTTTGATCATCCAGAAAAATGAAGGGATACAACCTACAACACACCCATTGTAACTTCCTCTTCTTTCTCTCACAGTATCCTGTCTCATAATACAATATTCACAAAATATAGAGATGCAATACAATTCCCTCATAAAAGAAGGTTTCCTTCTAAGACAAAAACCCCCTAACATAACTTCTATTGTGAGATATGTGACCTTATAATGAACGGTCCATATTGACTACGAAATTACAATATTTTACAAGGAATTTTTTCCCAACATTTCACTTCAAGGGAGCTTCCCCTGAATCCCCCACTAGCGGGGATCTAAAAAAAATTTCATCCCCCCTAGACCTCCCTAACGACAATTGTGGGGGGGAAATCCCCCCCACACCCCCCTGTTAGGGAATGGGGTGCAAGCACGACTGAAACAAACCTATGAATTGAGGAGATAATCAATCTCCACAACAAACAAGCAACATATTCCATTCCTCTTTCACCATCGAAGGATAGTGGCTTAATCTTCCTCAACTCTCCTTGAAAACTATCCAATTCATCTCTTCTTCTTTGGTTCATAACAAGAGAAAATTTTGGACTACTTATTAAGTCTTCAAATGCACAAACTATCCTTTCTGAGTAAGGAGTTGAGTGAGCGATGTATATGCATTTTTATAGAACTTCTTGACTAACTAGTTCTTTTGTAGCTATCTCTTCTTCCTCATCTCTTGAGTCTATTGAATTATTTTCTTTCCTCTGCAACTAATTTAAAGGCTTTGCATCATTTGATATTTTTTTCTTCATCATGTTATCGTTTTCTTCTTTGTAACTATGAACTTCTATTATTAGGATTCTCATAGTATCTATTAATGTTTATTGTTCATATTTTCTCCTGTGCCCATTTGATTCTGTCTTTGCATTACCAACATTGTTATTTTGACCTTTCACTTCTCTCTCGCGATTGAAGGATCCCTCTCCTTCCTCCATGTCCCAAATATGAAATATTATATTGATTTGATATGTTTTTATCCCCTAATCCTGTAAAACGTGCAAGCAACCGTTTTCTTATAATTATGTACATTATAGAAATTTGTCAATTAATGCTACATGTATTTTTTTCTTCTCAACTCATGAAGAATTTATATCATAATTATCCAAATTCTAATAATTCCAATTTATTCTTATCTTAATCGGTTTCCTAATGACTATACTCATGACTCATTTTGTTCTCTGAGATGAAATTTATGGCTTCCTAAAAAAGCCATTTCCACCACTTTTGTGCATTTTCTCCACTAGTGTAATTTTATCGATAGACCAACTTTTGTCAACTGCATAAGAAACCATATCAAGAAATAGATAATATTTTGTATGAGACATACATAAAAATAATGAAATGGAATTAATAAAAACTCTCATATTTTCAATTTGATGCTCTAGTAAAAAAACTCTAGCAGTTTAGAAATGACAACTTTGCCATTTTCACCGATTTGTATAGACTTGGAATTTTTAGCAAAAAGTGATATCTATCAATCTATGCACTTATGGAAATATTTAGGTAATGAAAATTTGTTTTTCTTAATGAGTATATAAAATGTCGATTAATAAAAAAAATATTTTTTGTGATGTGGTGTCACTTTTCCTTTGAAAATCTAAAAATTCCCAAAAAAGTGGCCCAGAATAGTGGACATTGCCCTATTTCAGCATTCCCATAGAATTTGTTCAATTCCTTCATCGATTATTTCCATGTCTAATATATGGACTCTCCTATAATTTCATATTAATCTATATCTCTACCAATGATATAGACCCATATCTTTAAAATCCACTATTTTGCAATTTTAGGCAAATCCAAGCATAAATGGGAAATGGCCCTCTCTAGAACTTTTGTAGATATGTACGTGGAGAAAATCAAGAAGTGTCATTTCAATCCGATTTAATATTATCTAGTTATGGAAAAAATAAGAAAATGGTTCCAGACATTGTTTTTAAACTAATGGACAGTCCTGCCTATGTGGTAATCCACAATGTCAATCTCAAATCAGAAGAAATATGGACCATTGATATTAGTATAATGTTGACCATTTCATCGACCATCGACCCTTCTCCTTGTAAACCAATTGAAACACATATCTGAACTGACCAACCCAACCATTGAACATCAACATTCGATGATTTTCATTTGGCCAAATTAAACACCTTACAAATCCAGCCAACCCGACCATCATCCATTGGTCATTCTTGTTTACTAATATAAACACTCCCCTAATTTGACTGACCCATCAATTAACCATTGACCACCTCTTTTGGATGACATGGAAACCTTTGATGTGACATGACACATGGATTTTTGGTGCAGACCCCCCTTATCTCCAAGGGCTATGCAACCTCTCATTCTAGGATCTTTTAACTTCCTAAGATGAACTAGCTCTGTGATTCCCTATTGGAATATTTACAATACAAATTTGTAGGTCCTTTAGAGAAATCTCACCCACTCGAACTAACACCTTGCGTAAAGTTTCCTCCATGTGACCACCTATTGTGACCACATGCCTATCCGAAAAGGTACATTGTGATTTCGCGTGTCGGGTATATGAGTCAACCTGAATCTCCATCTTTCAAACTCTTGAAATTCTAAAATATATCACCTCAGATCAATGGTCTGATACTTCCTGTGAATCAACCGTCCATATCAATTCTTCGCAAATCGGGACTTCGTGTTTCGGGTATTGAAAGGTTACTCGTCTTCCTTCCTCTGATACCCGAAATTACGAATTGTTTGAACTCTTCTTACGTTGAATCAACAGTTCAAAACGTTCCACAGATTCAAATAATATGATTAAATCATGATTCTTCTTTTCATGAGTTTTCGTAGCGCCTACCTCCAACTCCCCGATTTACGAATCAACGAAACGTTGATCTGTTACTGTGTTTTCTCCCTCATCGAATTGCCATGATCATTTCATGATTTTGGATTTAGAAAACTTCACTCTCAAGGATTTCTCCCACTCAATCCTCCATGCATGTTCTTCCTTCAAACTTTCAATTTCTTCACTCCGCCTTTGAACACTTCAGCTCTTCAGAACTTAGAAATTTTCTAAGTGTTTCCTTTTGAATCTTAGAACCACTATTCTTCCTGAGCTTCTGGCAAATGAAATTTAAACCTCGCCTTGGCGCACACTTGCACTCTACCTATTTTCAAAATACTTTATGATTCCCTCCTACCATACTCTATGCTCAACTTCCTGATCCTTCAAACTTACAACGAGCTTTCCTCTACGCACACCCCTTGCGCTCAATATGCACACTCTTCATACGAAAGTCCCACACTATCTCTTCTAAACTTCAAGTCGAAAATACTCCCTCACAGGCACTCCTTGCGCTCAGTATACACTCCTTGCATAACCTATAGAAGAGAAATACTTAGAAAATTCTTCAATTATTCATTCTCCATGAACCTCATACATTCACAAAAGACATAATAGCAGTCAAACAATATCAACACTATATAATTGAATCAATTTTCTTTGTTCTATTTATTTCAAAGAAAAATACATAATTATGATCACTATCTCCTACATACATAGAAAACACAATGAAAAACTTGTCTAAGGACCCAGAGTATCCTCTCTCTTCTTCCTCCTATCTAAATCTTATCATATTCTACCTTGGCGGTTACCTACCTAGCTTGATTACATGTAACCTAATGATTAACCAGGAAATTATCCTACACCTATAATATATTACAGTCATGTAAAGGATTTACAATTGTTCTGTCCTTTCAAATGGTGGACAAACTTCATAGAAATCTAATTTAAATTAATGAAAAAAATCAAAAAGATCTCCACACCGCTACCAAGCTGTTTAAGGTTGGTTTTGGCTCCTTCAATGAGTTGAGGTGTCGACTTTGCTTCCACCTCCACTTCCTTTGGATTTGATAGTGATTCTCCTGCATCATACTCCTCTGGAAAAAATATTTATGGACTCATGTCCATGAGCTCTCGCATTGTTTTTCCAAGCTTCAAAATATCAGGTTTAGTTACCCAACTTGAATCTTCTACAGGGTGATCTTTCCACTGTACCAAATATTCAGGATGCATCTTTCTTCTGGTTTTCCTTCCAACTCTTTGTTCTAATATTTTCTCCATCTGAGGTTTTTCTACTGTTGGCATCTGTTCTTCCCATTGAATCTCTTCCTGATCATCCAATTCTCATGCGTCATCTCTGCTATAAGGATACAAGTCTACAACGTTGAATATTGGTGATATCCCAACATTGTCCGACAACTCAATCCCATAAGCATTAACTGCAAATTTTTTAAGGATCTTGCATGGTCCTATCTTCTTCATCTTCAACTTATTATATGTTATTCTTGGAAACCTTTCCTTTATCAAATGAGATAAAAATTCATCTCCCACTTCAAATTGAACTTCCCTTATTTTCTAATCAAATCTGTCCTTATACTTTCGATTACTATCATGTATCTGTTTCTTAACTTGATCATGAATTCTTTGCATTTCTGTAGAAAAATATTCTTCTCCCGCGCTCCTAACTACATCTTGTTTCAACTCTCTCAATTATGAAATACCTCTTGGATGTCTTCCATATACTATCTCAAATGGAATTTTTCCCGTGCTTCTATTAATGGAATTGTTAAATGCAAATTTTGCATGTGCCAGAATCTGATCCCATTGACGTCCCTGTTCAATGACTAAACTCGTTAACAAATTTCCTAGACTCTTGTTCACCACTTCAGTCTCTCTGTTTATCTTAGGGTGATATGTTGAACTAGAATATAAATTAGTTCCCAACCTCTTCCATAGATTCCTCCAAAAGTGTCCTACAAACATAGTGTCCCTGTCTGAGACTATACTTTTGGGCAATCTATGTAATCTCACAACTTCTCTGAAAAACACATTGGCTATGTGTGTAGCATCATTTGTCTTCTGGAATGGTGTGAAATCTTCCATCTTAGATAATCTATCAACCACAATGAATATGGAATCACTCCCCTTCTAGGTTCTAGGTAATCCCAACACAAAACCCATACTAATTGCATCCCAAGGCCTTTCTGGAATAGGCAATGGCTGCTACAAACGAGTGTTTTGTATCTTTCCTTTTTCATGTTGAAAAATATTACATCGATCCACAAATTTCTTCACATATGCCCTCATACTTGGCCAATAACACAAACTACTCAATTGTGCAAATGTTTTTTCATGACCAAAATGTCCGGCTAAACGTCCACTATGTTTTTCTTTCAACAAATTATCTCTCATTGAGCATCTTGGTATGCACAATTGGATTCCTTTAAACAACAATCCATCCTAGATCAAATATTTTTCCCATGAGTTGTTATCCCTCAGCAAAGGACTTTCATATGCTTCATAAACCTCCTTAAAATCTAAATCTGCTTGATACATTTCCTTAAGGTTCTCAAATCCTAAGGTCTTCACTTGGAATTCTTTTACAACCAAATTCTTCCTACTCAAACCATATGAAACTTTATTAGCACTTCCAGAAATATGTTTAATGACAAAAATAAAATTCTGCATGAATTCTAGCCACTTAACATGCCTCTGATTCAACTTCTCTTGCCTAGTAATAAATTGCAACGCTTGATTATCACTATAAAAGACAAACTCTTTTGGAATTAAATAATGTCTCCATTTATTCAAAGCTTGAATCACTGCATAAAAATCCATTTCATATGTAGAATATTTCTCCTTAGCGTCATTCAAATTTTCATTAAAATAACCAACTGGCCTATTATCTTGACTCAAAACTACTCCAATGGTTATTCCACTTGCATCATAGCTCACCTGAAATGTTTTTCCAAAATCGGGTAAAACCAAAATTGGTTGTTTTGTTATCTTATTTTTGAAAACCTTGAATCTTTTCATAGCCTCCTCTGTCCAATTAAAATATTTGTGTTTCCTCTTAACATTATCCATCATGGGTGCACATATACCACTAAAATTTCTGACAAACTTTCTATAAAAACTTGCTAACCCATGGAAAATTCTCACCTCATATATGCTCCTTGGTGACGACCATTATTTGATTTCTCTCACCTTCTTTGGATCCATATTCAATTCATTTTAAGAGATCACAAAACCCAAATATATGAGTTTTGTCTTCATAAGATAACTTTTCTTCAAGTTTATTAACAACTTTTCTTGCTGCAATCTCCTCATAACTAATGTCAAGTGCTTTAAATGTTCTTCCTCTGTTTTTTTGAAAACTAATATATCATCCATATATACAATGACAAATTTACCTATGAAGTCCTTCAGTACTTCATTCATCAACCTCATAAATGTTCTTGGAGCATTTGTCAATCCAAATGGCATGACTAGCCATTCAAACAAACCTTCATTTGTATTGAATGATGTCTTACATTCATCTCTCTCTCTCATTCTTATCTGATGATATCGAATCTTCAAGTCTATATTTGAAAAATATCTTTCTCCACTCAAACAATCCAACAAATCATCCATCCTAGGTAAATGAAATCTATACATCATGGTTATCTTGTTGATAGCTCTGGAATATTTACACAGTCTCCATCCCCCATCCTTATTTGGACTCAATACAGATAACACTGAACATGGGCACTTTCCCTGACTAAACCTTTATCCAACAACTCTTGAAATTGATTCTCAACCTCTTGATTCTCTCGAGGTGTCAACCTATATGTTGCTTTATTTGGTAAATTGGTTTCTGGAATCAAGTCAATATGATGGCTAATACTCCTAATGGGTGGTAATGAGTGAGGCAACTAATCCACTACTATGTCAAAAAAATTCTCTAACAATTCTTGGATTTCTTCAGGTAAATCCTCCACATAAGTGTTGGTAAGGATAACTCTCGGTTTTCTCACTACAAAAAAATTTCATTTCCTGATATTTCTTGATCTCCTTCAAGAGTTCCTTCCCACTGATGAGAAGTATTCTTGTGCTAGCTTCTTCCTTTCCTTTCTTCTCTTCTATCGACAGTAACCTGTGAGTTCTACCATTTTTCTCTAGAGTGTAAGTATTTTTTCTCCCATCGCAAATGAAATTCCTATCAAACTTCCATGGTCTTCGCAAGAAAATATGACAAACATCCATGGGAATTACATCACACATAATATCATCTTTATAGCCTCCTATTTTAAATTCAACTTTGCATTGTTGACTTACCATTACTTGATGTCCTTTCTGCAACCACAAAACTTTATATGGGTTTGGGTGTGTAGTTGTCTCCAGTTCCAACTTCTCCACCATTTCTGTAGATACTAAATTATCAGTTCTCCCACTATCTATAATCATTTTTCAAACTATGTCCTTTGTTTTAGAAGCAGTCCTGAACAACCTTTTCACTGAACTGGGTCTTCTATTTCCTTCTCTGGCTTTAGAAGAACTTTCCTCATCATAAAGTTCTCTCCTCCTTTTGCTACTTATGCTTCCACATTCTTTTGAGCTTCAGAAATGTGTTATTATCCTCCTCCTTCTTTCTTCCTCTCGGGGCATTCCCAAGACATGTGTGTTGTCTTTCCACAGGATAACATTTAACTCCATCTCCTCTATCTCTTCCTCTTACTCGAGGAAAATAGTTTCTCCCACCAAACAGTCTTCTTTGGGAACTTCCTCCTCTTTTAAAGTGACCATATGATTTGTCAATATCATCCTTGGTTTTCGGTGCCTTATCATAGACAATTCCCTTACCTTTATTTGAGCCTCTACTTATGTTTCGTTGACTCTGGTTTCTAGCCAACTTTTCTTATTGTTTTAGGATAAATCCGTAAGTGCGGACACAAACCGATCTCCCCAGATCCACCTGGATCTGGAACAAACAGTGACAGAATACTACTCTTTCCCTAGTTCTAAAGTATTGAAAGGACAAGAGAAGAAGGATGATGTACTT
>ML778172.1:1163689-1195612 GCA_009831015.1 Picea engelmannii | reverse complement strand
ACTGTCTCCAAAAGAGTGATTTTGAGAGATTGACAAGTGTAACTTTCTTCATGAAAATGATCTTAAAGAAGAGCTAGATCTTCTATCACCATGTCATTATCATGTCATCATCTTGATAACCAAAAATGAGGATAACACTTATGCCTTCAGTGCAATTTGATAAGCATCTTCCACTGTCCTCACAGTCATCATGCTAATCTCACCCTAAATTTCGTACCTTAAGCCATTTATATACCTGGAAACTTTTTCATCATGCTTCTGTCTTCCTCCAGTCCTAATATTCAGCCTAAAGAATTCTTTTGTATACTCTTCCACTATCATACCCCTCTTTCTTAGGTTATGCAACTTTATGAACATATTTATCTGGTAATCCTTAGGTATGAATTTAGGCTTCAGTTTAGCTACCATCCTATCCCAATTCTTTATGTTTTTTTTTTCTTTGCTCCTTCTCTCTGCCTACAGTTGATCCCACCACAGTTCTGCATGTCCTTTTAATCTAGTGACATTATGTCTCACCTTCCTTCCTTCATCGACATATTCATAGTCAAAATACTTGTCCATGGACCTTATCCAGTCCAATAGTTATTCGACATCCAATTTACCTTCATACATTGGGATGTCCATCTTTTCTCTAGCCCCCAACTTCACAACAACTTTCAAGAAGCGTTCTTCACTCGCACGTTCCCCTAAAACTTCTTCGAATTCTATTTCTTCTCTTTCTGCATCACTGACAACTTCAGTGGGAGGTGTTATTATTTGCATTGCTTCCATCATTTCCAACCTTGTGTGAAGCTCTCTCATTTCTTTTCCTAAAACACGATTTGCCATAAGTGGTCATGTGTGTACCCTCGACGAAATCGCTTCAAATGTTCCTAACACACTAAATACAACTTCGATCTTTTTCATACTCTGATACCACTTGGTGCAGACCCCACTTCTCTCCAAGCGCTGCATGACCTCCCGGTATAGGATCTTTCAACTTACGGAGATGAAATAGGTCTATGATTTCCTGCTGGAATATTTACAATAAAATTTCACAGGTCCTTTAGTGAAACCTCACCTGCATGAACTAACACTGGGCATAAATTGTACTCCATGTGACCACTTGCTGTGACCACACGCCTAACTAAAAAGTTGCTTCGTGATTTCGCATGTCGGGTATATGAGTCAACTCGAATATCCAACTTTTGAACTCTCGAAATCTATCACCTCAGATCAACGATGTGAGAATTCCCATGACTCAACTGTCCAAATCAATTCTTCGCAAATCGGGACTTCACGTTTTTGCTATTGAAATTTTTCTCTTATCCCTTCCTCCGATACTTGAAATTGCAAATTCTTTGAACTCCTCTTACGTCGAATCAACGGTTCACAACCTTCCACGGTTTCAACGGCTATGATTAAATCATGATTTCACTTTTCGTGAGTTTTCATAGTGCCTACCTCCAACTCCTCAATTTACGAATTAGTGAAACGTTGATCTCTCGCCATGTGTTCTACCTCAATGAACGACCACAATCGTTTTGCGATTTTGGATTTGGAGAACTTCACTCTGAAGGATTTCTCCTACTCAATCCTCCATACTTGTTCTTCCTTCGAACATTGAATTTCTGCGTTCCACCTTTGAACACTTCAACTCTTCAGAACTTAGAAATTTTCTAAGTGTTTCCTTTCGAATCTTAGAACCACTACTCCTCTTGAGCTTCTGGAAAATGAAATTTAAACCTCACCTTGGCACACACTTTCAGTCTGCCTCTTTTCGAAAGTCTTTTTGATGCCCTCGTGGTATACTCTACACTCAACTTCCTGAGCCTTCAAACTTACAACAGTTTTGCCTCTATGCACACTCCTTGCACTCAATATGCACACTTTGTCGACACCCGACCGTTGGCCCATTGGCCATTGAATATTCTCGTTGGCAGCCAAACACTTCTCCAATCTTGCTATCCAAACCATCCGACATCAGTCGTAGATTATTTTCATTGGTGATCGACACTTTTCCAATACAGTCGACCTGACCATTGATTGTCGACGATTTCCTTTAGCTAACTCCTACAGTTAGAATTTTTTTTGACCAATCTCGAATTATTCTAGGTCGTCAATATTACATTCAAACATGATCTTAGCCATTGATCTGACACATTTTCGAAACGCTTGAAAATGAATCTCAACCCTCGACTATTTAATTATTTTCTAACATCAAAAATATATCATGTTAGTTTATCTTCCCCCTTTGCAAAACTATGGAAACTTTATAAGTTTTTAAATTTACCAAAATGAATCAAGTCGCTGATATCGAGATCTAGTGCGGTCTCTATTGTTGATTCATCAAACTTTGTCCAGCGCTACAAAAACCATTAAATATGAATTTCAACCTTCGATGTCAAACTTTATCTCTGCAACTCTTCATATTAAATCCATTAAATTCTCAGACAATATGGGATTATTTAAAACTCAAAACTTGTCACGAATTTGGAGAATTTCTCTCTATTTTTTTCGTTTTTTCCCAAATTCCCTTAAACTGAAGTCTGCAACAATGAATTTCCAAAAATTTTACTCGTCTTGCTCCATACCAGTATAGTGTTTCAACCAGAATCTCTGATACCACTACGTAACATACCCAACCCCCAACAGGCTCGCCATTCTACTTCAAAATGCACTTTAAGAATTGATTTCAAGTTCTTATAGAAATTAACTAGCAACAACCACATCAACCACTTTATAAAAGTGGTTGATATACACCAATCAACACAATTTTATACATATTCAAATTAATGACACCATCTTTAATATATAGATAAAGTTAATTTAAAAAACATAAAACCCTAAACGATTCTAAAGAATAATTAGACCTAATCGAATCTTTAAGTGGATTTCTATATAGATAGGGTCAGTTTAGAAAGCATCAATGTTGTACAATAGCATTGAAATAATACTATAATACTACAATGATATCAAAGTCTTTTAATGCGCACAACATTATCGATCTAACTATATATAATCCGCAGCCAATATACCCACACCTTGATTTTATTCCCACAATTTCATTTTATTGAATTAAGTGAAAATATTAGAAAAAATATTCCAAAATCAAAAGATTATTATCCATAAAAAAAAAAGGACTATTGGAAAAAAGTCAAAACCTGAGAATGCTTGATCATTCAAGAGCAAATATATAATTACAAAAATAAATGTCAGTAATTAATACTAATAACGTGAATAATATTAATAACGTGAACGGTAATAGTGTATCCAATTCAAGGCTACTGGTGATGCTTTCGAACCACTAATTAAGGTGAATTTTTTTTTTCGTCTCATTTAATTTTTAACCATAAATTTTTTGTCACATTTAATTGATATTCCCTCAAGAGAACTAGAATCCATGATCTCTCTAATTTTACATGCGTCAACCATAAAATAGAGAGCTGGAATCCTGATGTCTTTTGATATTCCCTCAAGAGAGATGGAAACCCTGATGTCTCTAACCATAAAATAACTCTTAAGATGCGTCAAGAAAATAACTGTGTAAAAAAATTACTTTTAAGATGCGTCAATATTTTTTTTTAAGAATAAGTTGTAAAAAGAAGTACCATCTAACTTAAAACTAAGTATGGAATCGGACCAAACTAAGCCTTATGTGCATATCAAAAGAAAACTATACATTATTAAATTTTACATATGTTGCATCTATTATATAAAATAAATTCTTGAATGAGAAATAAGCTTCACACAAGCATACAATATTTTAAGCTTTGAATCTATATAATAAACCATAGAAGCATAAAACATTTTAAACTTTAAATCTATATAATAAACCATAGAAACATAAAAAGAAACTCTAAAATACAAAATTTGCATGGGAAAGAAGAATAAAATCTTTTAAATTTATTGCACTCTACCAAGAGCGTCTGTGCTTCTCATTCTTATACGATTGAAAAGGTTCTCCTTTTTGCTTTTCTCCCTCTATTGCTTGCTTAAAGGGAGCCTCCTGAATAACATATCTTCCTTAATGCTTTCTTTCTGCTTCCTATGTCTTCTTGCTTGAGCGACAGACCCCTTTCAAAAACTGAGAATGAAAATCCGAGTTTAGCAAGCACGCTGAAGAAGGCGAAATTGAAACCCGCCCTTTTCTTTTCATTAATTAATTCATTTCAGCAGGTTGTTGTTCTGTGGAGCACACAGCACAAAGGGGTCGTTAATAAATCCTAAAAACATAAAAGAAGTTGAAAAATACAAAATTTGCACTGGATAGCAGCTGCAACAAGAATGACATTTATTGTTGGCTTTTTCTTGGACGTCGATAGGTTTCCAAATTCTCCCAATATATTGGTTTTGTTTCCTGTACATCTTACAAAAAAACATAATAAACAATCTTGAATTGTAATTTGAATGTAAATTTCTACTTGTACATCGCTACTAGCACAGCAGCAAAATAGCTGCTGGTGAACGCCGAAAGGTTGAGAAGATGAAATGAATCTTTAAAAGAATATATTAAATTTTATTATCTATTAACTAATAAACTGTTGGACTTCATTTATCTAGTGTTAATATTTTAATTTCTTTTAATTACTTATGTGGCAATCAGTTAGCTATCAAAGTAATTTTTAGATATGATTAAGTAAATGTAAAAAAGTAAACACATAAACTGATGTCTTTATAATAGCTAGGAAGTTAATGATTGAAATCAAAGCCATTCATTTTGTGTGACTACTAAAAATATTCCAGCCATATTTAATCCTGTCCATAGAAAACTTATTAAGCACTAAACCCCTATTAAATCTTCTCATTATCAATAGGTGTACGCCTTTCAACGTAATTATATAGATTCAATAAACGCATACTTAATTTCTTCTCAGGCCTGAAAGCCCCAAACACTGTGGAGTGAGATTCGACGTTTCTTGGGAAGCATGTGGATCACCTCTGATAACAATACATATACATTTACTATGAGGGAACACCAGTAGATTACAGATTTATATTCCTATTCCACCTTCCATCCCATTTTAGGACGCCTTGCATTCTCCATTACCACGTGTAAGCTTTACATTACCACGTGCAAACATAAATGTCCTCCCACACCTCTGATTTCATAGTTGTAGATTTCATAGTTGTATAGTTGTATGGGAGATATGGTATACAGTGAAAATAAATTGTTAAAAATAAAAAAGAAAATGCGCTCCATGTCCATGCCATTCTCCATACCAAGACTTGTAAATTACCACGGTAGAAACGGTTGAGCTCAGCGTCCATGCGAGTCTGCATACAAGACACGTCCATGCCAGCATGCATACAAGACTTGTAAAAGAGTTATAATGAAGATGTAAATGTTAAACTGAAGTAATCTTTATTGGATTTGCTAAAAATATGATTAGTGGTAAAAATATGATTAGTGGTAATTAAAAATTCAGTCTAGTAATTTCTTAATTTTTAAAGGTAAATGTGAAAAAGTACACAGGTTAAGAGTTAAAATATGAGAAACAAACACACGGTGAGGCTATGCTTGCTCACTTCTGTATTATTCAATGAAGATGGATTACATCATTATCATTATATAGGAAAAGACTCTCCCGGGTGGGTTACATGCAAACTAAAGACAACTAGACTCTTAACTAAGAACTGACTCTTAACATGCCTACAACTGACTCTCACAACTTACTCTCACATATAACTGGTGCTTACAAATGGCGCTTACAATTAGCGCTTTCTCCATTATTTCCAATTCTCCCCCTTAATGGAGAATGGATTGACTTCTACACATAACATCTCCCTAAACAGTTCAAACTTAATCTTTCCAAGAGGCTTAGTGAAAATATCAGCAGCATTTTCACTAGTATTACAATACACAAGAGTTATTTCATTTCACTGCAACTTTTCTCAAAAAAAATGATACTGAGCTTCAACATGATTTGTCCTTGCATAAAAAATCGGATTCTTCGCAATATTGATTGAACTTTGATTATCACATCTGATCATCGTAGGTTCCTTTCGTTCTGCTCCAGCATCTTGAAGAAGTCTTCTTAACCAAACAAATTCAAAAGTTGTTGGACACAAGGCTTTATATTCTTCTTCAATAGAAGACAAAGATACAGTAGGCTGCTTTTTACTGGTCCATGAAACAACTTTGGATCCAATGTTGAACGCATATCCAGTGGTTGATATTCGATCATCGCCCAATCAAAATCTGGATAACCTGTCAAGTGTATTTAATATCATCATCAAGTGTACCTTTTAGATACCTGAGTACTGCCTTTGTTGCATTCCAATGGCTTTCATGAGATTTCGCGATGAACTAACTTAACACACTCACAGAATATGAAATATCAGGTCTGGTTGTGGTGAGATAATTCAGAATACCCACCATCTGTCTATACACAGTGTCATTCACCTCCTTCGAACCATCATCACAAGAAAGTTTCACACTCTACTGCATAGGAACACTAGAAGACTTACACTGATCCTTTTTAAATCTCTTAAGTATTTCTCTGATATACTTACTTTGACAAACAAAAGTTTGGCCTGCATGTCTCCAAACTTCAAGACCTAGGCAGTAATGTAACTCACCAAGATCTTTCATTTCAAATACCTTTGATAACTGCTCCTTGATTTCATCAATTAACTTCTCTGCATTTCCTGTAATTATTAAATCATCAACATATAATGAAATCAATACTATATACCCCTATTCATCAAATTTGGTATACATATTTGGATCACTTTTGCTCCGCATAAAACCCTGTTGAAGAAAGAAAGAGTCTATCTTCTCATACCGTGACCTAGGAGCCTATCTTAGTCCATACAATACTTTCTTTAACATACACACTAAGTGTTCTTGCCCCTTTTTAATAAACCCTTCAGGTTGACTAAGGTAAACCTCTTCCTTTAACTCACCATTCAAAAATGCAGATTTAACATCTAACTGATGCCGCTTCCAATGGTACTTTGTAGCTAAATCAATTAACATTCGGATAGTATTCAATTTAGCTACTGGTGCAAATGTTTTAGCATAATCAATACCTTTTGTTTATGAATACCCCTTTGCCACCAGTCTAGCCTTATACTTATCTATACTACCATCTGATTTAAACTTGGGTTTGTATATCCATTTGTATCCAATGGGTTTCTTATGTTTAGGCAATTCAGTCAATTACCAACTATTGTTTTTCATTATAGATTCATATTCTTCTTCAATTGCATTTCTCCATTCATCATGTTCATTAGCTTCATCAAAACTCATGGGTTCTATGAAATTTGAAATGCTACTCATTAGGGCATAGTCTTTATAGCTCTCAGGAAGCCGAATCCATCTTGAAGATCTTCTCAACTGATTATCTTCCTCCCCACTTTGTGAAGATCTATCTTCACCTCTAGGTGAACTGTGACTGCTTGAATTGTCCATATCACTGAGTCCTTCTTGCTGTTGTTGCTGCTATTGTTGCAGGGATGGTTGTTGTTGTGTGGGTTGTTGTTGGTGCTCTTTTTTAACTCCTTCATCAAGAAGTCTTTGCCATTCCTCATGACTGTTGTCGTCATGATTTCCTGCTTCCTGCTCATGGAAAAGTACATCTCTACTTGCAAATACTTTGTGAGTGGAAGGATCAAACCGTTTGTATGCTTTAAATTCATAACAGTACCCAATGAAAATACATTTAATGGCTTTAGCATCCAATTTCCTCCTATTCTCCTTTGGAATATGTGCAAAATCCTTACACCCAAATACTTTCAAATTATGAACTGTGGGTTTGGACCCATACAAGGCCTCGAAAGGAGTAACATTATCAAGATGCCTTGTTGGACTTCCTTAAATAAACTACAGTATTTCTTGCTTCGGCCCAAAATGCATTTGAGAGATTCTTACATTTCATCATACTGCGTGCACACTCTACCAGAGTTCTATTTTTCCTTTCAGCAACTCCGTTTTGTTGTGGAGTGTGACGTACTATAAACTGTTGTACTATTCCATTATCTTTGCAATATTTGTTAAAGTCCCCTAATTTATACTCTCCCCCTTGATCTGAACGGAGGATTTTGATGGATTTTTCTGTCTGTTTTTCCACCATGGTTCTGAATTCCTTAAAATACTCGAAAACATCACTTTTTCATCTAAGGAAGTAAACCCATGTGTATCTCATGCAATCATCAATAAATAACAAAAAGTAAAATGCACCTCCTAAAGACCTAGTCTGCATAGGCCCACAAACATCAGTATGCATAAGATCTAACACATCTCTCTTTTTCTTATCAGGATTAGAGGGGAATTCATCTCTGTGCATCTTTCCTAATGCACATCCATGACAAGCAACCTTCTCATTCTTTAACATGGGAAGTTCTTAAACCATATTATTTTTATGTAATAACAATAAATCATGATGATTGATGTGTCCATACCTTTGATGCCAAAGAATCTCTGTTGGCATAGTCGCATAAGTTAGTGCATGATGTGTTTTGCTGGTAACATCAAGTTTGTATAAAACTCCTACTCTGACTCCCATTGAAATAGTGTGGAAGTGGTCCAACAAATCCTTCACTATGCAATAATTCTTGAAGAATTCAACCTTAAAGTTATGATCCGTAATGGTGGACACAGAGATCAAATTTTTCTTTATTCATGGCACATACACCACATTGCAAATGTGACGAACAATACCATTCGGCAATGTCATAGTAATGTCTCCATATCCCTTGATCTGATGAGCACAGTCATCTCCAAGATATATGCTGGCACCATTTTGTGTTTCCTTAAAATTAGCATACCAATTTTTATTACAAGTCATATGTACTGATGCTCTGGAATCCACAAACCATGCATCAGAATCATCTGTTTCAGCAGATAAAGAAGCGTTAGACACAAAAATCCTAAGATCTTGTGAGTCAAAATTGGGGGTTCATCAATATCATCACTAGCAATAAATAATCTGAGATCTTGATTTGAAGATTTTTCTGCATAATGACCTGAATGTGTTCTAGGTTTATTCCTAGCCTCATCACTTTTGTTCTTATGATAGTCTTTAACCATATGTCTAGGTCGACCACAATAAAAACAACTCTTAGACTCATTCTTGTCAGATTGCATACCTTGATATGGAGATTGTCTTTTCTGCGATGAACTGCCTCTCTTCCATGAACCACCTCTCTTCCATGAACTACCTCCTTTGCCTCTTACTCCTGATCTCCCTCTCCCAGATCTATTATTTGACCATAGTGCCAAATCTTTACTCGGAGGCTTTTAGATTCTTGTGCCTCTCTTCCTCTTGCAGGGAAATGCTTGTTAGTTCTTCAAACGTAGGAGGTTTCTCCCTTGCTGTGATACATGTTATGTACATATGATAATCTTCTAGCATACCATTTAAGGTAATAGTCACTAGATCAGTGTTGGAAATAGTTTCCCCTACATTTAATAGCTTGTCTTTCACCTCTTTAATGCGACCCAAAAAGGAACTAACAGATTCATTTCCATCCATCTTAATGCCTAGCATTTTAGTTTTCAGAAACAAAATGTGATTTGTGTTACTAGTTTCATACAATGATTTAAGAGTTGTCCATGTTGCAGCAGAAGTTGTAGCGTCTCTAATATGTGGAATTATGCTATCTTTAACTGACATGCATAACAATACCTTTGCCTTGTTTTCGCGCTTCTCCCAATCTTGGATCTGTGTTGCTGTCACAGCTGCACCCGCATCAGGTTTCAGTTCAGTTCCCTTCACAATGTTCCAAACACCATAGCCCTCCATGAGCATCTGCATCTTGAATTTCCATTTAATGAAGTTCGAGCCATCTAACTTTTTGGCTTCATTGAGATACGTCTCTACCAGCGGATTCACCATCACTGCAAGATATTCTCTGCAAGTGAAACACCAAGGATTGCAACTTTTTCGTCGAGTTTTCTCCTGTGCTGAGCAGTCCATCCTTCTGCCTTCAGATCCACTGATCCAAATCTATCTATGTTCTCATCTTAAATCATGCATGCATCCACCTTTAAATCATAACACCACCTCACATGCATATATCAACCTTTAAGTTATGCATGCACCTTGATATCCAAAATATCCAATTTTTTACTTAAAAAAAATGAATAACACACTCTTCACTTCACGCTTCTCTTAATAAAAAGTATCAACCTTTTTAATAAGAAACTTAAAAATATGCATAAGAAATTGTGCCATGCACACATATTCACTTTAATAAAGAGTTTATAACTCAAAAATATCCACTTGTAATTATCCACCTTATAATTATTAAATTTCTTAAGAACTCACAGTACTCATTTAAAAACTCACTATTTTCTCTTCCTTCAACTCCAAGCATGCAAACTATAAGCATGCAAAGCGCATGCAAATTCTTTTGAGAATGGATCAGACTTCCACCAGTGCATGCAAACTATATACAAACTTCACGTTCAAAAACTCATGCAGCAGTCTTCACGATTTGTTTCAGAAATCACGCTATAAACTTATTCATGCAGTAAATCTTGCACCAAATCGATGCTTTAACCTTATTCACACAGTAAAAATACTCATGCTGCAAAAAATAAACAATTACCTTATTCTGCACCTCACGCTTGTATTACCCTGTGGAAATCTCATACGTTTCCGCACCTCATGTTATCCACGCCATCTCCCCATGGCTCTGATACCAAGATAAAATATGCGAAACAAACACACGGTGAGGTTATGCTTGCTCACTTATGTATTATTCAATGAAGATGGATTACATCTTTATATAGGAAAAGACTCTCCCGAGTTGGTTACATGCAAACCAAAGACAACTAGACTCTTAACTAAGAACTAACTCTTAACATGCCTACAACTGACTCTCACAATTGACTTTCACAACTGAAGCTTATAACTAGTGCTTACAACTGGTGCCTACAATTGGTGCTTTCTCCATTATTTCCAAGTCTTAGAAATGCGAGGAAGTTATCAACATTAAATTTCATTCATTGATTTGAGTGTAAGATGAAGAATATGTTGGCATCTTCAATTCTTAGCCATAATATTGGAATTTGTAATTAAAAGTTTATTAAACCATCAATTCAAATAGGGTGACGCATGCCAATGCATCTTAGGCATATAGGAACCAATTCCTGGATGTAATACACCACTAATTACTAAAGATAGTAAAAAAATGGTTTCTTTCCTCAGCAAATTGTCCCCATGTCTCAATGAAGAACAAGAATGAATGATG
Organism: Picea engelmannii; assembly: GCA_009831015.1. Taxonomy (NCBI): domain Eukaryota; kingdom Viridiplantae; phylum Streptophyta; class Pinopsida; order Pinales; family Pinaceae; genus Picea; species Picea engelmannii. The sequence goes on along the minus strand of ML778172.1, from coordinate 1,184,431 downwards.
AACTAAATTATGGGGAACAAAAATGAAAGAGAGAACCCCGAAATAGTCCATAAGATGAGTTTATATATTTACATGGAAAAATGAAAACCACATGGACTTTCCCCAAGAATCTCATGTAACCACTTCTTTCTCTCTAAAATTTGAAGGTGGGTAAAATAAACTATAATGTAAAGACTTATCCAATTTATCCTCATCTCTCATCGAATCATAGCCCCCTATAATTGTTATCCTTGTTCGTCTTGCATCCAACAATGTATTTTATTATTTCCAATGTTCAAAGCATTACAGTTCCTAGGAACTCCAACCTCTTTTAATTGTTCAGGCACTCCGAACTTTCATCAAATAAACAAAATATCTATTAATATGGGGACTCAAAATAAGGGTATTGCAGGATATGGATCATCCAAGGAATCAACACTACATGATATCACACTTGTTTGCATGTCTTAGTGATATGTCCATTTCAAGAAAGTTTTCCTTCAAAAATCACTTTCTCATGGACTGACCTCCATGATTCTTCTTTCACCTGCAAAAAACTAGGATTTTGTCTGCAACACCAGGTGATATTATAGAGGAAAAGAGATATGATGGATTTATCCCACTAAAAAACATAAAAAATAATTCAAATAATGTGTATAAAATAGATCTAATCAAGGATTTATTAAAAATATTCATTATTACCCAACTAGGAGTGGTGGCCATCAGAGACTACTCATTAGTGTTTCAATGATAAATTCTTAATCCAACGTACGATTACAGTGATTCCAAAGGAATATTAAAGTGAATTTATAGAGATATACCTATAATAAATATTTTTTGAAATGGATTTGAAATAATATTCCAAACATTCTAAGAGATAAGTTGCAGGGTATTGTTATTTTCTAAGACACCATAACGGGGAAACTATCAAGACCCCCAGAGCTCTCCATCTATGATGCAGGAGCATCACTATCACATCAAAAGGAAGCAGAGGTGGAAGCGAAGTTGACACCTCAATGCACCAAAGGAGCCAAATCCGACCTTAAACAACTTGGTAGCAATGTGGAGATATTTTTTTATTTTTTTCGTTAATTTAATTTAGTTTTCTATGAAGTCGAGCCTCTGTTTGAAAGGATGGAATAATTTTAAATATTTTAGGTTACTGTAATATATTACGGGTGTAGGATAATTTCCGAATTAGTCATTAGGTTACATGTACTCAAGCTAGGTAGGTAACCTCCAAGATAGAAATTGATAAGATTTAGATAGGAGGAAGAAAAGCGAGGAGGCACTAGGTCCTTAGATAAGTTTTTCATTGTTTCTTCTATGTATGTAGGAGATAGCGACTATAATGATGTATTTTTCTTTGAAATAAATAGAATAGAGAAAATTGATTCAATTGTACAGTGTTGATACTGCTTGATTGTAATTACGTATTTTTTGAATGTATGAGGTTCATGGAGAATGAATAATTGAATAAGTTTCTCAGTATGTATCTTTTGTAAGTTATGAAAGGAGTGCATACTAAGCGCAAGGAGTGCGTGTGAGGGATTATTTTCGACTTGAAGTTCAGAAGATATAGTGGGGGACTTTCGTATGCAAAGTGTGCATATTGAGTGCAAGGAGTGCGCATAGAAGAAAACTATTTTAAAGTTTGAAAGCTCAGGAAGTTGAGCGCAGGGTATATCGGGAGGGTACCAGAAAGTATTTTAAGAAAGACACAGAGTGTAAGTTTTCACCAGGGACACAGATTAATTTCAATGTTCAGAAGCTCGGGAGGAGTAGTGGTTTTAAACCTCGAGAGGAAATACTTAGAAAAATTTCTAAGTTCTGAAGAGTTTAAGCGTTCAAAGGTGGAGCACAGAAATTGAAAGTTTTAAGGAAGAACAAGTATGGAGGATTGAGTGGGAGAAATACTTCAGAGTGAAGTTCACGAAATCCAAAATCGCTAAATGATCGTGGCCATGAGTTGAGGTAGAACACGTGGTGAGAGATCAACGTTTTGTTGATTCGTAAATCAGGGAGTTGGAGGTAGGCACTGTGAAAAATTCTCGAAAACAGAAATTGTGATTTAATCATAGCCATTGAAACGATGTAAGGTTTTGAATCGTTGATTCGATGTAAGAGGAGTTCAAATAAATCACAATTTCGGGTATTGGAGGAAGAGATATGAGCAACCTTTCAATAGCCAAAACACGAAGTCCCGCTTTGCGAAGAATTGATCTAGACCGTTGAGTCACGGGAAGTATCAGACTGTTGATCTGAGGTGATAGATTTTGGGAGTTCAGGAGTTCGAAAGATGGAGAGTTGGGCTGACTCGTATACATGACACACGAAATTGTGCCGCACCTTTTTAGATATGCGTGTGGTCACCAAAGGTGGTCACGTGTAGGAAAATTTATGCCCGGTGTTAGTTCATGTGGGTGAGGTTTCACTAAAGGACCTGTGAATTTGTATTGTAAATATTCCAGTAGGGAATCACAAATCTAGTTCATCTCGAGAAGTCGAAATATCCTAGACTGGGAGGTCGCGTAGCCCTTGGAGAGAAGGGGGGTCTGCACCAAGTGGTATCAGAGCCTGAAAAAGTTTGAAGTTACATTGTGTGTATTAGAAATAATTGAAATAATTCCACCAAGGATTCGTGTAGATACACCTATGGAAAACCATGTTGTGGGATGATAAATGAGAGAGATTCACACAAGGTTGGAAGTGATCGAAGCAATGTAAATAATAACACCTACCGCTGAAGATGTCAGTGATGCAAAAAGTGAAGAAATAGAAGTTGAAGAAGCTACAGGGGAAGATGTGGTTGAAGAACGCTTATTGAAAGATGTTGTGAAGTTGGGAGCTAGAGCAAAGATGGACATCCCAATGTATGAAGGTAACTTGGATGCTGAAGAAATATTGGATTGGATAAGGTCCATGGGAAAGTCTTTCGACTATGAATATGTCGATGAAGGAATGAAGGTGAGACATGTTGTCACCGGATTAAAAGGACATGCAACACTATGGTGGGATGAACTGCAGGTAGAGAGAAGGAGCAAAAGAAAACAAAAGATAAATAATTGGGATAGGATGGTATCCAAACTAAAGGATAAATTCATACCTAAGGATTACTAGATAAATCTGTTCATAAAGTTGCAGAACATGAGACAGAGGGGTATGACAGTGAAAGAGTATACAAAAGAATTCTATAGGATGAATATTAGGACTGGATAAAGAGAGAAGGATGATGAAAATGTTGATGGGTATATAAATGGATTAAGGTATGAAATTCGAGATGATATCAACATGATGATTGTGAGGACAGTGGAATATGCTTATTATATTTCACTGAAGGAAGAAGAAAAGTTGGCCAGAAACTAGACTCAGCGAAACAAAAGCAGAGGCTCAAATAGAGGTAAGGGAATTGTCGATGATAAGGCACCGAAAACCAAGGATGAGATTGAGAAATCATATGGTCACTTTGAAAGAGGAGGAACTTCCCAAATAAGATCGTTTTGTGGAATAACTTATTTTCCTTGAGGAAGAGGAAGAGATAGAGGAGGTGGACTTAAATGTTATGCATGTGGAAATACAGGACACATGTCTTGGGAATTCCCTGAGAGGAAGAAATAAGGAGGAGGAGAATCACATATTTCTGAAGCTCAGAAGAATGTTGAAGAAGAAGCAGCAAATGGAGGATAGAACCTTATGATGAGGAAATTTATTCTAAAGCCAGAGAAGGAAATAGAAGACCCAGTTCAACGAACAAGGTTGTTCAGGACTACTTGTAAAAAAAAGGACAAAGTTTGAAAAATGATTATAGATAGTGGGAGCACTGATAATTTAGTATCTATAGAAATGGTGGAGAAGCTGGAGATGGAGACAACTACACACCCAAGTCCATATAAATTTTTGTGGTTGCAGAAAGGACATCAAGTTATGGTAAGTCAACAATGCAAAGTTGAATTTAAAATAGGAGGCTATAAAGATGAGATTTTGTGTGATGTAATTCCCATGGATGTTTGTCATATTTTTTTGGGAAGACCATGGCATTTTGGTAGGAATTCCATTCATGATGGGAGAAAAAATACTTACACTCTAGAGAAAAATGATAGAACTCACTTGTTACTAACAATAGAAGATCAGAAAGAGAAGGAAGAAGCCAACACAAGAATACTTCTCATGAGTGGGAAGGAACTCTTGAAGCAGATTAAGAAAGATCAAGAAATGCAATTTATTGTAGTGAGGAAGCCAAGAGTTATCCTTACCAATACTTCTTTGAATGATTTATCTAAAGAAATCCAATAATTGTTGGAGAATTTTGCTGACATAGTAGTGGATGAGTTGCCTCACTCATTACCACCCATTAGGAGTATTAGTCTCCATATTGACTTGATTCGAGGATCCATTTTACCAAATAAAAAAGTGTATAGGTTAACACCTCGAGATAATGAAGAAGTTAAGAATGAAGTTTAGGATTTGTTGAATAAAGGTTTAGTCAAGGAAAGTCTAATCCCATGTGTAGTGCCAACTGTATTGAGTCCAAAGAAGGATGGGGGATGGAGAGTGTGTATAGATTCCAGAGCTATGAACAAGATAACCATCAAGTATGGATTTCCTTTACCTGTGATGGATGATTTGATGGATTTTTTGAGTGGAACAAGCTATTTTTGAAAAACAGAATTGAAGAGTGGATATCATTAGATAAGAATGAGAGAGAGAAAGAGGGAGATGAATGAAAGACAACATTCAAGACAAATGAAGGTTTGTTTTAATGTCTAGTCATGCCATTTGGATTGACAAATGATCCAAGCACATTTATGAGGTTGATGAATGAAGTACTGAAGGACTTCATAAGTAAATTTTTCATAGTATATATGGATGATATATTAGTTTTCAGCAAAACAAAAGAATAACATTTAAAGAACTTGACATTAGTGATGAGGAGATTGTAGCAAGAAAATTTGTTAATAAACTTGAAGAAAAGTTATTTTATGAAGACATAACTCATATATTTGGGTTTTTTGATCTATTCAAATGAATTGAAGATGGATCCAGAGAAGGTGAGAGAAATAAAATAATGGTCGTCACCAAGGAGCATATTTGAGGTGAGAAGTTTCCATGGGTTAGCAAGTTTTTATAGAAAGTTTATCAAAAAATTTAGTGGTATATGTGCACCCATGATGGATACTATTAAGAAGAAACAAAAATATTTTAATTGGACAGAGGAGGCTAACAAAATCTTCAAGGTGTTGAAAAACAAGATAACACAACAATCAATTTTGGTTTTACCCGATTTTGGAAACACATTTCAGATGAGGTGTGATGCAAGTGGAATAGCCATTGGAGCAGTTTTGAGTCAAGATATTAGGCCAGTTGTTTATTTTAGTGAAAAGTTGAATGACGCTAAGGAGAAATATTCTACATATGACAAGGAGTTTTATGCAGTGATTTAGGCTTTGAAGAAATGGAGACATTATTTAATTCCAAAAGAGTTTGTCTTGTATAGTGATAATCAAGCCTAGCAATTTATTACTAGGCAAGAGAAGTTGAATCAGAGGCATGCTAAGTGAGTAGAATTCATGCAAAATTTTACAGTTGTAACTAAACATATTTCTGAAGTGCTAATAAAGTTGCAGATGCTTTGAGCAAGGGGAATTTGGTTGTACAAGAATTCCAAGTGAAGACCTTAGGATTTGAGCACCTTCAGGAAATGTATCAGGAAGATACAGATTTTGGAGGTCTAGTGAGACATTTTGGTCATGACAAAACATTTGCACAACTGAGTAGTTTGTATTATTGGCCAGGTATGAGGGAAGATGTGAAGAAATTTGTATATCTATGTAATATTTGTCAACATGCAAAAGGGAAGAGACAAAACAATGGTTTCTACCAGACATTGCCTATTCTAGAAAGGCCTTAGGATGTAATTAGTATGGATTTTGTATTGGGATTACCTAGAACCCAGAAGGGAAGTGATTCCATATTTTTTGTGGTTGATAAATTTTCTAAGATGGAACATTTCATACCATGCCATAATACAAATGATGCTATGCACATAGCTAATGTGTTTTTCAGAGAAGTTGTGAGATTACATGGATTGCCCAGAAGTATAGTCTCAAATAGGGACACTAAGTTTGTACGACACTTTTGGAGGACTCTATGGAAAAGGCTGGGAACTAATTTATCTTTTAGTTCAACATATCACCCTCAGATAGATGAATAGATTGAATTGGTGAACATGAGTCTAGGAAATTTATTAAGGAGTTTAGTCATAGAACAAGGGCGTTAGTGGGATCGGATTTTGGAACAGGAAGAATTTGCATTTAACAATTCAGTTAATTGAAGCACTGGAAAAATTCCATTTGAGATAGTATATGGAAGATTGCCAAGAGGGATTTCAGAATTGAGAGATTTGAAACAAGATGAATTCAGGAGCGCAGGAGCAGAAGATTTTTCTATAGAAATGCAAAGACTTCATTATCAAGTTAGGAAACAGATACATGATAGTAATCATAAGTATAAGGATAGGGTTCATCAAAAAAGAAGGGAAGTTCAATTTGAAGTGGGAGATGAAGTTTTAGATCATTTGAGAAGGGAAAGGTTTCCAATAATAACATACAATAATTTGAAGATAAAGAAGATAGGACCATGCAATATCCTTATAAAATTTGTAGAAACTTCTTACGAGATAGAGTTGTTGGACAATATTGGAATATCACTGATATTCAATGTTGTTGACTTGTATCCTTAGAGAAGAGATGATGCAGGAGAATTGGATGATCAGGAAGAGATTCAATTGGACTAATAGATGCCCACAGTAGAAAAAACTTAGATGGAGAAAATATTAGAACATAGAGTTGGAAGGAAAACCAGAAGAAAGATGCATCCGGAATATTTGGTGAATTAGAAAGATCACCCTGTGGAAGATTCAAGTTGGGTAACTGAACCTGATATTTTGAAGCATGGAAAAATAGTGTGAGAGCTCATGGATAGGAGTCCATGGATATTTTTTCTAGATGAGTATGATGCAGGAGAATCACTATCACATCAAAAGGAAGCAAAGGTGGAAGCGAAGTCGACACCTCAACGCATCGAAGGAGCCAAAACTGACCTTAAATAGCTTGGTAGTGGTGTGGAGATATTTTTTATTTTTTTCGTTAATTTAATTTATCCTTCTATGAAGTCAGGACACCGTTTGGAAGGACAGAACAATTGTAAATCCTTTACATGACTTTAATATAATATAGGTGTAGGATAATTTCCTGATTAGTCATTAGGTTACATGTAATGAATCTAGGTAGGTAAACACCAAGGTAGAATGTGATAAGATTTAGATTGGAGGAAGAAGAGAGAGGAGGCATTGGGTCCTTACACAAGTTTTTCATTGTTTTTTCTATGTCTATAGGAGATAGCAACTATAATGATGTTTTTTTCTTTGAAATAAATAGAACAGATAAAATTGATTCAATTGTACAGTGTTGATACTGTTTGACTGTTATTATGTATTTTGTGAATGTATGAGGTTCATGGAGAATGAATAATTGAATAAGTTTCTAATTATTTATCTTCTGTAAGTTATGCAAGGAGTGCATACTGAGCATAAGGAGTGTGTGTGAGGGAGTCTTTTCGACTCGAAGTTTAGAAGAGAAGTTCGAAGGAAGAACAAGTATGGAGGATTGAGTGGGAGAAATACTTCAGAGTGAAGTTTGAAAAATCCAAAATCACGAAACGATCGTGGTCATTCATTGAGGAAAAACACGTGGCGACAGATCAAAGTTTCATTGATTCGTAAATTGTGGAGTTGGAGGTAGGTATTGTGAAAACTCGCGAAAAGTGAAATCGCGATTTAATCATAGCTATTGAAACCATGGAAGTTTGTGAACCATTGATTCAACGTAAGCATAGTTCAAACAATTCACAATTTTGGGTATCAGAGGAAGGGAGACGAGCATCCTTTCAATAGCTGAAACGCGAAGTCCCGATTTGCGAAGAATTGATTTGGACCATTGAGTCACGGTAAGTCTCAGACCTTTGATCTAAGGTGATAGATTTTAGGAGTTCGCGAGTTCAAAATCTAGAGAGTCGGGTTGACTCATATACCTGACACGCGGAATCACGATGCGCCTTTTCAGATAGGCGTGTGGTCACAACAGGTGGTCACGTGGAGGAAAATTTACACCCAATGTTAGTTTGCGCGGGTGAGGTTTCGTTAAAGGACCTGTGAATTTGTATTATAAAGATTCTAGCAGGGAATCGCAGAGCTAGTTTAGATTGGGAAGTCGAAATATCTTATACTGGGAGGTCGCGCAACCCTTGGAGAGAAGGGGGGTCTGCACCAATCTGTTACCCATTCTAGCTTCTATTTCGACTGACGTTTCCATGGAATTTATAGTGGGAATTCCCAAAGAGGATAACAAGTCAGTCATAATGGTAGTGGTCAACCCCCTCTCCAAGTATGCACACTTTTATTCCTTACCAAACCCTTTTACGACAACCCTAGTTGCACACGTTTTCATTGATCAAATTTTCAAGTTGCATGACATGCCCACATCCATTGTATTCGACCGTGGCATGACCTTCACCAACAAATTTTAGAAGGAATTCTTCAAATTACATGGAACATAATTCAACCCGAGCACAACATACCACCCACACACACATGGCCAAACATAAGTGGTCAATAAGTGTTTTGGAACGTACTTGCATTTTTTTGTTTCAAACAAACAACATCATTCAGTGTAATGGTCACCACTGGCAGAATGATGGTACAACATTTCTTATCATGCAAACGCCAAAATGACACCTTATGAAATGGTGTATGGGAAAAAAAAACCTGTAGTAACTTCCTATCTTCTAGGCACATCAAAGGTCCAGTCTATTGACAAGTTGTTGCAAGGTAGGGTGTTTACCCTCATGGATGTAAACGAAAACCTCCACATGTCCTAAAATCGTATGAAGCAACAAGCTGACCAACAATGCTTCGAAACAGTTTTACAATACGGTGATTACGTGTTTCTCAGACTCCAACCTTACAACAAAAAATCCCTCAAATCTCGATGCCACCATAAGTTGGCACCCAAATTTTATGGCTCCGGTCATATTCTCAAAGGCATTCATCCAGTTGTGTAAAAACTTGCATTTTCAGCTAACTCCAAAATACATCTAGTGTTCCATATTTCCTATTTGAAGAAAGTGGTGGGTCATAATTGTTGGGTTCAAACCATCCTACCTGAACTATATGAAGAAGGCTCCATTTAGATGCAACATTAATCAATCGTCAACATGTGAGAGAGTCACCTGTGTGGCTGAACTATCAAAGAAGTGCTAATCAAATTGAAGGATACATCTCTAGAGGATGCAAATTGGGAACCAACTACCATCCTACAACAATTTATGCATCTTCAACCTTGAGGACAAGGCTTCTTTTGAAGGACGATGTCATGTTAGGATTTGTCCCTAACCCCTCGTAGTTATTTATTGTAATAAGTGGTCAACCCTCATTATTATCGGGACCACAAGTAGTTAAGCTTGGTTAGTATAATTAGTTATGTATAACCCATGGTATTGGCCCATGGTATTTTTGTTTGTGAACTATATTTAAAGAATACATATCTCCATTGTAGGTTGTTGAGGATTATTGTAAGAAAGCCCTCCTCATTTGGAGGTTGGCCCCTAGAAGAGGCAAGTCAACTAAGTTTTATGTGATATCAATAAAATATTTATGCTCTATATTTGATGTTCTTGTTACTTGTTGAGTACATTTGCTTGTTCTTTTAACTATTCCAAATATATCACACATTGTAAACATACAACTACCTTATAATCCCTCTTTTGTATTCTCTCTTAGGAAGAAATCCTAGGGTATGTACTAAGATAGATAACAAGTATAAGCTTTCATATATCATGTCTAACAAGTGATTGAATAATCCATTTAGTTTATCAAAATTACCCATGTAATTAATATCAATAAGTAAGAGTCCTCATCTTTGTTTTAAAAAACTACATAACTTTCAGATAATTAACACCTCCCTCCTTTTTCCTAACACCTTCAAATGAATTCATTCTGATAATTAAAACTTCCTTTAATGAAATACCTATACAATTACATTGGTTTTGAATCTAAAAAAACATCCATACCTAGAATTAAAAGTCCATTAATTGATAAAACCACCTCTTTCAATGCAATATTAATAAGTCTAAATATGTCCACTTCTTTAGTTGGAAAGCATATGTACCTCCCATACAACCAACACCACTAAATTTAATTTTTGTGGTAATTAAAACCTCATCTACTTAAACACCCCAATCTTACATTGTCCCGATTACATACCTCCATACAAGGAACACATACATACCTTTTATAGTAATTAAAACATTATCTAGCTTGGCATTCCAATTTGTTCTTAATTTTTTTTGTTTATTTATATATTTATATTAAACACTTTGAAGTTTTATATTTTGATTTAGAAATTTTATATATAATAATCGGTCCTCTATAATGAGATATGGGAGAGATGTCCATGTAACATAGAATATTAAACATAGATCCATCTTAACCCCAAATCTATGAAGGACCAAGAGGGGTCAAATATCTATAGGTGAAAACATTTAACATTTCCTCAAGGATCCTTCTCTGGGCTTGATAGATCCAGATTTAAAATGGATCTATGCTGGTGGTTTAACACATTAATATTAAAGTATTAAAAATTATTAATATTATAAAATATATCAATATATTAATATATTCAAAAATATTACTGTTATTATTATTATTGTTACTTTAATGTGTTATGTTACATGAGCATCTCCCCATATGTCGTAGAGTCAAAAATAAATTAAAATTTCATTTCTTAAAAATTTAAATATTTTTTAAAATATTTAATTTTTTTTTTTAATTTATAAAATTTCTTCAAAGAGTATATTTATTTTTGTAATCAAAATTATTTTTGTTTTGATTAGCTAAAAAAGAGAATCAATATCTTTAAAATAAGCACTGATTCTCATGAGTTGGATAGTGAAAAAAGCAATCCAAGTAATCTCTTGTTTTTCTTAAAGTCAAATATACAAATTCTTCTTCTTCATCATTATATATATATTTCATCTTTTTAGTCAAATTTTTATTGGTTTAAATATATTAAAAAATCTAATTTTTACTCTAATATATTTATATTGTGGAAAATTCATTCAATTTTTATTACTATTGAATTTTAGACACACAAAGAACATAGGTGATACACTTAGGTGATAGGGGTTGGATTTGGTCATGGTAAACCCAAAGTAAATTTTAAAGGGTGGGGATTGTTATGGTCAAATTGACTCAATGAAAGAGTTAATGTTGTTAGGTCAATATTGGTGGTTTTGGCACATGGTTATGGTGGCCCAAGGTATTGAGTCCATGTATTAAAGGTAATGAAATCCTATAAAAAAATGGTGATCGCTTAAGAGTTCACTTCGGGAATATTTACGAGGACTGGTTTGACCAAGGACAATAATAGATCTAAGCTTGGTAGATTTTCACCAAGGAAAATAATAGATGTATTTTTTATTAGTTTTTTCCCTTGCTCTAAAATTGGGGATCCAATTCAACCTCGGGGGATCTCTGATGAATTTGAGAACGGACACAAAGAATGTATCAAAACTTCACATGTCCAAAGTAATTCAAAATCTCCCCCTTTTCTTTCTGCCATTATTTTTAGGTGTACCATATATTTATTGTATTTTTCTTTCTTTTTGCCATTATCTTTAGGCGTACCATATATTAATTGTATTTTGGAGGTTATTATTAATATTTATGTTGTAGATTTTCAATGAAACTTCCATTTTTATCTTGTTTAACATGATGCTCTACTTGATATCTTTTTGACATTCTTATTGATCGATTATTTTCTCAATTATTTAGGGTTTGGCTCGCCTAAGTAAAGAGGACGAGGTTTTGAAGTTATTTTTAATATAATTAATTACTATTTATTTTTGTAGTTCTTATATCTATTTTTTTATCTATGTAGTTCTTATATCTATTATTGATTAATGTTTTTATAATAATAATAATAATAATTTACTTTTAAGATCATTGTTAAGTCACACCAAATTGCTCTATGAGACCCAACCATTTAAATAGTAAAATCTATATTAAAAATATATAATATATAAAAATAAAAGATAAAAAATATTATTATTTTGTTTATAAACTCATTTCATTTACTGTGTGGATTCGAATTTCCTATATAAAAGAAAACCACACCGCCAAAAAATCCACGCTGCTGTCTTTTCAATCACCATTGAATAAATTTATCTTTAATCATGCAATTTATTACTTTTTCTATTAAATTTTTCTATGTATATGCACAACATAAGAATTTAAGTGGTTTTATGGAATGGACACATGAGAAATTAGGAGTTTTTATCGAAATACAAGACTCAATAGAGATTTATTTTAATTAAAAAAATTTATTTCCGCATGATAGGGAATAATGATAGCATATTATTAGATGGCTAGTAACCCTAGCAATATTATCCATCATACATCGTAGTCACCGGTTCCATATCTCATCGACGGAGTGGCATTCGTGTTAGATCTGGTTGCAATTGCACTCATTCTGTCTTGTTGTTTCAAGAAACAGTCTGGTCAGTCGGAAGAGGAACACCGGAGGACATTGATAAATTGTGAAGCAAGAAATGCAGAGAGAAAGATAGAACATAAAACAGTATATTAGAATGTATGAGAAATAGTACAAAACGAGTACATGAAGAAGTAAAGCTGAGAACATACTATGAAATGGGAGATAGCTGAGCTAAATAGGCTCAAGCAAGACAAAAATAGAAAGTACAGTTGTCCAGTACAGCTGGCAGTGTACAGTCAGACTGTTGAGGTTACAATATGTTTAACACTCCCTCTTAAACTCAACAGTTACAATCATCAGCACTGATTATTCCTAAGTGTTATCTCTGAAAATCAAAAACTGACTTTCCTAGTGGCTTTGTAACGATATCAGCAAGATAATCTCGAGAACCACAGAATTGTAGTGCAATATCACCATTATTGACTAGCTCGCGTATGAAATGAAAACGAGTGTCAATGTGTTTGCTCTTCTTGTGAAACACATGATTCTTAGATAAAGAAATTGCTGAAGTATTGTCACAGAATATAGGAGTTGGTTCATTTTCTGTATGTGACATATCTCTCAATAATCTTCTCAGCCATACATCTTGACAAGAAGTTGAGGTAGCAGCGACATACTCTGCCTCTGTAGAAGATATTGAAACAATGGGCTACTTCTTTGATGCCCATGAGATGAGGTTCATGCCTAGTTAAAAAACATGTCCAGATGTGCTCTTTCTGTCATCTAGGTTGCCTGCAAAATCACTATCTGTGTAACCAGAAAGTTGATTACTATCAGATTTAGTGTACCATAAGCCAAAATGTAGTGTTCCTGCTACATATCTCAAAATTCGTTTTTCCATTTTCCAGTGCGAATCCTTGGGTGATTCCATGAATCTGGAAACAAGGCCTGCTGCATACATGATGTCAGGCCTAGTTGTTGTAAGATACAAGAAACTGCTTACTAAACTTTTGTATAGAGTAGAGTCCACTATAGGACCTTCATCATTTTTGCTCAATTTTGTGCCTAATGGTATGGGGGTTTCCGCTGGATTGCATTCTTCCATGTGAAACCTTTTGAGAATGTATGCTGCATACTTTTGCTGACAGACAAAAATGCCTTTGGTTGATTGATTAACCTCAATCCCTAAAAAATATTTCATGATGCCAAGATCTATCATATCAAACTCAGATTGCATGGCATGTTTGAAATCTGTTAGCTCTAGATTTCCTGTATAGATCATGTCATCAACATATAAACATACAATCAAAATTTTACTGTGTTGATCTGTTTTGGTGTAAAGAGTTGGCTCATTTTCGCTTCTGCTGAAACCACTTTTGATCAGATAAGTGTCAATTATGTTGTACCAAGCTCTTGGAGCTTGATTTAAACCATACAAGGCTTTCTTCAACCGATATACTTTGGATGGGTGCTCTTGGACTTCAAATCCAGGTGGTTGATCGACATATACTTCTTCTTTTAAAAAACCATTTAGGAATGCTGACTTGGCATCCATTTGGTATACTTGCCATTTGTGTTGTGCTGCTATGGCCAATAGAGTTCTGACAGTGTCTAACCTTGCTACTGGAGCAAAAGTTTCACCATAATCAGTACCTGGTTGTTGTGAGAATCCTTTGGAAACAAATCTTGCCTTGTGCTTTTCAATCTTCCCTTTTTCATTGAGTTTAGTTTTGTAAACCCACTTGACACCAATACTCTTTTTGTGACTTGGTAAATCAACAAGATCCCATGTCTTGTTCTTCTCAATGGAGTCAATTTCTTTGGTTCATGGCTTGAACCCAATGTGGCTCATTAGTTGCTTCCTGAAAAGATGTAGGTTGACATGACATTAAAGAAAAAAGGTTGTGTTGTTCAAAGTCATCCAACTGCTGATGGATTTCTCTCAAACTTCGAGTTCTCTGATTTTGTGGTTCAGAGAATGATTCTCTACTGGAAGTTGAGTTATCCTGTGAGTTATTTGGTTGTCCTTGTACCTGCAATATTGTAAGAATGGTTTGAGGTACTTGTTGTCCTGAAATTTCTGTATTTTCAGAACTTGGTAGCAATGGATTTTGACTGTCCATTTGCTGATTTTCTGAACCATTCCATAATTGATTTTCTAGAAATTTTACATCTCTGCTGAGAATTAATTTCTTGGTGATTGGATTGTAATCCCTGTAGGCTTTAGATGTTTCACTATATCCAGTGAAAATACATTTCTCACTTCTGTCATCCAATTTCTTCCTTAATTCTGAAGGTATGTGAGTGTATGCTATGCATCCAAATGTCCTTAGATGTGCTACATTGAGCTTTGTCCCGCTCCATGCTTCTTGGGGAACTTTCATCTTTAGACTTGTAGTTGGTGATCTGTTCAAAAGATAAATTGCGCATGCTACTGCTTCAGCCCAAAACTTATTTGACAAACTTTTTTCTTTGAGAAGTGTTCTTGCCATATTCATTATTGTCTGATTTTTCCTTTCAGCCACTCCATTCTACTGTGGAGTATATCTGGCTATTGTTTGCATGATAATGCCTTGTGATTTGCAGAGATTTGCAAATTATATGGAGTTGTATTCTCTTCCTCCATCTGACCTGAGTGATTTGAGATATTTTCCACTCTATTTTTCAGCTTCAGCTTCTTCTTTGAATTCTTTGAATTTTGCAAAAGTTTCAGACTTGTGTCTAAGAAAATAGATCCATATTTTTCTGCTGAAATCATCAATAAACGTTAGAAAGTAAAAACTACCACCTATTGAATCTGTTTGCATTGGTCCACATAGGTTAGTGTGAACAAGTTCAATATGTTTTTTGGCTTGATTGGTAGACTGTGGAAAACTAGTTCTCTTATGTTTTCCAAGTATGCAAGACTCACATGAGGGAATTTGCTCTTTAAATATAGGTAGAACTTTGACCATGGAGTTCTTCTGAAGAAGACTTAGACTCTGAAATGGTAGATGTCCAATTCTAGTATGCCAAACCATTGTTTCATTCATGGTTGATGCACTCTGTGCATAAGGTTGACTCAGATTTGCAGTTCTGAGGGTAAGGGGAAACATCCTATTTGGAGTCATAAGGATTTCAACAATTAGTTTTCTGTTGGTTTTTCTATCATAGATTTTGCAAGATTCTCCCTCAAAAAGTATCTTATATCCTTTTTCAATGAGTTGTCCTACACTTAAAAAATTATGTTTCAAATCTGGAACATGATAGACATTGTTTATGTCTTTCTTTACATTTTGTTTAGTAAGAATAGGAACAGTTTCTTTTCCTTGAACTTTGACTAAATAATCATTTCCAAGTGTAATATCAGATGAGATTGAAGAATCAATGCATGAAAGTAAATCTTTGTTACCTATCATGTGATTGCTGCATCCATTGTCCAGCAACCAGAGATCTTTAGGTTGTTCTTTAGTCTTGTGGCATGAGAGAAACATACCTCCTGAGTTTTCTCTTGTGTGATTTGACACATGTGCTCTGCTTGAGAGCTGATCTGCTTGCTTCTTCCTGCATTCAGACTCATAGTGCCCATAATTTTTGCAATAATAGCATCGTATGCTAGTTTTGTCATTTGACCTTTTCCCTCTGCCTCTTTGAGGCTAGAAATTCTGATGTTGATTTTGTTGTTGTTCCCTTTGACCTTGGAAATTTTGATTATGACATTGTTGTTTGTTCCCTCCACTGTAGTGAGGATTAATTTGATTGTTCCCTCTTCCTTGGTGACCTCTTCTTCTTCCTCGGCCTCTCCCTCTGCTGAAGGAGATTTCAGTTTTGAAGGCATTGGATATTGACTCATTTGTGAGATGCAGTCTGGTCTCATGTGTCACCAAAGAACCAATTAGTTCATCTGTTGAAAATCTTGACAGATCCTTGGATTCAAGGATTGTTGTTACAACCATTTCAAATTTCTTAGGTAAACTTCTGAGGATTTTCTCAACAATGCGTTGATCAGTGATGGTTTCGCCAGTCAGTCTGATCTGATTCACGATGCCCATGACTCTGGTTATGAACTAATCCACATTTTCAGACTCTTTCATTATTAAAGTCTCGAACTGTGTCCTCAAGGTCTGCAGTTTAACTGTTTTGACCCTGTCATTTCCTTGATAGGAATATTTGAGGATGTCCCAGGCCTGTTTTGAAGTACCAGCATGTTGGAAATATTAAAACAACTGAGAGGGGGGGTGAATCAATTATTTATGAGCTTAAACAATTTTATACCTTTTAAATGTTATTAATCTTCCTTCATGTGGTCATCAACAATATACAACATATGGATAGTAAAAGTAAAGACCATAAGTCACACATAAAGTACACACAGAGACATATTTTCACGAGGAAACCCATAAAGGGAAAAAACCTCTTCTTCCTCGAAATGATAAGAAGTCTTTTTCAGTTCTGTACATCATTTACAATTGAGCACCAAATCAATGTGAGGCTTCTACCTCTGTTTTACAATATGCAACTTGTTTGAGAGCTCCAACTCTCTGGTTTCTCTAGCACCCACTAGAAGGAAGCACCAACTCCTTGAATATTCCAGCACCAACTGGATGGAAGCACTAACTTCCTGATTGTTCCAGCACCAACTGGATGGAAGCACCAACTTCCAGTTACATAGGCTCCAACCTGTATAACAGAGAACACTTGTTCTCCCTAGCACCACCCTGCCACCCTGGTTTCTCTGGCTACAACCAGATGGAAGCTACAACTTCCTGTGTTCAAGCAACCACTTGAACTTCTGAGGACAACAGTCCTCCCGAGCACCTCCCAACCACCCTTAAATATCAAATAATGAATACACAGAAAACTACACAGATAAATCAATTCTTACCAATCTTTCTCTATATCTGATATTCAACAAACTGTTCTGCAATTCTTCTCTTCTTCAGTTTGTTTAGCAGGTCTTCTCTACATCAACGTTTTATGTCATTTTTCTTTGCTTCTACTCTGTCTGTCATTCTGCTCTGCTTCTGCTCTGCATCAACTTTTTCTATCATTTTTCTCTGCTTCTGCTTTGTCTGTCATTCTGCTCTGCTTCTACTCTCCATTTAGTCTCCCTCTACACATTTGCTCAATTTCATGCTATGCCACTTCTTATTTTCCTTTTCTTACTGTTTATTCATTTTCCCTTCAGAACAGCCAACTTGATGTAGTCTGTTTCATCTTCTTTTATACACACAGGCACAACGTTTCAACTTCCCAACTCCTTGGGGAAAATGACGATACATGTCCGGCCAACCGAAACGCCAACTGATTGACAACTAATTTGCAATCATGAGTCCATTTTACTAACGGATTTGTAACTGGAAGAGTTAAATGTGTGTGGAAGAACAATAACCCTCCGGTCACATTCAAACCTTATCGGTACCGTTGGATAATCTTCATTATTCTTTCCTTTTAAATCAGGTTTTGGCATTTTCAGTGTCGAGATGCACATGTACTCGAAACCGCCGATTCTTCGATCCCCAATGTGCTCCTTTCCCGAGATTTACCCCCTTCCGGCTACACAATGGTCCATGTGACCTTCTATCACGTGACCACCACCATACCTCTCGTCCGGGTTTCGGGGTTTACGATGTCAATGTTCATACGCCCCTTGGACACGCGATATGTCGATCCCCAACTTCCTCCATACTCCTGACACGCGTCCCACCGAATGGACAGTTCAGATTTCATGTCGGGGTTTCCTCTAGGAATTTCCCCTATCCTTCATCCACGGGAATACCGATTTGTCGATTCCCGATACACTGGTCCTCCGATGGCTCTCGGCCTTTGACTTGCCACATGTCCTCCACTGACTCCTGGGTGGCCCACACGCTATATGCCTTATCAGGAAATCGCGTATCGTGATTTCGCGATGTCTGATGCAATTGTTCACAGGACTCGTGAAACTCCGATTCCTGATTCTCCGATGAAAATCAATGGTCCAGATCTCATTCTTGCTTTAACAGCTGTGATTAAATCGCAAAATCGCATATCGCGATTTCGGGGTTCTTGTTGTCAAGTGAATTGGACATTTCAAAGTCCTTATCCCCGATTCTCCGATGAAGCCTCCTGTCGAGCTTCTCCCGGTGGCGCCCGATCGCTACCACGCATCCTTCCAAATGGACGGTCCTGATTATGTCAGGATTTTGTGACTTTCAATGTCTCGGTTCTCACAACCTTGAGAACTCCGATCTCCCGATGGCTGATATTCTGATCACAACTCCTCATGTTGGGACTTCTCTTCTTGCTCCCGAGGCTTATCTCCCTCGCAAATTCTGCAAATTTGTCGGTTGTCGACGACCCTGCACCAAATCTAATGGCTCTCACTGTGTTCGATCATTCACTTCTTTCGATCATTCACCTCTCTGAACTTGTCTTTTGTTTGCCTATCATCTTCATTGTTGCCATCAATGACAAGCATTCATTGTCTGTTCACTGAATTTTCCAACAATCTCCCCCTTTGGCATTGATGGCAACACTTGCATTCAGACCCAACTCTCCTCTGCATTTGGCCATTCAGACTCTCCTCTGCATTCGACCATTCAGGCTCGACTCTGTTCCCGATACATTTCGAACTCGACTCCTTTCTCCCCTTTTGACATCAATGTCAAAGAAGAAGCATTCTTCCACTGATCTTGTTGCAGAACATACTCCCCCTGTCGTTTATAAACATCTAGAAAAGACACCAGATATTCAATAAATACTCCCCCTGACTAGGTGAACATTTTAAACACTAGAAATCATAACCCCCAACTTTTGACGAAGATATCCAAAAGGGGTCGCTGCTAATGGTTTGGTAAAAATATCAGCAATTTGTTCTGTAGACGGTATATAATTCAGTTGAACAATTATGTTTGTAACTTGTTCTCGGAAAAAATGATACTTGATTGGAATATGCTTAGTCTTGGAATGAAGAACAGGATTCTTGGAGACACTAATGGCACTTGTGTTATCACAATGAATTGGAATAGGATCAGTGTAAGTTACCTTCAGATCTGCAAGATTTTGTATCATCCATAAAATTTGTGTGCAACAAGTAGCAACATCAATGTATTCTACCTCTGTAGTGGATAATGAAATAGATCCTTGCTTCTTACTAAGCCATGCAACTAATGAGTCACCCAAAAAGAATGATCCTCCACTGGTGCTTTTTCTCTCATCAACACAATTTGCCCAGTTTCCATCTGAATAAGCAGTTAACTGGAAATTCTGATTTCTAGGATACCACAGTCCATAAGTCATTGTTCTCTTCAAGTATTTAAATATTCTCTTGACAGTTGCCAAATGACTTTGTTTAGGAGCAGACTGAAAATGACCTACCATTCCAATAGCTTGCATTATATCAGGACGGGATGTTGTGATGTACAGAAGACTGCTTATCATTGAACTATATGTCCTTTGATCAAGATCAGGTGAGATATCATCTTTGCTCAGCTTGCAACCAACCACCATAGGTGTGCTGACTGTAGAGGAATCTTCCATCTGAAATTTCTTCAATATCTCTTTCAAATATTTTTCTTGAGAAATAAAAATTCCTGCAGAGCTTTTTTTTACTTGTAAGCCAAGAAAATATGACAGTTCTCCTATCATAGACATTTCAAATTCTGTTTGCATAGAATTAGCAAACCACTGGACAGATGATTGATTAGTACTAGTAAATCATCACCTTCAGTTTTAATGTAAAGTTTAATGTCAACAGTACCTTTCATGAACCCTTTTTCTTGTAGAAATTTGTCCAGACTGTAATACCAAGCTCGTGCTGCTTGTTTTAGTCCATATAAGGCCTTCTTCAGCTTACAAACATAATTAGGATTGTCTGTCAATGAAAATCCTTCAGGTTTCTCCATATATACTTCTTCCTCTAGATCTTCATTAAGAACGCTGACTTAACATCCATCTGATAAACTTTGAAATTCTTATGACAAGAATAAGCAAGAAACATTCTGATAGCTTCTAATCTTTCCACTGGTGCAAAAGTTTCATCAAAGTCCTGACCTTCCACTTCTTCATATCCCTTATAGACCAATCTGGCTTTATTTCTAACAACTTGTCCATTTTCATTCATTTTATTCTTGAATACCCATTTGGAACCTATTACATTCTTATTTTTAGGTCTAGGGACAAGCTCCCAAGTATTGTTCTTCTCAATCTGATCCAACTCTTCATTCATTGCTCTAATCCAATCTTCTTCCTGACT